>JABWTJ010000599.1:147569-462660 GCA_016801875.1 Solanum sitiens
TATCGAGTATACATAGACCCTCCGTATAAGAAAATTACATAGTCTTCAACTTTTATTTCACATACATAGTATAGGAACATATTCTCATAAGAAGTTTATAGTATGTATCATATTAAACCATCTAAAATGAATTCAACATTTGGGCTTAACCCATACTTCAATACAACAAAGAGACTCAGATAGGCTATACAACAATCGTCTTCAAATGAAAAGGAAAGACCTAGAAGTCTTATAACTAGAACAACATAAATAGATTGATAGTGGCATTTTCCTCAAAAGGTGAGGACATAGCGAACACTTGAGGAATATCCAAATAGTCTTCAAAGGCCTTCGATAAGCTCAACGGCTAGATCCTACATTTGTAGTAAACATAAAAGATGTGTTAGTACACACTTGTACTAAGTATTAGTATATGCATATAAAGTGAAATCATGCTAAAGAGGACATTTCTCCAAAACATGATAATTTACTTTGGAAAGCCTTATGCATATACAAGAATTCATATAAGCCAATAAGCACATAAATCTTAAGTCAAGACCATATACAACACAAGACTAACATTATCAAGTACAGTCAAGTCAACAAATATAAGAGTTCATAACATCACAATATAATCAAGACCCTTAACCATAACCCACCATTTAGCTTACAAGTGCAATGACCAAGTAAATCCCCATAACCTTACTCAATCAAGTAAACCACACAAAGGATCACAAGTAATGCCTAACTCAACATAACATAGCATCGATAGTAACCATCGACATATTTATCAATATAGACCCACATCATGTTCATAAATGAAAGTAACATCATATAGGATCATCAACATGTAGAGTCAACACATACATAACATATACATTATAGAACGCAAGAACAACCTCCTAAGGTTTCCCTCAAGGCAAACTAGTGCAAGGCAAGGTAGAGTCCCATACCCCTACCTAGGCTAAGTCAAACCTATTAAGTCGCCCTAGTTAGTGTTTACTTCATTACTTCGTTTTACTATAGGGAACACTTGCCTTAACCGACATAGACCACAAGAGCTAAGTGTGGAATCCGGTGTTGTAAAATCTTACACCGATGGAAGGTGGTCTACCGGCCAAAGTAGAACCAAACATGAACATAGCATCTAGGTGGATCCAATAGCTAGTATTCCTATAGAGGAAACATAGTTTATGGAGCTTGGGGGATGTCATGGAAATATCACTCTATGCCCTTGTTGGGCTATGAGGCTATCCACCCCGTGAGGACTATGGTGAACCCTACCTTCCCTCCTTGGGAAGGCGTCACCCCTCATCTTCAAGGTCTCTTGGTTCTAAGCTAGAGTCCCTTTTGAAATGTCTTGCATTAACAATCATAACTTAGTTTTAGATCATAGTCGTCGACCCCTTATATAGTCATAATCATAGCTCAAAAATAATTGTATGAGTATTTTCCTTTCAATACAATTCACACATGTGAGGTTAGCACATTTACATCACCATATCATAATAAGGCACATTGGCAATTTATCATCAACCTTATATCATTACATATTATCCAACAACTAACAAGACATATATCAAGACATTTTAATTCAACATCATACCAACCCTAATCAATCTTATCGTAAGGTATACTATAATATAACTTCATCACTAAACACAAGTAATCATAAATGAAGTAAAAGGTTGAGATCACAAGACTTACCAAATCTCCTTCACAAGCCATCACCCATGGTTCTACCATCAACCATCCAATTCAACCCAACAATGTCACATCCGAGTTTACCCCCCAGGCGTAACCGGCGTCGTCGTCCTCTCGGAGGACTAAGACAAGCCTCTTAGCTTCGTCATAGCATTCATCGACTAAAAATCAGTAAGAATTAAAAACTTTTATCTAAAACTACTTGGAGGTTTACATAGACCTCTACATACACATAATTATATATATCAAGTATACATAGACTTGTTCATATACGAAGATTACTTAGTCTTCTACTTTTATTTCATACACTTATATATTTAGAAAATAATAGTCATAAAATCGTCTCATCTCATAAACCATCTATCGATTACATAAGTCTTGGGCATAGCCCTACATCAAATGAAAGAAGCCGCATATAGGCTGTTTACTACATCGTCTCAAGAGAATAACAGAGTAAACATAGAATCATAGTAACTACACATCATAAAGAGAGATATCGGCCACGTCCTCGAGAGAGTGAGGACCTACCACTTGGATGGCAAAATACCCAAGTCTTCCTTCCTAGCAATTTGGATCAAGCTCAATGACCCGAACCTAAAATGTTTGGGAAAAGGGAAAGAAAAGGGATTAGTACTCCACATGTACTAAGTATGGAATCTCATATACAATTACCAATCAAATATATTTAGAAAGGGACATTTATGAAAACATAATAGACTACATATGCAATTAAACCATAGCAAAGTAAAGCATACTAATGATAACCTTCAATAAGTCACAAGTGCAATGATCACGTAAAATTACCATATCTCCTACTCAATCAAGTAACCTACGAAGACTACAATTAGCAATTTACTTACCAACATACTCTTCACGTCATGATACATCCTTCTTCAAGCAAAGACAACAACATTATATTCATAAGCATGTTACTCAACATACAAACCATTTACATCATACCATCGCTTTACATGCATAATATTGACCTCTCAAAGTTCCTATCAAGGCAAACTAGTGCAAGGCGTAGGTAGAGTCCCATACCCCTACCTAAGCTATAGTCAACCTCTCAAGCTATAGCCAACCTCTCAAGTTACTTTGATTAGCCTATACCTTATTCATTCATTTAGTTTAGGGAACGTTTGCCTTAACCGACATGGACCACATAATCGAATGTGGAATCCGGTGTCATGAAACCTTACACCGATGGAAGGTGGTCTACCGGCCAAGGTAGAACCTAACGTGAACATAGCTATCTAGGTGGATCCACTAGCTAGTATACTATGGTGGTAACATAGTTCAAGAACTAAGAGAAAGGTATTCCCTCTATATACCATTCGGTAATGGGGCCTCACCTCATGAGAATTCATGAGTGAATATTTCTCAAGGAAAGTCAACACTTCATGTAGATCCATAGGTGAGTATTCCTCTAAGGGAAGTCAACACTCTATAAAGAACAACTGGTGAATATTCCTCTAAGGGAAGTCAACACCTCTCAATGTCAAGTTCGCTCGGTGCTAAGCTAAGTCCCCATTTGTAGAGAAGCCTTTAATCCTTATTAATCTTCTCAATTTAATTAGATAGAAGGGTCAATCCCTTGTATATCATCATTATAGCTCAAATAAGAATTGTATGATAATTAGTCCTTTCATTAACAATTCATATAGGTGAAGTCAACCCTCGTACATCTCATCATAATAGGGCACATCGAACAACTTCCCTATATTACATTACACTTAGCAACCTCACAACCAACCTAAGCATATAAGTTCATGTATCATATTATCTTATCACATCAATCAAAGCATACTTCAACATAACATTATCACTTGATGACAATTAACCATAATTTGAAGTGAAGGCTAGGATCATCAAGACTTACCAATACTCCTCCCTAGTCCATCAATAAAGGGCCTTACCATCAACCCATAGATCAACCAATCTTAGATCATCACATCGATGTAATTCAATAATAAATCACAAGAACTAATCAAGGAGAAGCACTATACTATGAAGCAATACTACATCAAAGCTTAGTAACATGATCTCAAGTGTATCTTCTTAACTTCGATTCAATATTCAAGAACATAGGTGTGAAGAACTTCAATTCATCATAATAGACCCATAATCAATGCAATGACAATCATTAAAGACCATTTAACTAATTATGAGATCAATTGTATCAAGTTCAAACTAATCCATATCAATTCAACATTTAGGGTTAAGGGTTAGGGGTCATCACCCACAATCTAGATCAAACTACTTCCATTCACCATAATCAAGTTACAATTCATGATAATCTACTCATTCTAACCCAAAGAATACATAATTAACTCAATTCACATGATCAAATTCGGATTTGGATGAAACCCATAAGAAACTCAACTTTTTGGAAAAAGCTTTGAAGGAACCCTTTGAGGAAAGAATCTCAAAGGTGAATTAGATCCCATACCTTAAGGTTTGATGACGTTTTGATGGTGAATTTCGTGCTAAATCAACCCCCAATGATCTCCCCAAGTTGATCTCCAATGGAGTCTTCCAATAGAGAGAGAAAGTAGAGAGAAGGAAGAGAGTTTTGTTTTTGAGAGAATGATTAGGCTAATGAGGGTTGGGTATTTATAGTGGGGTCTTAAGTCACTTAATTAGTCTCTCTTAAACCCCTAATTACCCCTAAGACTCTTAATTAATTAACTAACTAAAAATAACTTTTCCATAACTGCCACAGACCTTCCACGACGGATCCCCGACGACGGTCCGTCGTGGGCGTGACGGACTGACATCCCTCCGTCCTGCACATCCGTCACGTTGGTCAGAGACTTGTGCAGGCGGAGGCTTTCTCCCCAAGCGCACGACGGTTCCACGACGACGGACCGTCGTGGCCGTGACGGACTGGCTTCCCTCCGTCCTGCACATCCGTCACGCTTGTCAGAGACTTGTGCAGGCGGAGGAAAAGTCCAAGCGCTAAGGCTGGCACGACGGAGGCCTCGACGCCCCGTCGCGCCTGTGACGCCCCGTCATGGGGTCCGTCATGCCCTGCTGCTTTAAGGGTCCTCCTCGAGGGTCCTTGTTTGGTCCTTGGGGAGTCGTCCCCTGACTTTTCCAGCATGATACCATCCCACACAACATTTTACACCTGTGGTTACAACTGTTTACCAAATTCCGACTCTTTAACTTGGTTATATCAAAAGGACACTCTAGCCCTCTTATGAACCAATTTGCCGGACGTTTAAGAGTTTCGGTTCCAACACCACTTCAAAGACTCTAAATATGCCTAATTGGCTAGGAACACTGGTTTAGATCCTAAGGAGACCATTTAAGTCTTATCACATGACCTCGATATTTCAAAATGTTACATTATCCCCCCCTTAGGAACATTCGTCCCCGAATGACACCAAACACTCTTAAAAGAGGGAGTAAACTCAAGACTAGCAGCTCAACCAATTCACAATATTCCGTAGCATGAACTACATTATTTCGTAAAAATACTTCAAAACATCAATTTACCATACATGATCTCAACATTTCCTCATGAGGTTTTTCTCCTTTTCATACAGGCATGAGCTCAATCATTTATCACTCAATTCAAATAGTACAAAGCTCATTTTATCAATATGCTCAATACAATATCAGCAAGGATTAACCATACCTAAATCACAAAACTTGACTCAAATATGCAAGAAACAAGACAACTTCCAATTTGTCTAAGGTCACCTTAAAGTGACTCCATTTTTTTTTAAATCTCCATAACTAAGAGTTTTGCTAAGTTTCACAAAACAACAGAGATTCACAATATCTAACGCATTTATATCATTAGAGAGAGATACTAACCTTAAACATCAAAAAGATGAGGATAACGGGTTTTCATGTCGGCCTCCGCCTCCCATGTTGCACCCTCTACTAGGTGGTTCCTCCATAACACTTTTACGGAAGCTACCTCTTTGTTCCTCAACTTTTTCACTTGCCTGTCAAGGATTTGAACCGGAACCTCCTCATAAGAGAGGTTATCCTTGACTCCGAGGCCTTCAAGAGGAAGAATTGACTCGGGATTTCCGACACACTTCTTTAACATGGAGACATGGAAAATCGGATGAACCAAAGCTGGCTCATCAGGTAATCTTAAACGATAAGCAACTTTACCAACCCTTTCTAAAATCTCATAAGGGACCACATATCGAGGGCTCAACTTCCCTTTCTTGCCAAATCTTACCACACCCTTCATAGGTGAGATTTTTAGATACACTCTATCACCCTCTTCAAACTCCAAGCCCCTTCTTCTATTATCGGCATAGGACTTTTGTCGACTATAGGCTGTTTGCAACCTATTTCTTATGATATGTACATTCTCTAACGTCTTGTAAATCAAGTCGGGACCGAATATCGATGACTCACCTACTTCAAAACATCCTATAGGAGACCTACACCTCCTTCCATACAAGGCTTCATAGGGGGCCATGGAGATGGACGAATGGAAACTATTATTATAGGCAAACTCCACCAACGGCAAATGCTTATCCCAACCCCCTATGAAATCAATGATGCAAGCTCTAAGCATATCCTCAAGAGTCTGAATCGTGCGTTCCGCTTGACCATCCGTTTGAGGATGGAAGGCGGTACTTAATTTCACTTTAGTACCCAAACCTTTTTGAAACGACTTCCAAAATCTAGATGTGAATTGTGCACCTCTATCCGAAATGATGGATAATGGAATACCATGACGACACACAATCTTATCTATGAAAATCTTCGCATAATCTTTTGCCGAATATGTAGATTTGATAGGGATAAAGTGAGCGGACTTAGTCAATCTATCAACAATCACCCATATAGAATCAAATGACTTTTGAGTCCGAGGCAACCCTACTACGAAATCCATATTAATGTCTTCCCACTTCCAAGTAGGAATTTCGATCTCCTGTATTAAGCCACCCGGCTTTTGATGTTCCGCCTTCACTTGTTGACAATTCGGACATTTAGCAATAAATTCCGCTATATCCTTCTTCAAACCTTCCCACCAATATATTTCTCGAAGGTCATGATACATCTTTGTAGAACCGGGATGGATGGAATAGTGGGATCCATGGGCTTCATCAAGGATCCGATCCCTCAATCCATCCACATCAGGAACACACAACCTCCCTTGATACCTCAAAACACTGTCTTCTCCTAAGGAGAATGATTCGTTCGTCTTGCCAAGAACCGACTCCTTTAACTCCATCAATAGTTGATCAAGGTGTTGTTTGGACTTTACCTCAACCACCAATGATGACTCGGAGCTATGATGAATCGTGGCACCTCCATTTAGCGAACACACCAATCGCACTCCCAATCTAGTCAAACGGTGAACATCTTTTACTAGATCTTTCTTGTCTTCTTCGATATGAGACACACTACCCATAGTCATACGACTTAAAGCATCCGCCACCACATTTTCCTTGCCGGGATGATATAGGACACTCATATCATAATCTTTCAACAACTCTAACCACCTTCTTTGTCGAAGATTCAAATCTTTTTGGGTAAACACATATTGAAGGCTCTTATGATCAGTGAAAACATCTACATGAACACCATACAAGTAGTGTCTCCATATTTTTAAAGCAAACACCACGGCCGCTAACTCAAGGTCATGAGTAGGATAATTTCTCTCATGCACCTTAAGTTGCCGCGAAGCATAGGCAATCACCTTCCCATTTTGCATAAGCACACACCCCAAACCTATGCGGGATGCATCACAATACACAATGAACCCTTTAGATCCTTCCGGTAAAGTTAACACCGGAGCGGAAGTAAGCCTATCCTTCAATAATTGAAAACTCTTCTCACATGCCTCTGACCATTCAAACTTTTTGCCTTTTTGAGTCAATGAAGTCAAAGGAGATGCAATGGAAGAAAAGCCTTCTACGAACCTTCGATAATAACCCGCTAGACCCAAGAAACTCCTAATATCAGTTGGGGTCAAGGGTCTAGGCCAGTTTCTTACCGCATCTGTCTTCCTTGGATCTACCTCAACTCCCTCACTAGAGATAATGTGCCCAAGAAATGCCACCGACCTCAGCCAAAACTCGCACTTGCTATACTTGGCGAACAATTTATGTTCTCTAAGGGTTTGCAATACTACCCTTAGATGATCCCTGTGGTCAACCTCATTTTTCGAATACACCAAGATATCATCGATAAATACAATAACGAATGAATCAAGGAAATTTCGAAACACTCTGTTCATCAGATCCATAAACGCCGCCGGAGCATTTGTGAGACCAAAAGACATAACCACGAACTCATAATGCCCATATCGAGTCCGAAAAGCTGTCTTTGGAATATCTTCATTTCTCACCCTAAGCTGGTGGTACCCTGACCTCAAATCAATCTTTGAGAAGTAACTCGCTCCTTGGAGTTGATCAAATAAATCATCAATCCGAGGAAGAGGATACTTGTTCTTGATAGTAACCTTGTTGAGTTGTCGGTAGTCAATACACATTCTCAAGGACCCATCCTTCTTTTTCACGAACAAGACCGGAGCACCCCATGGAGAAATGCTAGGCCTTATAAAGCCCTTGTCTAGCAAATCTTTAAGTTGTGCCTTCAATTCCTTTAACTCGGCCGGAGCCATTCTATAAGGAGGAATAGAAATAGGATTTGTTTCCGGTAGCAAATCGATACCGAAATCGATTTCCCGTTCGGGAGGAATGCCAGGAAGGTCATCAGGAAAGACCTCCGTAAATTCACTCACCACGGGGACTGACTCTATAGGAGGAACTTCGGAATCCACTTCTTGGACTCTCACAATATGGTAGAGACACCCCTTCGAGATCATTTTACACGCCTTTAGGCATGTTATGAAACGACCTCTAGGAAGAGAATTTCCACCCTTCCACTCAATAACGGGTTCATTTGGGAAACAAAACCTCACAATTTTGGTCCTACAATTTATGGAAGCGAAACTAGCATGCAACCAGTCCATACCTAATATGACATCAAAATCAATCATGTCTAGCTCAACTAGATCAATATGAGAAACTCTATGAGGTATTAAAATAGGACAATTTCGATAGACTCTTTTTGCTACCACTGACTCACCCACCGGGGTAGACAGCAAAATAGGTTCATGCAAAACATCGGGTAATGTACTAAACTTCTTAGCTACCAATGGAGTAACGAAAGACAAAGTAGCACCCGGATCAAGTAATGCATACACATCAATGGCAAAGATTTGTAACATACCAGTCACCACATCGGGAGAGGCCTCTTGGTCATCTCTAGTACGAAGAGCATAAAGACGGTTCTTTTTGGGAGCACTATTAGAACCACTTGGATGACCACCCCTCTCTTGTCCCTTAGCATTTGGACAATCCCGCACCTTGTGACCAATCTTTCCACAACCAAAGCAATTTCCCGTTCCAATCAAACATTCTCCATAGTGACCTTTCCCACACTTAGAACATGTAGGCTTCTCATTAGATGAGTTCCCATCCTTTCCCTTGGCAACTTTTGGTCTAGGAGCTTTAGAATCCCTAGTCTTGGGAAATTTGGATGGAACGTGGTTTGAGAACCTCTTTTTGAATCTAGGCCTGTCTTGAATTCCCAACCTATCTTTAGCAATTTCACTCTCAGAAGACCTTGTCCTCCTTGAGTCCTTATCCTTATCCTTCCTTTTTGCTCTAGCCTCCTCAACCCTTCTTGCATGCACCATGAGACGACCAATGTTCATGTTATCATGTAGCATAGCCGATTGACACTACTCTTGTAAATCATCCGATATACCTGTCACATATCGACTCATTTCGTCTCTAGGATCGAAGACCAAAGACGGAGCATATTTGGCCAATTGAGTAAATTTCAGAGAATACTCATGAACACTCATCGTTCCTTGGCGGAGATTGATGAATTCCACCACCTTCGTTTCCCTCATCTCTGTAGGGAAGAACCGATCAATGAAGGCCCCTTTGAATAACTCCCACGTCACTAACCCACTTCCAAGTGGCCTGTTGTCCTTCCATTACGCATACCATATCTGAGCGACATCCTTGAGTTGGTATGAGGCCAACTCGGCATTCTCGCTAGATGACAGCCCCATAGCACACAAAATCTTGTGAACCTCATCAATAAATTCCTGAGGGTCTTCATCAACCTTCGACCCATAAAAGACAGGAGGATTCATTCGAGTGAAATCCCTAAGTCTGGAGGCCATAGTCTGTTCATGGACTCTAGGTGCCAAATCCCTATTGGCTTGGGCAGTCATAGCTTGGGCTTGCACTGTTGCGGCTTGAGCTTGAGTAGTCATGGCTTGAGCCATTTGAGTAATAATAGCTCTCATCCGAGCTTCTGTCATCGGTGGAGGATCACCAGGAACCTGGTCATCAATAGTAACCACTTCAAGAGGAGGAGCAGGTTCGTCACGAGGAATTCCCGCAGCAGCCATCTCTTCCTCAAGTCTTCGAGCCGCATTTCTTCTAGTATTCATCTCCTATAACCAAAACACAAGGTTCAGGCGAAAGCATATACGACGTACATTCTAGGGGCACGATATGGATTTCCAACAATGAGAATGATTCCTAATCATCAAATAAGTTCCTATTCATAAGTGTGGCGCGCTTCACAATTATGAATACAAACTTAAATAACGTGGTTGAGAGAGAGACGTTAACATCAAGGATATTCAACCTCATGCTCTGATACCAAGTTTGTCACATCCGGGTTTACCCCCCAGGCGTAACCGGCGTCGTCGTCCTCTCGGAGGACTAAGACAAGCCTCTTAGCTTCGTCATAGCATTCATCGACTAAAAATCAGTAAGAATAAAAAACTTTTATCTAAAACTACTCGGAGGTTTACATAGACCTCTACATACACATAATTATATATATCAAGTATACATATACTTGTTCATATACGAAGATTACTTAGTCTTCTGATTTTATTTCATACACTTATATATTTATAAAATAATAGTCATAAAATCGTCTCATCTCATAAACCATCTATCGATTACAATAAGTCTTGGGCATAGCCCTACATCAAATGAAAGAAGCCGCATATAGGCTGTTTACTACATCGTCTCAAGAGAATAACAGAGTCAACATAGAATCATAGTAACTACACATCATAAAGAGAGATATCGGCCACGTCCTCGAGAGAGTGAGGACCTACCACTTGGATGGCAAAATACCCAAGTCTTCCTTCCTAGCAATTTGGATCAAGCTCAACGACCCGAACCTAAAATGTTTGGGAAAAGGGAAAGAAAAGGGATTAGTACTCCACATGTACTAAGTATGGAATCTCATATACAATTACCAATCAAATATATTTAGAAAGGGACATTTATGAAAACATAATAGACTACATATGAAATTAAACCATAGCAAAGCAAAGCATACTAATGATAACCTTCGATAAGTCACAAGTGCAATGATCAAGTAAACTTACCATATCTCCTACTCAATCAAGTAACCTACCAAGACTACAATTAGCAATTTACTTACCAACATACTCGTCATGTCATGATACATCCTTCTTCAAGCAAAGACAACAACATTATATTCATAAGCATGTTACTCAACATACCAACCATTTACATCATACTATCGCCTTACATGCATAATATTGACCTCTCAAAGTTCCTATCAAGGCAAACTAGTGCAAGGCGTAGGTAGAGTCCCCTACCCCTACCTAAGCTATAGCCAACCTCTCAAGTTACTTTGATTAGCCTATACCTTATTCATTCATTCATTTTAGTTTAGGGAACATTTGCCTTAACCGACATAGACCACATAATCGAATGTGGAATCCAGTGTCATGAAACCTTACACCGATGGAAGGTGGTCTACCGGCCAAGGTAGAAGCTAACGTGAACATAGCTATCTAGGTGTATCCACTAGCTAGTATCCTATGGTGGCAACATAGTTCAAGAACTAAGAGATAGATATTCCCTCTATATACCATTCGGTAATGGGGCCTCATCTCATGAGAATTCATGAGTGAATATTTCTCAAGGAAAGTCAACACTTCACGTAGATCCATAGGTGAGTATTCCTCTAAGGGAAGTCAACACTCTATAAGGAACAAATGGTGAATATTCCTCTAAGGGAAGTCAACACCTCTCAATGTCAAGTTCGCTCGGTGCTAAGCTAAGTCCCCATTTGTAGAGAAGCCTTTAATCTTTATTAATCTTCTCAATTTAATTAGATAGAAGGGTCAATCCCTTGTATATCATCATTATAGCTCAAATAAGAATTGTATGAGAATTAGTCCTTTCATTAACAATTCATATAGGTGAAGTCAACCCTCGTACATCTCATCATAATAGGGCACATCGAACAACTTCCCTATATTACATTACACTTGGCAACCTCACAACCAACCTAAGCATTTATGTTCATGTATCATATCAACTTATCACATCAATCAAAGCATACTTCAACATAACATTATCACTTGATGACAATTAACCATAATTTGAAGTAAAGGCTAGGATCATCAAGACTTACCAATACTCCTCCCTAGTCCATCAATAAAGGGCCTTACCATCAACCCATAGATCAACCAATCTTAGATCATCACATCGATGTAATTCGATAATAAATCACAAGAACTAATCAAGGAGAAGCACTATGCTATAAAGCAATACTACATCAAAGCTTAGTAACATGATCTCAAGTGTATCTTCTTAACTTAGATTCAATATTCAAGAACATAGGTGTGAAGAACTTCAATTCATCATAATAGACCCATAATCAATGCAATGACAATCATTAAAGACCATTTAACTAATTATGAGATCAATTCTATCAAACTCAACCTAATCCATATCAATTCAACATTTAGGGTTAAGGGTTAGGGGTCATCACCCACAATCTAGATCAAACTACTTCAATTCACCATAATCAAGTTACAATTCATGATAATCTACTCATTCTAACCCAAAGAATACATAATTAACTCAATTCACATGATCAAATTCGGATTTGGATGAAACCCATAAGAAACTCAACTTTTTGGAAAAAGCTTTGAAGGAATCCTTTGAGGAAAGAATCTCAAAGGTGAATTAGATCCCATACCTGAAGGTTTGATGACGTTTTGATGGTGAATTTCGTGCTAAATCATCCCCCAATGATCTCCCCAAGTTGATCTCCAATGGAGTCTTCCAATAGAGAGAGAAAGTAGAGAGAAGGAAGAGAGTTTTGTTTTTGAGAGAATGATTAGGCTAATGAGGGTTGGGTATTTATAGTGGGGTCTTAAGTCACTTAATTAGTCTCTCTTAAACCCCTAATTACCCCTAAGACACTTAATTAATTAACTAACTAAAAAATAACTTTTCCATAACTGCCACAGACCTTCCACGACGGATCCCCGATGACGGTCCGTCGTGGGCGTGACGGACTGACATCCCTCTATCCTGCACATTCGTCACGTTGGTCAGAGACTTGTGCAGGTGGAGGCTTTCTCCCCAAGCGCACGACGGTTCCACGACGACGGACCGTCGTGGCCGTGACGGACTGGCTTCCCTCCGTCCTGCACATCCGTCACGCTTGTCAGAGACTTGTGCAGGCGGAGGAAAAGTCCAAGCGCTAAGGCTGGCACGACAGAGGCCTCGAAGCCCCGTCGCGCCTGTGATGCCCCGTCATGGGGTCCGTCATGCCCTGCTGCTTTAAGGGTCCTCCTCGAGGGTCCTTGTTTGGTCCTTGGGGAGTCGTCCCCTGACGTTTCCAGCATGATACCATCCCACACAATATTTTTACACCTGTGGTTACAACTGTTTACCAAATTCCGACTCTTTAACTTGGTTATATCAAAAGGACACTCTAGCCCTCTTATGAACCACTTTGCCGGATTAAGAGTTTCGGTTCCAACACCACTTCAAAGACTCTAAATATGCTATATTGGCTAGGAACACTGGTTTAGATCCTAAGGAGACCATTTAAGTCTTATCACATGACCTCGATATTTCAAAATGTTACAAACAATAGGTGTAATATCATCACACAATCGTAATTAATACATTAATGAAGTCAATTGCATCGGTACTATCCAAATTAACTTCAATTCATAATCTAGGTTTAAGGGAATAGGGTTCATCATGAATTCTTCAAGAAATAGATTCAATACCAACAGTATATTATCCTAGGCAGTCCATGAATGAATTAAAATAGATAAAACAAGTTAACAATCAATACATTATTTAATTCCCATCAATTCACAAGCAAGATCCAATATTTGGGGAAATTGGGGAAGGACATGATCTACATGAAATTCCATCAATTAACATCAATTACTCAACAATCTACACTTAATTAGTCATAGGGAATCACAATTAATCATAATCAACCATCAATTTGATGTTTAGAAGAAAACTCATTAGTAGAAGAAAACCCTTGGAATTGAGTTATTTAGAAATCAACTTTGAAAGGACCTCTTGGGAAAGGGAATCCCAAGAGTGAAGAACTCATACCTTAATGAAGATTAATCCACAAAATTCAAGTGAAATCCTCGAGAAATTGGTCTTCTTCTTCAAGCTTTGTTCTTCCTTAAATGGAGGATTTTGGGAGAGAGAAAGTAGAGAGAGATGAGAGCTTTTGGGTTTTGTTTTGAGAATCTGATTTAGATGAGTGAAAAAATGACTTAAAACTGACCCTTAGGCTATATATAATCACCCCCTAAATTACCCAAAAGACCCCTCACTCAATTGGGTCTTTTTGTGAAGTCAAAATGCTTAAAATACGATTTTAACAAATCGTGGAAGTGGGTGTACGTCGCGAGGCTAATTTCAAATTTTATTTTTGAAATCCAGTTTGAGGCAGTGAGCCTCGTGGAGTGCACACGTCGTGAGGCAACTTTTTACCTACCTCGTGTGGGCTGAGCGACGTGCAGCTGCCCCTGATTCTTGTTGCGCAGCCTGCCTGCCCACGTTAGGGTCCTTCTCAAGGACCCTTTGGGTGGTTCTTGGGGAGTCTTTACAGGACGTTTGGACCCTTTGGACTAAATTCTACCTATAAAAAGTCTTTTTACAAGTTTTGGACTTCATATGACCCTCCCAAACCTTCGCCAAACATAGGGACGTCAACTAGTTTTCGGACGTCAAGGTCTTTCCTTGACGTCTTGACTCTTAAACTTCATAGATGACTTATAAACATTAATTTAGGTCTTAAAACAGTATTAACAACACTGGATCAACTTGTGAGGCTCTAGATTAGGTCTAGGACTTTTTGGAGTGTTACATTATCTCCCCCTTATGAACATTCGTCCCCGAATGACACTAAACTTTTAAAAGGGAAATTATAGACTCAAGACTAGCAGCCCAACCAGAAATATACAAAAAGATCAACATGAGTTACAACTCAAGGAGTGTTTCACAACTCCATTCAACACATAATCATGACATTTACACAAGTAACCCAAAACATCAACTTTCACACATAAGAATTCAAAATCACAATATGAGGAATTTCCTTCTCACTACAATATAAGATCCACATATCATTTAAGAGTCAATTATGCCAAAATTCCTTTCTCAACATATCAACATGCTCAATATCACTTTATGAAGGCAACAACATACCAAATACACAACATAATCTCAAAACAAGTAAAAGAGCAATATGTCATTTTAGGCATAAAGTTCAAAGTAACTCACTGTAACATGCACCTTTTTGCAAAACTTCACCAAAAATCAAGACAACTTCCAATTTACTCATTATTTTTATTATTAGTAAGAACAACTAACCTTAATTAGGAAAGAGATGAGGATAACGGGACTTTATGTAGGTCTCGGCCTCCCATGTTGTTCCCTCAACTACGTGGTTTCTCCATAACACATTTACGGAGGCCACCTCATTGTTACTCAACCTCTTCACTTGACGATCAAGGATTTCAACCAGAACGTCCTCATATGAGAGGTTCTCTTTCACACCAAGACTTCTGATAGGAAGAATAGACTCGGGATTACCAATGCACTTCTTAAGCATGGATAAATGGAAAACCGGATGAACCGAAGATAGTTCACTAGGGAGTTTCAACTCATATCCAACCTTTCCAACCCTTTGCAAAATTTCACAAGGACCCACATAACGAGGAATTAACATCCCTTTCTTGCACAATCTAACCACCCCTTTCATGGGCGAAATTTTCAAATGCACCTTATCACCCTCTTCAAATTCAAGGTCTCTTCTCCTATGATCGGCATAAGACTTTTGCCGACTATAGGCTGTTTGAAAACGGTTCCTTATGATATGAACTTTTTCTAAGGTCTTATAGATCAAATCAGGACCAAGAAGAGAAGACTCTTAAACCTCAAACCATCAAATAGGAGATCTACACCTCCTATCATACAATGCTTTAAAAGGAGCCATAGATATGGATGAATGAAAACTATTGTTATATGAGAACTACACCAAAGGCAAGTGCTCATCCCAATTTACCTTGAAGTCAATGATATAATCCCTAACAATATCTTTAAGAGTTTGAATGGTACGCTCCGCTTACCATCCGTTTGAGGATGAAAAGCGGTGCTTAATTTCACTTGAGTACCTAAACCTCTTTGAAATGACCTCCAATACCTAGATGTGAATTGTGCACCTCTATCCAATATGATGGACAAAAGAACCCCATGAAGACTCACTATCTTTTCAATATAGATTCTTGCATAATCTTCCACCAAATAAGTAGACTTGACGGGAGTAAAATGAGCGGATTTGGTCAATCTATCCATGACCACCCATATAGAATCATATTGCCTTCTAGTCCGAGGCAACCTAACTACGAAATCCATGTTAACATCTTCCACTTCCAAGAAGGAACTTTGATTTCTTGTAGTAAACCACCCAACTTTTGGTGCTCGACTTTCACTTGTTGGCAATTTGGACACTTTGCGACAAATTCCGCAATGTCCCTTTTTAAGCCATCCCTCCAAAACACTTCTCGAAGGTCATGGTACATCGTAGTAGTGTCACGACCGGCATGAATACCCTAGAAGTTTGAGTATTCTTAGGTCATGGGATGGCGTACTTGACCTCTTGGAGGTCTCGTACAAGTCCTTTCGTATCTTTCATCGCATATACATAATGAAAAGTAGTGCGGAATTAAAACTTTCACAAAATATTAGAATATCTTTAATAACATCTTTCATTAGAAATCATAGGGAATACTAAGTCTCAATCTCATCAAAGCTTAGACACGAGAATACTTGGGACACGGCCCATACATCAAAATATAGAAATACTTAGTCTATTACAATAATTCAATATAAAATAAACCTAAGATAACTATGCCCGCGAATCAAGAGAGGACATACTTCAACTTCACTTGAATGATGCTATAATCCAAGCCTTGCTTCCCAATGTTCTTTACCTACCAACCAGTATAGAGATAGAAATATATATGGAATTAGTACAAACACATGCACTAGTATGGCATAATGCATAAAAATCATGAAAACGGACATTTAATGGAAATATACTCTTTTTGATTTAAACATAATACAATAAGCATAAGAACAACATTTAACACCTTAAAAACACATAATATAACACTTAAGCAATTTATCACATTTTTAGAGAAACATTACAGTAACCTACTGTCACGACTCGAAAGTACCCCCTTAGAAGTTAGGGAGAACCCTTGGGTCATGATAGGGCGTACTTGACCCTTTGGGGTCTTGTATAAGACCTTTAACTCTCATTCATAACGTAAGACATGAAAAATAGTGCAGAATTAAAACTTTTCATGACATTTAATATAAAATAGAATTCTTTCATAAATACTAAGAAAACCTCATCGTCACAAGCCAACTTAATGACACGAAATAATATCTTAGGGACACGACCCTTTACATTAAAAGAAATACATAATAAGTCTTAACATAAAGAAACTAAGAAATATGAACTATGCCCTCGGTTATATGAGGACATACTTTGTCTTGAGAGAAACTTTTCCAAGCTTTGCCTTCTAGACTTCAACCTTGCTTCCAAAACCTATACTTATAGAGTATAGAAAAGTATGGGGTTAGTACAAAACAATGTACTAAGTATGACATATGCAAAAACATGTAATAAAGGGACATTTTAGTAAAACAAGCTTTCATGCCAAATAAGTAAAACATTCATGAATTTAGTAGAAAAACAACATAAGAAACATCATTTAACACTTAGAGAAAGATTGCCATAATTTTAGCAAAAAGAGACACTTTACAGTGAAGTATCCAAATTTTACAGTAAGTTCCTTCAACATTACAGTGAACTATCCTATTTCCAAAACAGTGAACTCCCAAGGTATTGCCAAGAGGAAGTAAACTTATTTCCGTAGGAGTTTCCCTAACCGAGGTTATCCTAAGACTCTCCGAGGTAAGACATGAAGGAAACACCCATACACCTCCTTCAATGCACACCAAGGAGATCCTTAAGACTACCCACCATAGGCTTACTCCACTCGGGAGAACAAGTTACCACTCAATAACAAGACATTAGAAGAACACTCAAATAACACACCAAGACTTACCTTTCGGAATGCCTACTTAGTGAAATGAGTAGATGTCGTCCCATTCCACCACCTACCCTAAGCAGTACATTCTTTTAGAAGGCTTGGCACCAAGACTCCCCTTTTGGAAGGTCTACCTACTGCAATGGATAGATAGTGTCCCATACCACCACCTACCCTAAGTAGTACGTTCTTTTAGAAGACTTAGTTCATTCAATTCATATAAGACTCACCAAGACTCCCCTTTCGGAATGCCTACCTAGTGCAATAGATAAATAGCATCCCATTCCACTACCTACCCTAAGTAGTACACTCTTTTAGAAGACTTAGCACTTTCATTACTTTTGTGGGGGTTATCTTAACCGACATAGACCATGAGAGCTAAACATGGAATCCCGATACTTCCCTTATTGGAGAAGGGTCCCCTCACTCGCCTAGAGTGAGGTCTTACTTTTAGGTTTTACATGGATTTCCCAATAGCAACACCTATGCAGGCGCATAGTTAAGGTATTAGGAGATTGCTACTAAGTAACTCATTCTCTACTAACGAGGAGTACTCAGCTCAAGAGGTACATAGGAATACAACATCTCAACTCACGAAGTGTAACCACCCCTTCTTCATATCCTCTCGGTGCTAGGCATAACTCCCCACGAATTCTCAACATTATAAACTATGGGTTAAGGATAACTAGTGAACACCACATCTCAAATCACGAAGGGCATTCATCCTCCAACCTATCTTAGAAATATCTTAGGATGTAGTGAGGTTGCTACTAAACACTTCATCTCAACTCACGAAGAGTGTTCACCCCAAAACTCCCCTTTTTACTTAACTTAGCTTCATTCATTCATTCAAGTGTGAGTGTGTGTACATGTGAACACACCTTGCACATAAGCATCATTTCATTTACATTTCATTCTATACATGCTTAGACCTTCATTCATTACATCACACACTTTAACATGCTTCACATAATCATATAAGTCATTTAGACATAATCCTTAGCATACTTTTCATAACAAGCTTCATGAAACACATCAACAAGAATAACTTCATTTCCATCTTTCTTCACATAATATTCCTTCATGGCCTCATTCACAATATACAAGTAACTACACATTCATATGATTCAAGTAAACACCGCCACCAAGAAGGTGGACGATACCACTCAAGAGCATATCATAATTAAAGCTAAACAACATAACCAACTCACCCTTTAATCCAATATTCCATCACCTATAACATTTTATTCAACATTTCATCTTAACATAGACCCTAGGGCAGTAGCTAAACAACAATATCAACCATAAGAAACCAAAGCTCAAAGACTACCAACTCATGCTCATTTAACCCATTCCTTAAGTCAAAATTTGATAAAAAGCTTTAATATGTTTTCATTGAAGTTTAAGCATTAAAATTATCAACTATCATTAGAAACATCATTTTTAACTCATTCAAAACGTTTTCATGCAAGACCCATATTTATAGTTGAAGATAAAAGAAACTAGGGTTGAAAACCCTTTTTGAAAATCCATTAGAAGTGACTCCTTGAATGGAAGAGAGTTCAAGGATGGATACCATACCTTAGATAGGAGAAACCCCACTGATATTTGATGAAGAAATCGACCACCAACAGCCCTCCTAGCTCCTTCTTGACTTCTAGCTTCTATGGAGTTTGAGAGAGTGTTCTAAGAGAGGGGTTTTTTGGATTTTAGGAAAATGAGATCTGAAATTAGGTCTTAGGATTTGGAACTCTTTAATATACCTAAATAACCATAAAATAAATGTCCAAGGTTCTTAAAAGATTTGGGGTGAATTTACCAAACACCCCAACCCAAGGCAACCTTTTAACAGCTTTTCACAGCAGCACCCACGACCCCTTAACGACGGACCATCTGTCAACAAACGCCCCATCGATGGGGGTTTGTTGGTTTGGTCTGCAATTCTCCAAACCTGCAGGTCCAATCTACGGACCAAGTCAACAAGCCGTCGATTGGTCAACTAGCTGTCTACTGGTCCCGTTGGTGGACACTGCCAGGCAGTTTTTGACCTAAGTCTTTGGCCCTTCTCTAGGGCCCCTTGTGGGTCTTAGGTGGGGTTGCTCTCAGACGTTAAACCCCTAAACGTATTCGTCTAGGTCTTAGGAACATTCCACACTAATTTCAAACAAAATGGACATGTAAAACTCACTCAAACACATGAAGACACACAAGCACTTTCTAAGACACACCTTCCGAATGTCATGGACGTTTGACCTCCAAACTTAACCAAACTTCACACAATGCCTAAGAACACTAATATAACTCATTTTAACACAAAATTAACTCAAAAAACGATTACAAATCTCTAGTTCACCTTAGTTCGTTTTAGGGTGTTACACCTACATCAATTCACTGTAACAGTGAAGTTATTCCAATTTATATAGAACACTTCCTAGCATGTAATAAACTCACTAAAAGCTTTACTAAGACTCACTTAAGTAAGACAAAGGGATACCGCAAATACACCCTCTCTAGGCACACCTAAATGATCCTTAAGACCACCCATAAGGAGACATACACACTTACAATACACCAAACACATAAACATATATGATATGCCATTCTCCTTACCAAGGCTATCAAAAGACTTACTTAAGTACTCCTAGAAGAGAACGCCCATACACCCTTTTTAAGGTTACCAAAAAATCCTTAAGACTTCCTAAGTTTAGATCATGCCTAAAGTATCAACCAACTTCCCTAACTAGAGTCATTCTCAAGACTTCCCTAGATAAGACATGAAGAGATCATCCCTTATGACCCCTTCACACTTTAACTAAGAAATCCTTAAAGTCACTGTAGATTAGGTACTCATTCATTTACATCTTTCTAACATATGAAATCATTTCATTAGTTCATTAAGATACATTCATCACATAGAGGACATTCAAGTAATGGTCTTTGAGAAGACTTAGGGACTCTCACTAACATCTTCAAAGCCTAAGGGTGCAATGTCTAGGTAGCATCCCATACAACCACCTGAACTTCATAGACTTCTCAAATACTAGTAGGTATCCCATAAGATGAGAATAGGAAATAATCGAAATAGACCATCGTAACAAAAAATGGAATCCGATGTTGTAACCTACTCCAATGGAGGGTGTTCTACTTGCCAATGGTAGAACTTGGACACATCCCATGTAGGCACATGGTTAAGGAATATGAAGGGTTGACTTTGCACTCTAGCCTGACTCTTAACTAGAGCTACTTCCCTTACCATACTCACTCGGTTCTAGCCGTTGTTCTCATAGAGTAATTCACATTGAGGATCACATGAAGAGGTTCCACATCTAGTTCATAAACCAATCACATTCACCCTACTATTGTAGTTAGTACTCCCTTAGTAGAAAATGTGAGAGCTGATAGGGTTTATAAAGACTGCCCGATAGTAGTATGTGGTAAGACTATGTGTGCAGACCTTGTTGAGTTACCCTTGAATGACTTCGATATTATACTTGGTATGGACTTGTCACGACCGGAGTGTAGACCCCAGACGAGACCGGCATCGTTGACCTCTCAGAGGTCGCAGACAAGCCTACATACGTCATTCTTACTTCATCTAGGTTAATTTTAGCAGAAAATTAAAAACTTTTTGTTTCTTATCATGCATAAAGGTCATTCTACTTACATTCATAATGTTCACAATCAACCATCTAACATTAAGATTATCAACTGAAAGAAATAGTTCAATACTGCATTAAATGTATAATTGCCAAAATGGCACCAATACAATGTCTGAAATAAAAACGAAAAGAAACACTAGTGGAACATACTCCACTAGCTAAAGCCTACATCTAATCTAGATAGTAACGGTAGTCATCCTCGAAAGCATGAGGGCCTACCAAGTCCGGATGAAATCTCCACGTCCGGATAGCTGCAACGTCAACCTGTAAGCTCTAGCGTCCACCTGTGCCTGCACCTAAAAATATAGAGTTGTATGGGATTAGTACACACTTGTACTAAGTATGGGTATATGCAAGTACACACCAAGGACATGCATGAGTAAGAATAGCTCTTTCCTAACAACATGATTATGGAAAGTCAAGTCAGTGGACTTGCCCAACTGGGATTAGGAAAGTTAATGAGCTTTCCAAATTTGGATTAGAAAAGTCATGCCATGAGAGTAACATGCATCATCGTACTTATCATATTGCACACAACACATAACATCTTACACATAGAACATATCATATTGCATATAGCACATAACATCTTTCATATCATTCATTCATATGCCATGAGACCTTGGAATCATGGACTTGACATTAAGACTTCCCAAAATAAAGGCTCAACATATGGGACCTCAACTTGGGAGCCTTCTTTAACAAACACAGAGTCTGCTTCATTCATTCATACGTACTTCATTTCATTCATTCATAAGCTAGTGTAAACACCAGCTATACCTAGGTTATAGTTTAAGACTCTCATCGGGTTTGCTGTGCAATGATCAAGAATAACCTAGTGTCATTACTTAAGTCTAGCTGACCTCTTGATTATTCTATCCTAACACCTTTGGTATCGTTCATTTCATTATGTGCATCATTTGAGGCTGGCCTCATTCATTCATTGGGAACTTTAACTTTAACCGACATAGATCATGTGAGCATCATGAAATCCAGTGTCTCCCCCACACTGAAAAGAGGTGGAATCACCAGCTAAAGTGACCCAAAACATGCTAGCGTACATGGGAATTGAACCCCGCTAGATCCCTATATTGGCAGTATAGGTTCGAAGACTAGGAGATATAAGGAGACCCATATCCGGCATGCCGGACAGTCTCATCTCATAAGAGTTATGTGAACCTCCATCCTTCCTGAAAGAAGGCATCACCGCTCATAGGTAGTTTATCGGTGCTTAGTATAAAGTTCCATTTCATTCAACTCATACGTCATGGAAGCTGGCTTCTAGTATGAGGACATCATAGCTCGATAGATGATTTCTCATCTCATCAGTAGTATTAAGTATACATTATTCTCAATACTTTCATTAGAGTGTTCATAGAGACTGGTCTCTTCATTAACATTACACTCACATAGGTAAGTACGTCTTGGTAACACTTACTTAGGCTCATTTGAGATTGCTCTCATCTTTTACATTAACCTCTTATCATATTGTCACCACATTCATTAACTTTAGCACATTGCTCTTCATAATTACTCACCCCTTATTACGTGAATGTTCATTTCATCGTATGCCAATGCACTTGGCCATTTATTGTGTTTCACACTCTTACTTAACCCTTCTAGGGTTTCATCATTTCGTTACATACATCTTAGGTTCACTTATTTTTAAACGTATGTTAGACTTATGGGTCTATACATACAAGCCATGAGGCTTCATGTCACATCCGGGTTTACCCCCTAGACGTAACCGGCGTCGTCGTCCTCTCGGAGGACTAAGACAAGCCTCTTAGCTTCGTCATAGCATTCATCGACTAAAAATCAGTAAGAATTAAAAACTTTTTATCTAGAACTACTCGGAGGTTTACATAGACCTCTACATACACATCCTTATATATATCAAGTATACATAGACTTGTTCATATACGAAGATTACTTAGTCTTCTACTTTTATTTCATACACTTATATATTCAGAAAATAATAGTCATAAAACCGTCTCATCTCATAGACCATCTATCGATCACAATAAGTCTTGGGCATAGCCCTACATCAAATGAAAGAAGCCGCATATAGGCTGTCTACTACATTGTCTCAAGAGAACAATAGAGTCAACATAGAATCATAGTAACTACACATCATAAAAGAGAGATATCGGCCACGTCCTCGAGAGAGTGAGGACCTACCACTTGGATGGCAAAATACCCAAGTCTTCCTTCCTAGCAATTTGGATCAAGCTCAACGACCCGAACCTAAAATGTTTGGGAAAAAGGGAAAGAAAAGGGATTAGTACTCCACATGTACTAAGTATGGAATCTCATATACAATTACCAATCAAATATATTTAGAAAGGGACATTTATGAAAACATAATAGACTACATATGAAATTAAACCATAGCAAAGCAAAGCATACTAATGATAACCTTCAATAAGTCACAAGTGCAATGATCAAGTAAAATTACCATATCTCCTACTCAATCAAGTAACCTACCAAGACTACAATTAGCAATTTACTTACCAACATACTCGTCATGTCATGATACATCCTACTTCAAGCAAAGACAACAACATTATATTCATAAGCATGTTACTCAACATACCAACCTTTTACATCATACTATCGCCTTACATGCATAATATTGACCTCTCAAAGTTCCTATCAAGGCAAACTCGTGCAAGGCGTAGGTAGAGTCCCATACCCCTACCTAAGCTAAAGCCAACCTCTCAAGTTACTTTAATTAGCCTATACCTTATTCATTCATTCATTTTAGTTTAGGGAACATTTGCCTTAACCGACATAGACCACATAATCGAATGTGGAATCCGGTGTCATGAAACCTTACACCGATGGAAGGTGGTCTACCGGCCAAGGTAGAACCTAACGTGAACATAGCTATCTAGGTGGATCCACTAGCTAGTATCCTATGGTGGCAACATAGTTCAAGAACTAAGAGATAGGTATTCCCTCTATATACCATTCGGTAATGGGGCCTCATCTCATGAGAATTCATGAGTGAATATTTCTCAAGGAAAGTCAACACTTCACGTAGATCCATAGGTGAGTATTCCTCTAAGGGAAGTCAACACTCTATAAGGAACAAATGGTGAATATTCCTCTAGGGGAAGTCAACACCTCTCAATGTCAAGTTCACTCGGTGCTAAGCTAAGTCCCCATTTGTAGAGAAGCCTTTAATCTTTATTAATCTTCTCAATTTAATTACATAGAAGGGTCAATCCCTTGTATATCATCATTATAGCTCAAATAAGAATTGTATGAGAATTATGTCCTTTCATTAACAATTCATATAGGTGAAGTCAACCCTCGTACATCTCATCATAATAGGGCACATCGAACAACTTCCCTATATTACATTACACTTAGCAACCTCACAACCAACCTAAGCATATAAGTTCATGTATCATATCATCTTATCACATCAATCAAAGCATACTTCAACATAACATTATCACTTGATGACAATTAACCATAATTTGAAGTGAAGGCTAGGATCATCAAGACTTACCAATACTCCTCCCTAGTCCATCAATAAAGGGCCTTACCATCAACCCATAGATCAACCAATCTTAGATCATCACATCGATGTAATTCAATAATAAATCACAAGAACTAATCAAGGAGAAGCACTATACTATGAAGCAATACTACATCAAAGCCTAGTAACATGATCTCAAGTGTATCTTCTTAACTTAGATTCAATATTCAAGAACATAGGTGTGAAGAACTTCAATTCATCATAATAGATCCATAATCAATACAATGACAATCATTAAAGACCATTTAACTTATTATGAGGTCAATTCTATCAAACTCAACCTAATCCATATCAATTCAACATTTAGGGTTAAGGGTTAGGGGTCATCACCCACAACCTAGATCAAACTACATCAATTAACCATAATCAAGTTACAATTCATGATAATCTATTCATTCTAACCCAAAGAATACATAATTAACTCAATTCACATGATCAAATTCGGATTTGGATGAAACCCATAAGAAACTCAACTTTTTGGAAAAAGCTTTGAAGGAACCCTTTGAGGAAAGAATCTCAAAGGTGAATTAGATCCCATACCTTAAGGTTTGATGACGTTTTGATGGTGAATTTCGTGCTAAATCAACCCCCAATGATTTCCCCAAGTTGATCTCCAATGGAGTCTTCCAATAGAGAGAGAAAGTAGAGAGAAGGAAGAGAGTTTTGTTTTTGAGAGAATGATTAGGCTAATGAGGGTTGGGTATTTATAGTGGGGTCTTAAGTCACTTAATTAGTCTCTCTTAAACCCCTAATTACCCCTAAGTCAATTAATTAATTAACTAACTAAAACTAACTTTTCCAAAACTGCCACAGACCTTCCACGACGGATCCCCGACGACGGTCCGTCGTGGTCATGACGAACTGACATCCCTCCGTCCTGCACATCCGTCATGTTGGTCAGAGACTTGTGCAGGCGGAGGCTTTCTCCCCAGACACCAAGGATGGCACGACGGTCCGTCGTGGGCGTGACGGACTGACATCCCTCCGTCCTGCACATCCGTCATGTTGGTCAGAGACTTGTGCAGGCGGAGGCTTTCTCCTACGGCACCAAGGCTGGCATGACGGAGACCTTGATGTCCCGTCGCGCCTGTGACGCCCCGTCATGGGGTCCGTCATGCCCTCCTATTTCTAGGGTCCTCCTCGAGGGTCCTTGTTTGGTCTTCGGGGAGTCGTACCCTGACTTTTCCAGAATGAAACCATCCCACACTATATTTTACACCTATGGTAACAACCATTTACCATATTCCAACTCTTTAACTAGGTTAACTCAAAAGGACACTCTAGCCCTCTTATGACCCAATTTGCCGGACGTATAAGAGTTTCGGTTAAAACACCACTTCAAAGACTCTAAATATGCCTAATTGGGTAGGAACACTGGTTTAGATCCTAAGGAGACCATTTAAGTCTTATCACATGACTTCGGTATTTCAAAATGTTACATTATCCCCCCCTTAGGAACATTCGTCCCCGAATGACACCAAACACTCTAAAAATGTGGGAGTAGACTCAAGACTAGCATCTCAACCAATTCATAATATTTAGTTAGCATGAACTATATTATTTCATAAAAATACTTCAAAACATCAATTTACCATATCTAAATCACCAAACTTGTCTCAAATATGCAAGAAACAAAACAACTTCCAAATTTATCTAAGGTCACCTTAAAGCGCCTTCATTTTAGAAGCCTCCAAACTAGGAGTTTTGCAAAGTTTCACAAAAACAACAGAGATTCACAATATCTAACGTATTTATATCATTAGAGAGAGATACTAACCTTAAACATCAAAAAGATGAGGATAACGGGTTTTCATGTCGGCTTCCGCCTCCCATGTTGCACCCTCAACTAGGTGGTTCCTCCATAGCACCTTTACGGAAACCACCTCTTTGTTCCTCAACCTTTTCACTTGCCTATCAAGGATTTGAACCGGAACCTCCTCATAAGAGAGGTTATCCTTGACTTCGAGGCCTTCAAGAGGAAGAATAGACTCGGTATTCCCGACACACTTCTTCAACATGGAGACATGGAAAACCGGATGAACCAAAGCTAGCTCATTGGGTAATCTTAAACGATAGGCAACTTTACCAACCCTTTCTAAAATCTCATAAGGGCCTACATATCGAGGGCTCAACTTCCCTTTCTTGCCAAATCTTACCACACCCTTCATAGGTGAGATTTTTAAATACACCTTATCACCCTCTTCAAACTCCAAGTCCCTTCTTCTATTATCGGCATAGGACTTTTGTCGACTATAGGCTGTTTGCAACCTATTTCTTATGATATGTACATTCTCCAATGTCTTGTAAATCAAGTCGGGACCGAATATCGATGACTCACCTACTTCAAACCATCCTATAGGAGACCTACACCTCCTTCCATACAAGGCTTCATAGGGAGCCATGGAGATGGACGAATGAAAGCTATTATTATACGCAAACTCCACCAACGGCAAATGCTTATCCCAACTCCCTTTAAAATCAATGATGCAAGCTCTAAGCATATCCTCAAGAGTTTGAATCATGCGTTCCGCTTGACCATCTGTTTGAGGATGGAAGGCGGTACTTAATTTCACTTTAGTACCCAAACCTTTTTGAAACGACTTCCAAAATCTAGATGTGAATTGTGCACCTCTATCCGAAATGATGGATAACGGAATACCATGACGACACACAATCTCATCTATGAAAATCTTCGCATAATCTTCCGCCGAATATGTAGATTTGACGGGGATAAAGTGAGCGGACTTAGTCAATCTATCAACAATCACCCATATAGAATCATATGACTTTTGAGTCCGAGGCAACCCTACTACGAAATCCATATTAATGTCTTCCCACTTCCAAGTAGGAATTTGGATCTCCTGTAGTAAGCCACCCGACTTTTGATGTTCCGCCTTCACTTGTTGACAATTCGGACATTTAGCAACAAATTCCGCTATATCCTTCTTCAAACCTTCCCACCAATATATTTCTCGAAGGTCATGATACATCTTTGTAGAACCGGGATGGATGGAATAGTGGGATCCATGGGCTTCATCAAGGATCCGATCCCTCAATCCATCCACATCAGGAACACACAACCTCCCTTGATACCTCAATACACTATCTTCTCCTAAGGAGAAAGACTCGTTCGCCTTGCCAAGAACCGATTCCTTTAATTCCATCAATAGTTGGTCAAGGTGTTGTTTGGACTTCACCTCAACCACCAATGATGACTCGGAGCTATGATGAACCGTGGCACCTCCATTTAGCGAACTCACCAATCGCACTCCCAATCTAGTCAAACGATGAACATCTTTTACTAGATCTTTCTTGTCTTCATCTATATGAGTCACACCACCCATAGTCATACGGCTTAAAGCATCTGCCACCACATTTGCCTTGCCGGGATGATATAGGACACTCATATCATAATCTTTCAACAACTCTAACCACCTTCTTTGTCGAAGATTCAAATCTTTTTGAGTAAACACATATTGAAGGCTCTTATGATCAGTGAAAACATCTATATGAACACCATACAAGTAGTGTCTCCATATTTTTAAAGCAAACACCACGGCCGCTAACTCAAGGTCATGAGTAGGATAATTTCTCTCATGCACCTTAAGTTGCCGCGAAGCATAGGCAATCACCTTCCCATTCTGCATAAGCACACACCCCAAACCTACGCGGGAGGCATCACAATACACAATGAACCCTTTAGATCCTTCCGGTAAAGTTAACAACGGAGCGGAAGTAAGTCTATCCTTCAATAATTGAAAACTCTTCTCACATGCCTCTGACCATTCAAACTTTTTGCCTTTTGAGTCAATGAAGTCAAAGGAGATGCAATGGAAGAAAAACCTTCTACGAACCTTCGATAATAACCAGCTAGACCCAAGAAACTCCTAATATCAGTTGGGGTCAAGGGTCTAGGCCAGTTTCTTACCGCATCTGTCTTCTTTGGGTCTACCTCAACTCCCTCACTAGAGATGATGTGCCCAAGAAATGCCACCGACCTTAGCCAAAACTCGCACTTGCTATACTTGGCAAACAATCTATGTTCCCTAAGGGTTTGCAATACTACCCTTAGATGATCCATGTGGTCAACCTCATTTTTTGAATACACCAAGATATCATCGATAAATACAATAACGAATGAATCAAGGTACTTTCAAAACACCCTGTTCATCAGATCCATAAACGCTGCCGGAGCATTTGTGAGACCAAAAGACATAACCACGAACTCATAATGCCCATATCGAGTCCGAAAAGCTGTCTTTGAAATATCTTCATTTCTCACCCTAAGCTGGTGGTACCCTGACCTCAAATCAATCTTTGAGAAGTAACTCGCTCTTTGGAGTTGATCAAATAAATCATCAATCCGAGGAAGAGGATACTTGTTCTTGATGGTAACCTTGTTGAGTTGTCGGTAATCAATACACATCCTCAAGGACCCATCTTTCTTTTTCACGAACAAGACCGGAGCACCCCATGGAGAAATACTAGGCCTTATAAAGCCCTTGTCTAGCAAATCTTTAAGTTGTGTATTCAATTCCTTTAACTCGGCCGGAGCCATTCTATAAGGAGGAATAGAAATAGGATTTGTTTCTGGTAGCAAATCGATACCAAAATCGATTTCCCGTTCGGGAGGAATGCCAGGAAGGTCATCAGGAAAAACCTCCGTAAATTCACTCACCACGGGGACTGACTCTATAGGGGGAACTTCGGAATCCACTTCTTGGACTCTCACAATATGGTAGAGACACCCCTTCGAGATCATTTTACACGCCTTTAGGCATGTTATGAAACGACCTCTAGGAAGAGAATTTCCACCTTTCCACTCTATAACGGGTCATTTGGGAAACAAAACCTCACAATTTTGGTCCTACAATTGATGGAAGCGAAACTAGCATGCAACCAGTCCATACCTAATATGACATCAAAATCAATCATGTCTAGCTCAACAAGATCAATATGACAAACTCTATAAGGTATTGAAATAGGACAATTTCGATAGACTCTTTTTGCTACCACTGACTCACCCACCGGGGTAGACACCAAAATAGGTTCATGCAAAACATCGGGTAATGTACTAAACTTCTTAGCTACCAATGGAGTAACGAAAGACAACGTAGCACCCGGATCAAGTAATGCATACACATCAATGGCAAAGATTTGTAACATACCAGTCACCACATTGGGAGAGGCCTCTTGGTCATCTCTAGTACGAAGAGCATAAAGACGGTTCTTTTTGGGAGCACTATTAGAACCACTTGGATGACCACCCCTCTCTTGTCCCTTAGCATTTGGACAATCCCGCACCTTGTGACCAATCTTTCCACAACCATAGCAATTTCCCGTTCCAATCAAACATTCTCCATAGTGACCTTTCCCACACTTAGAACATGTAGGCATCTCATTAGATGAGTTCCCATCCTTTCCCTTGGCAACTTTTGGTCTAGGAGCTTTAAAATCCCTAGTCTTGGGAAATTTGGATGGAACGTGGTTTGAGAACCTCTTTTTGAATCTAGGCCTGTCTTGAATTCCCAACCTATCTTTGGCAGTTTCACTCTCAGAAGACCTTGTCCTCCTTGAGTCCTTATCCTTCCTTTTTGATCTAGCCTCCTCAACCCTTCTTGCATGCACCATGAGACGACTAATGTTCATGTTATCATGTAGCATAGCCGATTGACACTCCTCTTGTAAATCGTCCGATATACCTGTCACATATCGACTCATTTCGTCTCTAGGATCGGAGACCAAAGACGGAGCATATTTGGCCAATTGAGTAAATTTCAGAGAATACTCATGAACACTCATCGTTCCTTGGCGGAGATTGATGAATTCCACCACCTTCGTTTCCCTCATCTCTCTAGGGAAGAACCGATCAATGAAGGCCCCTTTGAATAACTCCCACGTCACTAACCCACTTCCAAGTGGCCTGTTGTCCTTCCATTGCGCATACCATATCTGAGCGACATCTTTGAGTTGGTAGGAGGCCAACTCGGCATTCTCGCTAGACGACAGCCCCATAGCACACAAAATCTTGTGAACCTCATCAATAAATTCCTGAGGGTCTTCATCAACCTTCGACCCATAAAAGACAGGAGGATTCATTCGAGTGAAATCCCTAAGTCTGGAAGCCATAGTCTGTTCATGGACTCTAGGTGCCAAATCCCTATTGGCTTGGGCAGTCATAGCTTGGGCTTGCACTGTTGCGGCTTGAGCTTGAGTAGTCATGGCTTGAGCCATTTAAGCAATAATAGCTCTCATCTGAGCCTCTGTCATCGGTGGAGGATCAGCAGGAACCTGGTCATCAATAGCAACCTCTTCAAGAGGAGGAGCAGGTTCCTCACGAGGAATTCCCGCAGCAGCCATCTCTTCCTCAAGTCTTCGAGCCGCATTTCTTCTAGTCTTCATCTCCTATAACCAAAACACAAGGTTCAGGCGAAAACGTATACGACGTACATTCTAGGGGCACGATATGGATTTCCAACAATGAGAATGATTCCTAATCATCAAATAAGTTCCTATTCATAAGTGTGGTGCGCTTCATAATTATGAATACAAACTTAAATAACGTGGTTGAGAGAGAGATGTTAACATCAAGGATATTCAACCTCATGCTCTGATACCAAGTTTGTCACATCCGGGTTTACCCCCTAGACGTAACCGGCGTCGTCGTCCTCTCGGAGGACTAAGACAAGCCTCTTAGCTTCGTCATAGCATTCATCAACTAAAAATCAGTAAGAATTAAAAACTTTTTATCTAGAACTACTCGGAGGTTTACATAGACCTCTACATACACATCCTTATATATATCAAGTATACATAGACTTGTTCATATACGAAGATTACTTAGTCTTCTACTTTTATTTCATACACTTATATATTCAGAAAATAATAGTCATAAAACCGTCTCATCTCATAGACCATCTATCGATCACAAAAAGTCTTGGTCATAGCCCTACATCAAATGAAAGAAGCCGCATATAGGCTGTTTACTACATCGTCTCAAGAGAACAATAGAGTCAACATAGAATCATAGTAACTACACATCATAAAAGAGAGATATCGGCCACGTCCTCGAGAGAGTGAGGACCTACCACTTGGATGGCAAAATACCCAAGTCTTCCTTCCTAGCAATTTGGATCAAGCTCAACGACCCGAACCTAAAATGTTTGGGAACAAGGGAAAGAAAAGGGATTAGTACTCCACATGTACTAAGTATGGAATCTCATATACAATTACCAATCAAATATATTTAGAAAGGGACATTTATGAAAACATAATAGACTACATATGAAATTAAACCATAGCAAAGCAAAGCATACTAATGATAACCTTCAATAAGTCACAAGTGCAATGATCAAGTAAAATTACCATATCTCCTACTCAATCAAGTAACCTACCAAGACTACAATTAGCAATTTACTTACCAACATACTCGTCATGTCATGATACATCCTACTTCAAGCAAAGACAACAACATTATATTCATAAGCATGTTACTCAACATACCAACCTTTTACATCATACTATCGCCTTACATGCATAATATTGACCTCTCAAAGTTCCTATCAAGGCAAACTCGTGCAAGGCGTAGGTAGAGTCCCATACCCCTACCTAAGCTAAAGCCAACCTCTCAAGTTACTTTAATTAGCCTATACCTTATTCATTCATTCATTTTAGTTTAGGGAACATTTGCCTTAACCGACATAGACCACATAATCGAATGTGGAATCCGGTGTCATGAAACCTTACACCGATGGAAGGTGGTCTACCGGCCAAGGTAGAACCTAACGTGAACATAGCTATCTAGGTGGATCCACTAGCTAGTATCCTATGGTGGCAACATAGTTCAAGAACTAAGAGATAGGTATTCCCTCTATATACCATTCGGTAATGGGGCCTCATCTCATGAGAATTCATGAGTGAATATTTCTCAAGGAAAGTCAACACTTCACGTAGATCCATAGGTGAGTATTCCTCTAAGGGAAGTCAACACTCTATAAGGAACAAATGGTGAATATTCCTCTAGGGGAAGTCAACACCTCTCAATGTCAAGTTCACTCGGTGCTAAGCTAAGTCCCCATTTGTAGAGAAGCCTTTAATCTTTATTAATCTTCTCAATTTAATTACATAGAAGGGTCAATCCCTTGTATATCATCATTATAGCTCAAATAAGAATTGTATGAGAATTATGTCCTTTCATTAACAATTCATATAGGTGAAGTCAACCCTCGTACATCTCATCATAATAGGGCACATCGAACAACTTCCCTATATTACATTACACTTAGCAACCTCACAACCAACCTAAGCATATAAGTTCATGTATCATATCATCTTATCACATCAATCAAAGCATACTTCAACATAACATTATCACTTGATGACAATTAACCATAATTTGAAGTGAAGGCTAGGATCATCAAGACTTACCAATACTCCTCCCTAGTCCATCAATAAAGGGCCTTACCATCAACCCATAGATCAACCAATCTTAGATCATCACATCGATGTAATTCAATAATAAATCACAAGAACTAATCAAGGAGAAGCACTATACTATAAAGCAATACTACATCAAAGCCTAGTAACATGATCTCAAGTGTATCTTCTTAACTTAGATTCAATATTCAAGAACATAGGTGTGAAGAACTTCAATTCATCATAATAGATCCATAATCAATACAATGACAATCATTAAAGACCATTTAACTTATTATGAGGTCAATTCTATCAAACTCAACCTAATCCATATCAATTCAACAATTAGGGTTAAGGGTTAGGGGTCATCACCCACAACCTAGATCAAACTACATCAATTAACCATAATCAAGTTACAATTCATGATAATCTATTCATTCTAACCCAAAGAATACATAATTAACTCAATTCACATGATCAAATTCGGATTTGGATGAAACCCATAAGAAACTCAACTGTTTGGAAAAAGCTTTGAAGGAAACCTTTGAGGAAAGAATCTCAAAGGTGAATTAGATCCCATACCTTAAGGTTTGATGACGTTTTGATGGTGAATTTCGTGCTAAATCAACCCCCAATGATTTCCCCAAGTTGATCTCAATGGAGTCTTCCAATAGAGAGAGAAAGTAGAGAGAAGGAAGAGAGTTTTGTTTTTGAGAGAATGATTAGGCTAATGAGGGTTGGGTATTTATAGTGGGGTCTTAAGTCACTTAATTAGTCTCTCTTAAACCCCTAATTACCCCTAAGTCAATTAATTAATTAACTAACTAAAACTAACTTTTCCAAAACTGCCACAGACCTTCCACGACGGATCCCCGACGATGGTCCGTCGTGGTCATGACGAACTGACATCCCTCCGTCCTGCACATCCGTCACGTTGGTCAGAGACTTGTGCAGGCGGAGGCTTTCTCCCCAGACACCAAGGATGGCACGACGGTCCGTCGTGGGCGTGACGGACTGACATCCCTCAGTCCTGCACATCCGTCATGTTGGTCAGAGACTTGTGCAGGCGGAGGCTTTCTCCTACGGCACCAAGGCTGGCACGACGGAGACCTTGACGTCCTGTCGCGCCTGTGACGCCCCGTCATGGGGTCCGTCATGCCCTGCTATTTCTAGGGTCCTCCTCGAGGGTCCTTGTTTGGTCCTCGGTGAGTCGTACCCTGACTTTTCCAGAATGAAACCATCCCACACTATATTTTACACCTATGGTAACAACCATTTACCATATTCCGACTCTTTAACTAGGTTAACTCAAAAGGACACTCTAGCCCTCTTATGACCCAATTTGCCGGACGTATAAGAGTTTCGGTTAAAACACCATTTCAAAGACTCTAAATATGCCTAATTGGGTAGGAACACTGGTTTAGATCCTAAGGAGACCATTTAAGTCTTATCACATGACTTCGGTATTTCAAAATGTTACACTTCATTCATAGTTCATTTAATTAATTCATATCTTCCTAAGATTGTGTGGTACAAGACTTATGCATCTTGTATATTTGCCAAGATCTCGATTTCGATCGAAGTAGGCAGCATTATTCTTGAATATTTAATTCACGTATGACTTATGTATCAATACGGAATTTGGGCAAGGGAACCCCATTTCGAATCCCTTGGAAAACCCTTTACATTTTTCTTTTTATTTAATTTCGGTCCACATGACATTGGGACCCTAGATCGAGCCCCAACATCAACGTTTCCTTTTTATTTCTATCCTTTGAAAATTCTCTTCCTTGGCCGAGGGGTTGTGGGTTGAACCCCCACAGCCCCTTTTATTTTTTTATTTATTTTTCCTTGACTATCTCGAGTTGACCATGAGGTTGTGGGATCGAACCCCCACAGCCTCACTTTACTTTTCTTTTAATTATTCTTTACTGCCTAGAGGTCGTGGGTTCTATTCTCACGCCTCACATTTCTTTTCTTTTCATTCTTTCCTTAAGCTTGACCAAGAGGTTGTGGGTTCGAATCCCACTCCTCTCATTTCTTATTTTCATACATTATTTTCCAGCCAAGACCATGGTTCGAATCCCCCTCACCACAATACTTTTAACTCACTAAATTTCATGGTCTTTAAACATGGTGAGGTCACGGGTTCGACCCTTAGTGACCTCACTTATTTTTTCTTCACTTTTCATGACATTTTAAACCAGTTAACTTGGATGAAATTAATCAACAAGGTGCTGAAAAAGTTTGAGTTATATTTTCAGCTTCTTTTTCATTACATTACACGTTAGTTCTTAGGGGAATTTCGTAGTGCATTTAGAACGTTTTAGGTGCATTTTTCATGGATTCGTTTAGCCAAGAGATTATCACCCAAATCAGCCACATTTCATCTCATATGAACATCACGATTTACATAAACATGTGTACATGAAATACAAAGAATTAACATGCCATTTCAAGTCCTAAGCGGTAACCAGTAGCCACGGCAACACACCCAAACACACGTAGTTTCATTTTTGGAAAACATCAACATAAGTCACATAATTCCGAACATACATATAAAAATATAATCATAAAAAAAACACGTTTCATTCCTAGTTTTCTACCAGCAAACATAACCAACCTATGATTCAATGGGAGCTAGTGACAGGGATATGCAACGGGGAACAACCCTAGTTCTCGGAATAGATTCGTCTGAACCTTAAGGGGTATCTTGGGAAAGGGACCAATAGAGAAGAGAACGCATACCTTTTTGATGTTCAAACCTCGACTTGCTGCCCAAAAACTTCTCCAAACACACATCCAACACCGTAAGTTCAACACCCCACTCGACGGAAAACCTTCTCTTTGCCTACGTGATTGATGAACGTTTGTTTTTCTTATATTTTCATGTGAGTTCTTCAAGTGTGAAGAACCTTGGTAAATTTTCTGTTCTTGGATGTTATTTGGCAGAGAGAAACGTGAATGGGAGAAGAGATATTGAACGTGAAAGTGAGATAGACGTGAGATGAGAGAGTTACCTTAGGCTTAGGAGTCTAGTTTAGGACTTAGTCAAATAAGGTTTAGTTAATTATTAATAAAAATCTGATTTCCCTTTTATTTTAAATCAGCCAATAAATAATAAATATTAATTAATTAGATTAATTTACCAACTTAAATAAAAATAACTTTAATTCATTGCTTCCACCTAGGTTCGAACCCGGGTGGAGCAAGACTTCACTTCAAGAGCCAATTTTCGGCCCTCTCTCCCAAAAATGCCCCTCCACCTTATTAATTAAATAATTAATTATATATTTAGGATAATTATGATATTACCCTTAGCCAGAAAAAGATCATTTTACCCCTAGACCCTCCAAACCTAAGATTTCCCCTTTTTAAGTCCGGTAAAGACTCATTCGAGTAAATCTTCGTATTCGAGAGCCCTACATGGCTGGACCCAACCTTTACTAGATCAACTAACTCCCCAAGTTAGTTGGCTTGGATGTAGCAAGGGTTCAGAGGTCTGGTTCTACGCGCATCAATCTCTGTGAACCCGGTCTAATCGTAGGCATTCTAGACACATTAAGCATTACTTATCATATCCATTTTTAGGGTTGTTACAAGAATGGATCCATAAATGTTATGCCTTCATGGATTACCGTAGTAGGGTTGTGAGATTCCGTTTCCCTAATGAAGTAGAGCTGGTCTGGGAGGGGTACAATTCAAGTCACTCAAGTCCCTTGATTTCGAACCTAAAGGCTAATAAAATGATGTCCAATGGATTGTTATGCCATCTTGTGAGTGTCAATGATCTAGATCATGACATTCTTTCATAGAATCTGTGCCTGTAGTGAATGAGTTCCAAGATGTTTTCCCCGATGATTTTCCTGGAGTTCCTCCCCCTGGAGAGATTGATTTTGGTATCGACCTAGATCCTGATACCAAACCAACTTCAATTTCTCCCTACAGAATAGCTCCAGCTGAACTCAAAGAGTTGAAGCTATAGTTAAAATATCTCACTGATAAGGGCTTCATCCAGCCGAGTATATCCCCTTGGGACGCTCCAGTGCTGTTTGTGAAAAATAAGGATGGAACCCTTAGGATGTGTATCGATTATCGGCAGCTCAACAAAGTCACTATAAAGAACAAGTATCCACTTCCCAGAATAGATGACTTATTCAATCAGCTCCAAGGGTCTAGTTTTTTCTCGAAGATTGATCTTCATTCCGGGTATCATCAGCTTAGGGTTAGGGATGAAGATATCCCAAAGACAACCTTTCGTAGCCGTTATGGTCATTATGAGTTCCTAGTCATGTCATTTGGTCTCACTAATGCACCAGCTACATTTATGGACCTCATGAACTGAGTCTTCCGTGAATACCTTGATTCTTTTGTCATAGTATTCATTGATGCCATCCTCATATGCTATAAGACCAAGGAAGAGCATGAACAACATTTGAGACAAACCTTGCAGGTACTTAGACAACATCAGCTGTATGTCAAATTCAGCAAGTGTGAATTCTGGCTTAGATCAGTGACCTTCCTGGGTCATGTTGTGTCTGATCAGGGTATGGAGGTGGACCCCAGGAAGACTAGATTGTTAAGAACTGGCCAAGACCTCTTACTCCCACTGATATCCGTAGCTTTCTGGGATTGGCTGGTTACTACCGCAGGTTTGTGAAGGGTTTTTCTTCCATTGCTGCCCCACTGACAACTTTGACTAAGAATAAAGCCAAGTTCGAATGGGCGGAGACTTGTGAGAAGAGTTTCCAGGAGCTCAAGAACAGACTCACTTCAGCCCCAGTGCTTACGTTGCCTAAATGTGGTGAGAATTACACTGTTTATTTTGACGCATCTAGGTTGGTTTTGGTTGTGTTCTTATGCAGGGTGGTAAGGTGATAGCCTACGCGTCCAGACAGCTCAAGGTTCATGAGAAGAATTATCCCACTCCCGACCTGGAGTTGGCAGCTTTCATATTTGCTTTGAAGCTGTGGAGGCATTACTTGTATGGGGTGCATGTGGGTGTGTTCACAGACCACAAGAGTCTCCAGTACGTGTTCACACAGAGGAAGTTGAATCTATGTCAGTGGAGATGGTTGGAGCTGTTGAAGGACTATGACATGAGTGTCCACTACCATCCAGGGAAGGCAAATGTTGTAGCTGATGCTTAAAGCAGGTTGAGCATGGGGAGTACAACCCACATTGATGATGGGAAGAAGGAGTTTGTGAAGGATGTACACAGACTGGCCAGACTGGGTGTGCGGTTGATGACTTCTACTAGCGGGGGTGTTTCAGTTCATCCTATTTCTTAATCGTCCTTGGTAGTTGAAGTCAAGAAGGGTCAGCATCTTGATACTGTATTGATGGAGTTGAAGGACTCAGTGCCGATAAAGGTGAATGAGTCCTTTGCTTTAGGAGGTGACGACTTACTTAGGTACAAGGACAGGCTGTGTGTACCAGACGTGGATGATTTGCGGACTAAGATTGTCGCAGAGGCCCATGGTTCTAGGTATTCGATACATCTAGGTTCCACCAAGATGTATCATGGACTCAAGCAGATCTATTGGTGGGATTGCATGAAGAAGGACATTGCTGAGTATGTGGCCAAGTGTCCTAATTGTCAGCAGGTTAAGGCGGAGCACCTTAAGCCTGGTGGTCTCACTCATATGATTGAGGTTCCAACTTGGAAGTGGGAGGCCATTAACATGGACTTCGTGGTTGGTCTTCTGATGACTAGGAGACAACATGACTCCATATGGGTTATTGTGGATAGGATGAATAAGTCTGCCCACTTTATCCCTGTGAAGTCTACTTACAGGGCCGAGGATATGCGAGAGTCTACATTGATGAGATTGTGAGGTTGCATGGTATTCCTTTGTCTATCATTTCAGATAGAGGAGCTCAATTCACTTTGCATTTCTGGAGATCCTTCCATAAGAGCTTAGGCATGCAGGTAAAGCTCAGTACTGTCTTCCATCCTCAGACAGATGGGCAAGCAGAGTGCACCATCCAGACATTGGAGGACATGTTGAGGGCGTGTGTGATCGACTTCAGAGGTAGTTGGGACGACCATCTGCCATTGATAGAGTTCTCGTACAATAACAGCTATCACTCCAGCATTGAGATGGCACCGTTTGAGGCACTGTATGGTAGGAGGTGTAGGTCTCCAGTTGGGTGGTTTGAGGTTGGAGAGTCATCCATTTTGGGTCCAGAGATCATTCATGAGGCCTTAGAGAAGGTCAGGGTGATTAGGGATAGGTTGGCTACTGCTTACAGTCGGCAGAAGTCTTATGCAGATAACAGGAAGCGACCCTTAGAGTTTGGTATTGGTGACCAGGTATACTTGAAGATATCACCCATGAAGGGGGTGATGAGGTTTGGCAGGAAGGGGAAGTTGAATCCGAGGTACGTAAGGCCATACGAGATTCTACAGCGTGTGGGTGAAGTGGCCTATGAGTTGGCGTTGCCTGCGGAGCTAGTTTCTGTTCATCCAGTCTTTCATGTCTCTATGTTAAAAAAGTGTCTTGGTGATCCAACATCGATTCTGCCTGTTGAAGGTTTGGGAGTTGATGAAGACTTGTCCTATGAGGAGGTTCCTGTTGAGATTTTAGACCGACAGGTAAAGCGGCTGAGAAACAAGGAGGTTGCCACCGTGAAGGTATTATGGAGGAACCATCTTGTTGAGGGTGCTACGTGGGAGGCCGAGGCCGATATGAGATCCCGTTATCCTTATCTTTTCAGCTCTTGGGGTTAGACTTCCTACTCTTAAGTCTAAGTTTCCTTATCTCCTCTATTCTTGGTTGCTGTTGCTTGACTGTGTATAGTACTCATGTTATGATATGCCTGGCATTGTGCTAGATAATTAGAAGTGACATTCGGGGATGAATGTTCCTAAGGGGGGTATAATGTAACAACCCGAAAATGATTATGCTAAGTAAATGCCTAAAGGTACCTAGAATGCCTAGATTATACCGGTTCCACACGGCTTGATGCGCGTAGAACCAGACCTCAGAACCTATGCACCAGCCAAGCCAACTAACTTGGTAAGTTAGTTGAGCTAGGCAAGGTTGGGTCCAGCCATGTAGGGCACCCGAATATTAAGATTCACCCGGATGAGTCTTAACCGGACTTGAAAGGGGTAATCTTAAGTTTGGAGGGTCTAGGGGTAAAATGGTTTTTTCCAGGCTAGAGGTAGTATTGTAATTACCCTAAGTGTTTATTTAATTAATTAATTATTATAAAAAGGTGGACAATTCGGGTAGGGTTGGCCGAATTTGACCCTTTTCGCAAGTTAAGCTTCACCCGGGTTCGATCCTTGGTGGAAGCAATATTAAATATAATAAATTTATATTAATTATCTAATTTAAGTAAGGGCATGATTAGTCATTTCACCTAAGCCTTAAAAAAAAATCAGATTTTTAATAATAAATGGCAAGGAGTCCTAGTTTGACAAAGTCTTCAACTAAGACTCCTACTCCTAAGCTTACTATAACATCTCTCCGCTCTCATTCTCACGATTCTCCACTCTCTTTATCACACCTATTTACTCTCATTCTCACGTTCATTATCAGTAAAATAACAAAATCAAAAGTTCATCACTCTTGAAGAACTTGAACGCTAAAACTCAAAAGAAAAACTAAACTAAAAACGAAAAGGAAAAACATTGTTCTTGACGGGTTGTGCTTGAAGTTTGGTGGAGAGGCTTTGGTAGTGGGAGTTGGCTGCCATTGGAGCAAATTTGGAGGGTGTTGATCGACAAAAGGTATGGGTTTCCTTCCTCTTGGTCTCTTTCACAAGAGACCCCTAGGATTCAGTCGAATTCTAATTCGAAAACTAGGAATGTTCCCCGTTGCATGTCCCTGTCACTAGCTCCCATTGATTTTGTAGGTTGGGTATGTTTTTCTGGTAGAATTTAGGCATGTGATGTGTTTTCGTGATGATTTTGTTCATTTATGTATGTTCGGATGTATGTGAGTAATAAGCATGCTTTCCAAAACTATGTGTTAAACGTGTGTGTGCATTGTGTATGCCGTGACTTTGGTCACGGGTTGAAGTGTGTAATATGCATGCTAAATTATTGTGTTTTGTATGCAATTACTTGAAGTAAATCGTGATGTTCATAAGTGGTGTAATGTTGCTGAATTGAGTGAAACCTCTTGAGCAAATGTAACCACGAAAATGCACAAAATAAACGTGCGAAATTTCCAATGAATTGTCCTAAAATCTACCATATAAAATGTTGAGGAAATGGACTGGAAAGCGTGATCAAATTTCCAGACTTGCTGGAAATTTGGTTTTGGCTAAGTTACTTGAAGAAGTAGGAGATTTTTTTTTTAAAAATAAGTGAGGTCATAAAGGATTGAACCCGAGACCTCACTATATGAAGGATGCTAAAAAATTTAATATTTAAAGTGAGGTGAGGGGGATTCAAAATGGGGTAAGGCTGGTGAAGAAACAAAAGAAAAAGGGAAGATAAATAAAATGAGGTGTGTGGGGATCGAACCCACAACCTCTCGGATAGATAAGAAAGTTAGGAGAAAAATTAAATAAAAGAAAAATGAGGTTGTGGGGGATCGATCCCACATCCTCTCGGTCTAAACGGAAAAATCATGGAAAGAAAGAAAATAAAAGGAATGTTGGCGTGGGGATTTGATCTTGGGTCCCCAAGCCGAGATATTTAAGACAAATTGAAGAAAAAAAAGAAAGGAAGTGTAGGTGTGGGGATTCGATCTTGGGTCCCCAAGCTGAGAATTCTAAATCAAAAATTTATAAAAAAGACTAAGTGTTGTACAAGGGATTCGAAATCGGGTTCCCTTGCCCAATTCCGTATTGATACATAAGTCTTACGTGATTAAATATTTAATGAATGCTGCCTATAGGAATCGAAATTGAGACTTTGGCATACTTACAAGATGCATAAGTCTTGTACCATATAATCTTGGATGAGTATAAGTCAGTTAGACGAATTATGAATGAAGCCTCATGGCTTGTAAGTATGGGTTCATAAGTCCAGCGTACGTTAAAAGTAAGTGAACCTAAGATGTATGTGATGAATTTATGCGACCCCAAGAGGGTTAAGTAAGGGTGTGAAACACACTAAAAGGCCAAGTGCATTGGCATATAATGAAATGAACAATCACGTAAAAAGGGTGAGTAATTATGATGAGCTAATATGCTAAAGTTAATGAATGTGGTGACAACATGATAAAAGGCTAATGTGAAAGATGAGATCAATCTTAGATGAGCCTAAATAAGTGTTGCCAATAACGTACTCACCTATGAGAGTGTAAAGTTAATGAAGAGAGCAGTCTCTAAGAAACATTCTAATGAAAGTATTGAGATTAATACACACTTAATACTAATGATGAGATGAGAAATCATCTAATGAGCAATGATGCCCTCATTCTAGAAGCCAGCTTCTATGATGTGTGAGATGAATGTAATGGAACTTTATACGGACCACCGATAGGCTAGCTATGAGTCGTGATTCCTTCTTTCGGGAAGGCAGATGTTCGTGTAAATCTCATGAGATGAGACTGTCTATTTAGGCGGGTATGGGTCTCCTTATATCTCCTAGTCTTTGAACCTATGCAGCCAACATAGGGATCTAGCAGGGTTCAATTCCCTATATACGCTAGCATGTTTTGTTTTCACTTTGGCCGGTGATTCTACATCTTTTCGGTGTGGGGTAGACACTGGATTTCATAGAGATCACATGATCTATGTCGGTTAAAGTTAATGTTCCCAAAGAAAGAATGAGGCCAGCCTCAGTAATGCACAAAATGAAATGAATGATACCAAAGGTGTTTGGTTAGGATAATCAAGAGGTGAACTAGACTCAAGTAATGACACTAGGTCATTCTTGATCATTGCACAGTGAACCCGATGAGAGTCTTAAACTATATCCTAGGTATAGCTGGTGTTTGTACCAGCCTATGACTGAATGAAATAAATGAAAGTGAAGTATGTATGAATGAATGAAGAAGACTCTGTGTTTGCTAAAGAAGGCTCCCTAGTTGAGTTCCCATATGTTGAGTCCTCATTTTGGGAAGTCCTAATGTTAAGTCCATGATTCCAAGGTGTCATGGCATTTGAACGAATGATATGTGGTATATGTATGTGCTATATGAAATATGTTATGTGCTGTGTGCAATATGAAAAGAATGATGATGCATGTTACTCTCATAGCATGACTTTCCTAATCTGATTTGGCAAGTCCAACTGACTTGGCTTTCCATAACTCATATCGTTAGGAGAGAGCTTTCCTTAATCGTGCATGTCCTTGGTGTGTGATTGCATACACCCATACTTAGTACAAGTGTGTACTAATCCCATACAATACTCTACTTTTAGGTGCAGGTGCAGGTGGATGCTAGAGCTTACGAGACTACGTTGAAGCTATCCGGACGTGGATCATTCATCCTTACTTGGTAGGCCCTCATGCTTTCGAGGATGCTTATCTCTTATATTCTAGCTTAGATGTAGGCATGAGCTAGTGGAGGATGTTCCACTAGCGTTTCTTTCTTACTTATTTCAGACGTTGTATTGGTCCCATTTTGTCAACTTTATACTTATGCAGTTATGAACTATTTCCTTCATTTGATTTATTCATTATTATATGGTTGTGGTGAACTGATGTGACATAATGAAATTCTTACTATGAAGTCTATGTATACTTCAAAGCAAACAAAAGTTTTAAATTTTTCACTAAAATTAACCTATACGATGTAATGATGACGTATGTAGGCTTGTCTGCGACCTCTGAGAGGTCAACAACGCCGTTTTTGGCTAGGGTCTAGACCCCGGTCGTGACACACATGGTTAAGGAATATGAGGGGTTGACTTTGCACTCTACATTCTTAACTAGAGCTACTTCCCTTACAATACTAACTCGGTGCTAGCCTTTGTTCTCATAGAGTAATTCACATTTAGGATCACATGAAGAGGTTCACATCTAGTTCATAACCCAATCACATTCACCCTACCAAAGAGGTCCCCTCGGGCTACCTTACTGATATGCTCAAATTACACCTCCTTAAAGAAGTATAAGCGATCGTATCAAGTAAAGAACCCAACTATTAGGTTGGGGTCAATCCCACGAGGAAAATGGTTTAGGCTTAGCTTCAATGTACGATTACTTCTATTTAGTCAAGTCCTTTCCAAAAACATGGTAATTAAAAGGGGGGTTTTGTGAAATAAAAGTCTTGTAATATTTCTAAGTAGAACAAGAAACAGGAGTAATTCTTTGGTGTTTATCAAGTTGTGAGAGAAACTAGGGTGTAAGTGTTCCCTATAGGTTCATAACACCGTATTCCTAGCTATAACAATTCTTCCATAGTTTTTTGCATGCAAAATGATAAGTTAGGTATCTCTAACTCCTTGGTCCGACATTTAGAGAATTTCACCCCGTACCTTGGTCCGGCTACGTGTGTCTAAGTTACTTACCCTTACCTTTACTTCATATTAAGCATCGTATTCGATGTTTGTCTTAGTTATTACTTTGCACCAATCGAGACTAGCCCATTAGATAGTATCCCACTAAATCTATGTTGATAATTTTTTTCCTATTAACTAGCCCCTTGGTACGGTAAGTAGCAATAAGGCGAGTTCTAACGCATGCACTCGTTAAAAGAACTTCAAAGTGAAAGAATTATTGCATGCAATAACCTATTTGAGAATTGTTCTTAAGCTAGGTTTACGTTGTTAATTACCCATTGTTCCCACAACCGTAGTTGTGGATTTAGTTACCCATGCATAGAAGAACAAAATTCATAGTTGATAAATAATAAATCATGAACTTACTTTGAAAAATTCGAAGAAAATCTAGAAATTCAACTTGAAGCCACAAAAGCACTTGAAAACCAAATCTGGAAATTTGAATTAATGCCAAAGTTGCAAAGACAAATCTCCAAGAACAAAACTAAGAAAGTAGTAATAGAATCCAACCCCAAAAACGTGGTTTTACACCATATTTATAAAAAACATTGTCCTATAATAACAGGAATTCAAATAAGGAAAGTTGTCCAAAAACGCGGTTTCAATCGATGACCCCCACAGACGGTCCGTTGATGAAACGACGGATCATCGACTGCCTCCGTAAGTCTAGAATTAGCATCATTTTTCATTCTTCAACTGACATCTTCTCTGATTCAAACTATGGACCAACAACACGGTCCGTCGATGTATCTACGTTCCGTCGATGCTCTCCGTCGTTCCATACATAGACTTTCTTCAACTTCTGGTATTGGTACTTTCTCTGATCTGATCGACGATTCAACAGGATGGTCCATCGATCAATTGACGGACCGTCGATCCTTCCATAGCCCAACACTTAGTCAAAATTCCCCGAGTTTCTCCAGATGCGTGAACTTCCATTCGACGGTCAACATCTACGGACCATCGATGGAACAACGGACCGTCGATGGACTTCGTGGGTCACCTCTGCACTTAATCTCAGCAACCTTCTGCATTTTGTTTTTTGACACCATTCCTGCAAAGCAAGGATAAAACATGTTAAAAGTTACTACAAAAAGGCTCTAGACACACACCAATCTTAAGGAAAAAGCATTGAAAGTAACGTGAAACCACTGTACATCAACACCCTCAACTTAAATTCGTTGTTTGTCCTCAAGCGACGCACTCTGAATCAACACAACACTTTTTACACAAGTATCCTCTTTTAAGCTTTCGCAATCACATGGTTATCAATCCCAACTTTTTCGGTGCTTTAGTGCATGTTTCTAATTTTAGGCTTGATAAGCTCATTCATGTGGACCAGACCATGACATAGACTCACCATGCACCGACACCTCTACTCTTTTGCCTCTCGCCAACGTACCAACTTTCCGATATTGCAACTAGTACCCTCACTTCAAAAGATATCCTTCTTTTTCGCACAACAATTTTAACTTTGAGTATAAGGATCATTATTCAACAATCACGCTCAAAATAATTTCACTCCTAGTTAGTACTTGTCGCCATAGGATTGCCCTTATTTTCACTCCTTAAGTTTACCACATTAGACTCTTAGGATCACGATAAGACTTTCTTGGCTTGTAACGTAGGGTAAGGGTCAGGTATGGTAGATATAGGTACATTTTAGTGACTTGTTTCCCTCCTTGACATTACGGCTAAGCGTCCTACCTCTTTCATTGTCTATTATGCTCTACTTTTCTTTTCTTTTCATCTTTGCCTTGCTTTCTCTTTTTTTTTCTGTTTTGTTGAAGTGACTCTTACTTCTTTTTGTTCAACGCCCTTTTTCTCATTTTTTTCTCTTTCTTCTTTTTCTTTCTTTATTCAATTGACAATTTTGACTGAGTCACTTCTCTTGCTCACTTTTTCGTTTCTTTTCCACATTACTCTTTTCATACCTACTTTTTGTGTCATCACTCATAATAGCCACTCTCAACTTATGGCTTTTAAATTAGTCAAGGTACACATTGCCCAAGGTTGGGTCAGGGCCAAGACGAGGTCAGTTTCTGCATTAGCCACCCTCAACTTATGCTTTTGGCCTAAGTTAAGGTGCAAATGTCCATGGAGGGACCAGGTCCAACACATTATACCCAGGGAAGGTGAGTTGGTGAAGAAAGAAAAGGTCTATTATAGGCTTAAAATATTTGGATCAAAAAGGGATATCATTTTCATTTGGTTCATTTTACTTTAGGCTAGATGTTTGCTAATTTGAACAAGGTCTTATGATCCTTTCATAAATGTCTAACACAGATTCCTTTTGCAGGACTAACCAGGCAAGTTCTAGCTAGGTACCAACAGTGGAACAATAAAATTTCCTCACAATCTCTTTAAAACTCGTTACCCTATCAGATTATTGGACACCTAGTTTGAGTGTTAGATTGAGGGCCATGCAGTGGGTGCATATATATGTCATGATTAGAGCCAACACATTCAACTTCTCCATACCTATTCATGCAAGTATTTTCTTGGAACGGGATATCATTCATGTTTAGTGTCACGACCCGAAAGCACCCCCTAGAAGTTAGGGAAAACCTTCGAATCGTGATCGGGCGTACTTGACCCTTTGGGGTCTCGTACACGCCCTCTAACTAGCATTCATAACATAAAGTATGAAAAGTAGTGCGGAATTAAAACTTTTCATGATAATAATAATAAAAGAAGTCTTTTCATAAATACTAGGAAATCTTATCGTCACAAGCCAACTTAAAGAAACAACTTAGAATCTTAGGGACACAACCCTTTACAATAAAAAGGAAATACTAATTTAAGTCTTAATAATGAAACTAAGAAACACAAAACTATGTCCTCGAATATATGAGGACATACCCAATTCTTGAGAGATAGAATTCCCAAGCTTCAACTCCGATCCTCCAAAAGGCTTCCAACCTATACTCATAAGGTATATAAAAGTATGGGGTTAGTACAACAATGTACTAAGTATGGACTATGCAAAAACATAAAAAAAGGGTCATTTTAGTAAAATAACTTTTCGTGTAATTTAAATATAATATTCATGAATTTAGAAACAAATCAACATAAGAATCGTCATTTAACACTTAAGGAAGGACTCACATAATTTTGAACCAAAATAACACTTTACAGTAACTTTACTAAAACTTAGAGTAAACTAAAACGAACATTACAGTGAACTTACTAAACTTACAGTAAAATTGAATAAAGCAATACAGTGAACATTTTGAATTCTTACAATGAAGACCTTACAGTAAATGGCACGGTCCAAGTCATATGAACTCTTTTCCTTTGAAGTTGCCCTAACCCAAGGTTATCCTAAGACTCCCTAAGGTGAGCCAAGAAGGGATCTTCATTACACCTCCCTTCAAAGCACACCAAAGCGACCCTTAAAACCACCAAATCTTAGGCTTACTTCGTTGGAAATCAAATCCACACCCTTGGCTAACATATGCAAAACACTCATGGAAATATAGGTCACACTAAGTGCAATGTGAGAGTAGCATCCCATACTACAACTCCCACTTAGTGCTCCTAATGGATTCCATTTACTCAAGTACTCCACAATAATCATCCATAACACCACACCATAGTACTCATTCACACGGATTTCATGAAAGTACTCTTCTCCCATAGTAGGTATAGGTCACACCAAGTGCAATTTGAGAATAGCATCCCATACTACTACTCCCACTTAGTGATCCTACTAGGTAACTAATGTGGATCGAGCACTTCACGACATACATACACAATATCAACAATATACAAGTTAACTAGTTTCAAATCAATTCTTTTGTGGTAGTTAGCTTAACCGACAAAGACCATAAGAGCTAGACATGGAATCCCGATATTAACCCCTATCGGATGAGGGATCCTTACTTGTCTAGTGTAAGAGAATGCTTCTTAGCGGTTACATGGCTTTACCAATAGCTACACTTATGCGGGCATATAGTTAAGGGATAAGGAGATTGTTACTAAGTAACTCACACTCTACTAACGAGGAGTACTCATCACAAGAGGTACTTTGGATTACAACATCTCAACTCACGAAGTGTAATCCACCTCCCCTTCATATCCTCTCGGTGCTAGGCATGACTCCCCACGGATTTTTCAACATAATAGTCTATCTTAGAAAGCTCACTAGGAATGGAGAGGTTGCTACTGACACTACATCTCAACTCACGAAGTGTGTCCACCTCAAGATTCCCCTTTTTACTCAACTTGGCATAATACAGTCTTTAAAGTGTGTGTGTGTGTACATGTTCACACCTTGCATATAAGAATCATTTCATTCTCATCAATTTCTACACATACTTTAACCTTGATCCATCAAGTTACACACTCTACATGCTTCTCATAATCATATACTTCATTTAGACATAAACTAGTTCAAACATGCAATTCAAGCTACATCAAACACAATACAAGACCCATTTCCAATATCTCTTCATTTCACATATTAGACCTTCAAGATTAAATATTCAAAACATACTAAATAACATCAAGTTCATTAATTAGCACCACCACACATAAGGTGGACCATACCACTCAAATAGCAATTCATAATAAGAACTATACAATGAGAGTAACTCATCAACAAATCAAACTATCATCACCCATAAGCAATTTATCAATATTTCACCATATTAAGGCCCTTAGGGCAGTAGCTACACCAACATGACAAATACAAGAAGACCCAAGTTCATACCCTACTCAAATCATGCTCACATAACCCATTTTCAAGACAAAAGTTGAAGTATGCATAAACAAGAGTTTCATGGAGTTTTTAACATCAAAATCATCAATTCAAACCAAGATAAATACATTTAAACCATTAGAACTTAAATACAAGAAGACCCATACTAGAAATAAGAGTTAGAAGAAGTTTGAGTTTAGAAACTCTTTTGAAAACTTTTTTGGAAGTTGGCTTCTTGAATGAAAAGATATTCAATAATGGATACCATACCTCACTAAGCAAGCAAAATCCAAGAGTTTTTGATGAAGAGACACGTACAACCATCCCTCCTATCCTTCCTTGACCTCTAGCTTTCAATGGAGTCTTTAGAGAGTTTGTATTTAGACAGAGAGTTTGAATTTTTGAAGTGAGGGGTCTTGTCTAGGTCTAGGGTTTAAAACTAATTTAATATAACCTAAAAACACTGAAATTATCCACCTAGGGTGTAAGACCTCGAAAATGACTTAGGTTAACTAGAGCCTAACATGTTTATATTGATGGTCTAAGGTCCTAAATATGTTTAATATATGGTATAGGGAAAGTAGAAAAAGTATTAGAGGTGTTGGAAGTCAAACGTCAAGGGACGACTAAGAGGTTCGACGACTAAGTCACCTAAATGTCTCCTATGTGGTTCTATGTGTTTATGTGTGTTTAAATGTGTTTTAAGATTCTTTATTGAGTTATTATAGCATGTATAGGCAGTGTGTTGAGTTTTGAGAAGTTTGGAGGTCAAACGACCAATAATGTCCAAGGCGTTCAAAAGATATGCCTTGAATCGACCTTGTATGTCTAGGCGTGTTTCGTCAAGTTTTACGTGTTGATTTTGTGTGAAATTCATGTGAGAGGTGTTAAACTCATAGAAAATCGTATTTGTGTTAGAAACGTCCGGAAAATTATCCCCAAGGACCATTCAAGGGTCCTTGAGGAAGGACCCAAAATCAGTGTGCAGGCTGTCCGAGGCAGACCTTGGTGACGGAGCAGTCAATGGCCCGTAGGCCTGATGACGCCCCGTCGAGGGTACCGTCATGGGTGACTTAACCAAGGGTGAAGTTTGGAACTTTGGATAGCCACTTTAGCCACCAACGGAGGGATGTGACGCCCCATCGTGGCTGTGACGCCCCATCAAGGCCAGGCGTCGCACACACATGTGTTCCTGCGCAGGCTGCTGTCCACTTAGGGGTGAATTGGTAAATTCAGTTTAGGCGGTTTGTTAAGGTCATTTTGGGTATTTTAAATGAGTATATAATTGTTTAACACTTAGAATAATTCATTCTTAAAAAAAAAAAAAACTAATCCCTTAGAAATCCCAAAAGACTCCATTGAAGTCCAAATTGAAGAAGCAGTTTGGTGTGGCGTTTTGAGTGGAAATTCTTCAACAAAGTGAAGAATTATCATCCTTGAGGTATGGATTTTGATCCTTGAAACTTGTTTCATCAAGGAGACCAACTCTCAAGATATTTTTCAAAGTTTTCTAATGTGAATTGTCCAATTTCGGGATTCTACCATGGGTTCTTGCATAAACGATTTCTAAACATTGAATTATGATCTAATTGATATTGTATTGATGATTTTAACATAAATTACCTATGAACCCATGTAAATTGATGAACCCTAGTTTTAACTACTTATTGGGTTACTTGATATTAAGCTAATATTGTTGAATTGTTATGTAGTTTCTTATGGGCTTTCTAATGATATATGAATTGTATTCAATTGATATCTAATTGATCTTAGATTATTAAACCTAGATTGAATTGATGTAGATTCATTGAGTTGTATGGTTATTGCTTTGAATTATTGTTCATGGCCATGGGTAAGGGCCTTGTGATGTTGAATTGGTTGATTTGGCATTGAATTGAAGTGTGGATGAGGGAATGAAGGTATGCTGCCCCATTTTCTTTAATTTGATATTAAGTATACTTCGATTCTATTGTTCTTGGTATAGTCCACTTATGGTGGCGGTGTTATGTGTTTTACTTGCAATTGACGTGGCCTTGTCGGCGTTACTTTATGCAATATAATGAGCATGGCCTTATTGGCAACTACTTGAAGTAATGTGGCTATTCATGTAGTTGACTATGTGAAGCATGACATTATCTATCTACATGTGAAGTCATATGTGTGTTCTTCTACTTATGTGTTGCCTTAAGTGATCATGTTAGACTATGACTTTGGCATTATGAGTATAGTGTTAGGGTTAAGTCTTGGTTATTCCTACTTGGATTTGTGAGTCTATGTGGAGTACATTATTGATGTTATGATGATATATAGGATTACTTGAAGATGTTAGGTTGTTTCTAGGAGTTTCTAGAATGACTTGCATTATGAGTTCAAGTGAAGTATGTGATATCTTGTCTTGGTTGACTTGTATATCTTGCTTGATGCTTATATGAAAATGATTATGTGATGATTTGACTTAGTATGTTAAGAGTCTTGAATGTGTGAATGACATGTGACCTTGAATGATGAAAAGAAGGTCTTTATGTGAAACCTTGAAACCAAGGGTAAAAGTAATGTAAATTGAAGTCGAACGCCGTAAGGGTATCCTTCATGTGGGATGATGGACCTAGGTTGATTGGCTGGAACGGCATCATATCTCCCTAGCAAAAGTCATAATGAGCTTCTTGTCGCCATTGGAAGGAAATCCCTAGAGATCCTCTTTGGTAGGGTAAATGTAATTAGGTTATGAACTAGATATGGAACCCTATTGTATGAACCTTAATGTGAATTAATCTATGAGAACAAAGGCTAGCACCGAGTGAGTATGGTAAGGGAAGTAGTTCTAGTTAAGCATGAGACTAGAATACAAAGAAACCCTTCATATTCCTTAACCATGTGCCTACATGGGATGTGTCCAAGTTCTACCATTGGCAAGTAGAACAACCTCATCAGAGTAGGATAGAACTCCGGATTCTATGTCTTGCTACCATGGTCTATGTCGGTTAATGCCTATTCTCATCATATGGGATACTTGCTAGCATTATAGAAGTTCTATGAAGTTTAGGTGGTGGTATGGGACTCTATCTAGACATTGCACAATAGGCTTTGAATATGTTAATGAGAGTCCCTAGGTCTTTTCTAAGACCATTACTTAAATGTCCTTATGTATTGTATGAGTCTCTTAATGAATTAATGAATTAATGGATTAATGAATTAATGAACTAATGACTTACGTTATGAAGTATGTAAGTGAATAAGTACCTAATCTAGAGTGGCTTATGGATTCTTTAGTTAAATTGTAAAGAGGGCATAAAGGATGATTTCTTCATGGCTTACTTATAGAAGACTTGAGAATGACTCTAGTTAGGGAAAAGGTTTGATGTTGTTGACATGATCTAAGCTTTATGTAGTCTTAAGGACTGTATAGGTAATCTTGAGGAGGTCAATCATGGACGTTATCTTCTTGATTTACTTAAGTAGGTCTTTTGATAGCATTTGGAAGGAGAGTGTCCTATCATCTAAGTGTTGGTGTGTTTAGTAAGAATGATTCTAATTTAGGTAGTCTATAGGATCCCTTGTGTTTGTGTGAGAGAGAGTGTATGGGCGGTCACTCCACACTCACTCAAGTGAACCTTGGAAATGACCTTTGGTAGATGAATCTTACCTTGATGTTTATGATTGCTGTGTAAGTATGTATGTGACTCATTATAGGTAATCTTAAGGGTCGTTTAGGCACATCTAGAGAGGGTGTATGGGCGGTCTCTCTTTGTGTGACTTAAGTGAATCTTAGGATTACTTTAAGTGAGGGAATTACATGCTAGAAGTTGAGTTTTAAGAGGATTTAGCAATTCACTATAACAGTGAATAAATTCACTGCACAGTGAATATAGTTCACTGTAAAGTTATCTTTAAATTTGATATTGTTGATTAATTATTATCTTATGTGCTTCTAAATTGATTAATGATGTTATTATGATTGAAATATGATTTGTAAAATGAAAAGATGCATATTTCCAATAAAGTCCATTTTCATGATTTTTATGCATAATGCCATACTTAGTACATGTGGTTGTACTAATTCCATGCTTTATTTTCTATCTATAGTTCTTGGTAGGTGAAGAGCTTTGGGAAGTGAATACTTGGACTTAGAAGATCATTCAAGAAGAGTTGAAGTATGTCCTCACTTGACTCGAGGGCATATATGTCATTTTATGTTTCTTTTTTGAAGTATTGTAATAGACTATGTATTTCTATTTTCGTATTGAAGTATGGGCCGTGTCTCAAGTATTCTTGTGTCTTAAGATGATGAGATTGAGACTTAGTGTTTTCCTAATTTCTACTTATATGAAAGAGTTTAAAGACTTCTATATTGTTTTACGAAAAGTTTTAATTCCGCACTACTTTTCACTCTATATATGCAATGAATGATATGAAAGGGCTTGTCTTAGACCTCTGAGAGGTCGACGACGCCGGTTATAATCCATGATTGTACCCTAACTTCTAGGGTATGGTTTCGGGTTGTGACATAGGGTCTTAAAAGACTTGGGGTGTATTTACATAAAACACCCCAAGTTGGCAGCCACTTAACAGACTTGGCAGGCCTCACAGACGAGACCTTCACAAACCGTTGGTAGGGTCTCTTTGGTGGATACTTAGCTCTAAATGGAGCATGGACAACTGAACTCACTTGTACAATCGACGTACTAGGTCGACGGACCGCTGAAGGACCAAGGGGCCGTCCTTAGGGTCGTCGATGGCCACTGCTTTTTGGCAGATTTTACCCAAGTCTTGGGCCCTTCATTTAGGGCCCCTTGTGGGTCCTAGGTGGGGTCGTGCCCAAACGTTATACCCCTAAACTAAGTCGTCTAGGTCTTAGGAACATCCAATGCAAGTTTCAAGTAAAACGAACACGTAAAACTCATCCAAACACACCAAGACACACAAGTACATTCTAAGGCATACCATCCAAACGTCATGGACGTTCTTGGTCGATTGAACTCCAAACTTAACCAAACTTCACACACTGCCTAAGGACACTAAACTAAATCATTTTAACTTAAAATCAATTCAAGAAACAATCATGAGGCTCTAGTTCACCTTAGTTCGTTTTGGGGCGTTATATTCTCCCCCACTTGGAATAACATTCGTCCTGCAATGACACTTAAATTTTAAGAACAACAAGGACTCACTTAGCATAATATAATACACTTAGATCATGATCAAAACATCAACAATCAAAGCATCAACTAGAAAGGAACATCATTTCACACTTTCAACACTTAGCAACATAGGAAACTTTTGCCAAACTTCACAAAGTGAAAACTCAACCTTAAACTTCTTTTATGGAGGAACTACCTTCTTCAATATTAAACATGCTCATATACAATACTCTTACACACATTGAAACTCAAATTCAAGACAAAACAATTTTCTTCAAAAGATCAAAATTCTACAGTGAAGTACACTGTGTTCACTGCCAAGCTACCAATTGTTTTCCCGAAAAATCATTCTTTAAGCAATTCATCAAGATGACATGATCATATGAACTATAAAACCATATAAACTCATTTCATAACACAAAATCAACAATAACAAAGAGTTAAGACTTACCAAAACAATCAATCCGAATTAATTATCCTTTCTAGCCCCCATCCCATAGGAAGGGTTTTTCTTGGGAGCATTAGGATCTAGGGAAGCTTGATTGACATCTCTCCCCGTTGATTTAAGGTTTGGGCAGTCCCTCATATTGTGGCCCTTATTACCACATGCAAAACAACCATCTGTTCCGGCAAGGCACTTACCCCCATGTTGCTTGCCACAAGTAGGGCACCTAGCCCTTTCATAGGAATGACCACCACCTTGAGAATGTTGATTTAGAGCCCTATCCTTGTTTCCCATTGAAGAATCTTGGGGATAAAACCTCTTCTTAGGCCTTTGGTGACTAGAATCATCCGACCTAGGTCTCTTACCCTCTTGCCTTATCTCCCTAATTTTGGACTCCTCAATTTGTTGCGCATAAACCATGAGCCTAGAGATATCCATGTCATTAAGAAGCATTGCCGTACGACACTCTTTTTACACCAAGCTAGACACGCCCATCACAAACTTGTTCATCCTAGCCCTAGGGTTGGCTACCATGGTTGGGGCATACTTAGAGAGTTGGGTGAATTTGAGAGAGTACTCTTGCACACTCTTTCCCCCTTGACGAAGGTTCATGAATTCAATTATTTTCTTCTCCCTCCACTCTAAAGGAAAGAATCTATCTAGGAAAGACTCTTTGAATTCCTCCCAATCAACCGGACCTCTTTTTAAGGGTCTCTCACCCCTCCATTGCTCATACCACACTTGAGCAACATCCTTAAGTTGGTAAGCGGCCAATTCCGCTTTTTCCCTAGGGTTCACACCCATAGCATCTACCACCTTGAAAACCTCATCTATGAAGCCTTGTGGATCTTCATACACCTTAGTGCCATGAAAGGTGGGAGGGTTCATCCTCATGAAAACCCGAATCATAGAAGCGAGAGTACTAGCAATTGGTTGGGGCCTATCTCCTTGGTTAGCTTCACCCAAAAGGTGATTGTTGACGACTTGAGCTTGAGCCATCATGAGTTGGGTCAAGTTCATTAGGGCAGCCCTCAACTCCGCATTAGTCATATTACCCTCAACAAAAGGAGCTTGAGGCATAGGAGGCACTTGAGGCCCTTGAGGTTCCGGAGGCACTTGAGGTTCTTGAAGAGGAACCTCCTTATTTTACTCCCCGAAGCCAACAATAGGAACTTGGTCAACACGGGGAAGGACTCTCTCATTTGGTACACCTCCCTCCTCCCTTATAGCGATCGATCTCTTCGTATTCATGTCCTAAAAACACAAAAAGAAGAGGTTGAGAAAACACACCTTATATACTCAACTCTAAGGCACGACATTAGAATACAGAAGAAAGTGAAACTTCTAGCATCCTATAGCCTCTTGTCCATTGATGTGTCGCGAACTAGATGTGGCTTGTGAGACTTTTAGACCTTAAACTATTTCCCAAAACCTTATGCTCTGATACCAAGTCTTTCAAGACCTTAAAGCACCCCCTAGAAGTTAGGGAAAACCTTCGAATCGTGACCGGGCGTACTTGACCCTTTGGGGTCTCGTACAAGCCCTCTAACTAGCATTCATAACATAAAGCATGAAAAGTAGTGCGGAATTAAAACTTTTCACGATAATAATAATAAAAGAAGTCTTTTCATAAATACTAGGAAATCTTATCGTCACAAACCAACTTAAAAACACAACATAGAATCTTAGGGACACGGCCCTTTACAATAAAAAGGAAATACTAATTAAGTCTTAATAATGAAATTAAGAAACACAAAACTATGTACTCGAATATATGAGAACATACCCAATTCTTGAGAGATAGAATTCCCAAGCTTCAACTCCGATTCTCCAAAAGGCTTCCAACCTATACTTATAAGGTATATAAAAGTATGGGGTTAGTACAACAATGTACTAAGTATGGCATATGCAAAAACATACAAAAAGGGACATTTTAGTAAAATAACTTTTCATGCAATTTAAATATAATATTCATAAATTTAGAAAGAAACCAACATAAGAATCATCATTTAACACTTAAGTAAGGACTCACATAATTTTGAACCAAAAGAACACTTTACAGTAACTTTACTAAAACTTACAGTAAACTAAAAGGAACATTACAGTGAACTTACTAAACTTACACTAAAATTGAATAAAGCATTACAGTGAACATTTTGAATTATTACAATGAAGACCTTACAGTGAATGACACAGTCCAAGTCATATGAACTCTTTTCCTTTGAAGTTTCCCTAACCCAAGGTTATCGTAAGACTCCCTAAGGTGAGCCAAGAAGGGATCTTCATTACACCTCCCTTCAAAGCACGCAGAAGCGACCCTTAAAACCACCAAATCTTAGGCTTACTTCGTTGGAAATCAAATCCACGCCCTTGGCTAACATATGCAAAACAATCATGGAAATATAGGTCACACTAAGTGCAATGTGAGAGTAGCATCCCATACTACCACTCGCACTTAGTGCTCCTAATGGATTCCATTTACTCAAGTACTCCACAATAATCATCCATAACACCACACCATAGTACTCATTCACACGGATTTCATGAAAGTACTCTTATACCAATACAAGTTAACTCATTTCAAATCAATTCTTTTGTGGGAGTTATCTTAACCGACAAAGACCAAGAGAGCTAGACATGGAATCCCGATATTAACCCCTATCGGATGAGGGATCCTTACTTGCCTAGTGTAAGAGAATGCTTCTTAGCATTTATATGGCTTTTCCAATAGCTACACCTATGCAGGCACATAGTTAAGGGATACGGAGATTGTTACTAAGTAACTCACTCTCAACTAACGAGGAGTACTCATCTCAAGAGGTACTTTGGATTACAACATATCAACTCACGAAGTGTAATCCACCTCCCCTTCATATCCTCTTGGTGCTAGGAATAACTCCCCACTGGTTTCTCAACATAATAGTCTATCTTAGAAAGCTCACTAGGAATGGAGAGGTTGCTACTAGACACTACATCTCAACTCACGAAGTGTGTCCACCTCAAGATTCCCCTTTTTACTCAACTTGGCATAATACATTCTTTAAAGTGTGTGTGTGTACATGTGCACACCTTGCATATAAGCATCATTTCATTCTCATCAAGTTCTACACATACTTTAACCTTGATTCATCAAGTTACACACTCTACATGCTTCTCATAATCATATACTTCATTTAGACATAAACTAGGTCAAACATGCAATTCAAACTACACCAAACACAATACAAGACCCATTTCGAATATCTCTTCATTTCACATATTAGACCTTCAAGATTAAATATTCAAAACATACTAAATAACATCAAGTTCATTAATTAGCACCGCCACCCATAAGGTGGACCATATCACTCAAATAGCAATTCATAGTAAGAACTATACAATGACAGTACCTCATCAACTAATCAACCATCATCACCCATAAGCAATTTATCAATATTTCACCATATTAAGGCCCTTAGGGCAGTAGCTACACCAACATGACAAATATAAGAAGACCCAAGTTCACACCCTACTCAAATCATGCTCACATAACCCATTTTCAAGACCAAAGTTGAAGTATGCATAAACAAGAGTTTCATGGAGTTTTTAACATAAAAATCATCAATTCAAACAAATATAAATACATTTAAACCATTAGAAATTAAATACAAGAAGACCCATACTAGAAATCAAAGTTAGAAGAAGTTTGAGTTTAGAAACCCTTTTGAAGCCCTTTTTGGAAGTTGGCTTCTTGAATGAAAAGATATGCACCTCACTAAGCAAGCCAAATACAATAGTTTTTGATGAAGAGACACGTCCAACCATCCTTCCAATCCTTCCTTGACCTCTAGCTTTCAATGGAATCTTGAGAGAGTTTGTCTTTAGAGAGAGAGTTTGAATTTTTGAAGTGAGGGGTCTTGTCTAGGTCTAGGGTTTAAAACTAATTTAATATAACCTAAAAACACTAAAATTATCCACCTAGGGTCTTAAAAGACTTGGGGTGTATTTACATAAAACACCCCAAGTTGGCATCCACTTAAACAGACTTGGCAGGCCTCACAGACGAGACCTTCACCAACGGACTGTCTGTGAGCCAACGGACTGTTGGTAGGGTCTCGTTGGTGGATACTTAGCACTAATTGGATCATGGCCAACTGAACTCACTGGTAAAATTTACGCCCTAGGTAGACGTACCGTTGAAGGACCAACGGACCGTCCTTAGGGTCGTCGATGGCCACTGCTTTTTGCCAGATTTTTCCCAAGTCTTGGGCCCTTCATCTAGGGCCCCTTATGGGTCCTAGGTGGGGTCTTGCCCAGACGTTAAATCCCTAAACTAAGTCGTCTAGGTCTTAGGAACATCCCATGCAATTTTCAAGTAAAACGAACACTTAAAACTCATCAAAGTACACCAAGACACACAAGTACATTCTAAGGCATACCATCCAAACGTCATGGACGTTCTTGGTCGATTGAACTCCAAACTTAACCAAACTTCACACACTTCCTAAGGACACTAAACTAACTCAGTTTAACTTAAAATAAACTCAAGAAACAGCCATGAGGCTCTAGTTCACCTTAGTTCATTTTGGGGCGTTATATTTAGCCATCATGCTTCATATTTCACTTTCATACTTTGTACAAGTTACGACATGCCACTTCAACAGTAAAGTAATCAGTCTCTTGGGGTAAAAGAACACAGGCAAGAAAACCCCTAAGAGAGGAGCGTGAGTTGGGCTACTCAGACTTCACCCTATCACTCACTTTCCATTTATCCCACCCTCAACAAAAAAACATGCAATTGTCCCCAATGCATAAGAAATATAAAGTCAGGGTGGTAGGTTAATCAAACTTGAGACGCATAGCACCGATGATCAACAAACAGGCGGGTCTGGTTTCCTGGAGCCTGCACCCTCAGTAGTAGGGTGACATTCAGTGGTGCCCAAATCAATATATGTACCCTCAGTGGTGCTCCTCTCAATAGCCTCAAATATGGAACTAGATTCCCCAAAAGCCAACTCTCGAGCCCTCATCTGATGGGTCTCCTCATCAATCAAAGAGGCTCTCCTTGCAGCCTCAGGATTTGTCCACTCCTTCTTCCTAGCACGGGTATCATCTCCCTCAATGGTGAAGCTGGAACAGTGCCTCTTGGAACGTTCACGTGGCTCAAGCAGCGGTGCAGTGGAGGCATTGAATAGTGTAGCAAGCACTGTGTCCTCCGCTAGCTCGACAGGTGCAGTCTCAGGCTCGGGTCCCCTCATCTCCAGTATATTGTCAACATCTGCCCGCAAACTCGCCACAGCCTCATGAACAATAGTCAAATCAATGGTGGGGGTTGAGCGAGCAAGAACTCGCAGCTCAAATGCATCAAGGCGCTGGTGAACCGCCTAAATCTTCCGCTCCGTCTGATGAGCCACCCTCTTCTCAGTCCGGTCCTCAGCCTCAATAATGTATTTCTACATCCAAAGATGGATATGATGCAACAGGGTGGCCATCTAGGCCTCTAACTTCTGGATCCTAGCTATCGTGACCAGTGCTGCTGACGGTGGAGTAGACCGGGAGGAACTGGGTGCTCTACTAGTGCTAGGGACCGATTCGTCTGGGGTGGTATCAGTGGGTTCTGAACTAGTAGGAACAGCCCCTTGGTCTAACTCTTCTGTATCTGCCAAGTTCTCACTCAGCGGCTGCAACTCAACCCTTGACCCTCTCCTTAGTGTCGCCACATTGGCCTCATCCCTGATGAGACCTATCTCCACAGTCCCGGTTGGAATACAGAGGGCATCAAGATGACAAATGGGCACTCCAGCATCCCTGCATAACTGAAAAATCATACACGCGAACGAGTAAGTAGTAGAGGCCTTAAAAGCCCTCTCATGTATCACAGAGATCAATATCTTCGCGAAGTCGATCTCGAACCCGGCCACCAATGCTGCTACCATTATCGCTCTATCTCATGTAAGAATGTTATTTGTAGTGGGGGATAGGCAGTGGCGTACTAACAACCAGAAGAACATGGATGTGAAGTGGAGGTTGACCTTTTTGATAAGGCCTCTGAGTCTAAAACCCAGTCTGCTCCCTCACCGTCAACGGACATCTGCTGTGCACGACACCTCTTGGTGGACTCTCTCTACTTTCTGGTCCTCTGAAACTGGCAACTCTTGACCAAACCCCACCTATTATCAAACTCCAGAGTAAGGGGAGTCCATGAAGTACCAGTGGGTACACCGTACATGAAGCGGCGAGTGGAAGTAGGAGAAATGTCCACCCGGCACCCTTACATTAGGACCTCTGTGAGTGGGTCATGTTTGGCAGGTCTTGACCGCCTGTCCAAAGAACCTTTGAGAGTCGCCATATATGAGGCGTAGAACTCTCGAACAATCTCCTCACTATATGACCCCACATTCCTAGCCATCCACTCGATCCTGTGGTGGGTAAACAAACTATGCGCATCTGGGACAGTGTGAACGCTCCCCAACAGTGGCGCCAAAATTTGGTATGCTCAAATTACACCTCCCTAAAGAAGTATAAGCGGTCGTATCAAGTAAAGAACCCAACTATTAGGTTGGGGTCGATCCCACGAGGAAAATGGTTTAGACTTAACTTCAATGTATGATTACTTCATTTTGTCATGTCCTTTCCAAAAACATGGTAATTAAAGGGGGGGGGGAGGGAGTTTGTGACACAAAAGTCTTGTAATATTTCTAAGTAAAACAAGTAACATGAGTAAATGTTTGGTGTTTATCAAGTTGTGAGAGAAACTAGGGTGTAAGTGTTCCCCATAGGTTCATAACGCCGTATTCCTAGCTATAACAATTTTTCCCTAATGTTTTGCATGCAAAGTGATAAGTTAGGTATCTCTAAATCCTTTGTCCAGTATTTAGAGAATTTCTCCCTGTACCTTGCTCCGGCTACGTGTGTCTAAGTCACATACCCTTACCTTTACTTCATATTAAGCATTGTATTCGATGTTTGGCTTAGTTATTACTTTGCACCAATCGAGACTAGCCTATTAGATAGTAACCCACTAAATCTATATTGATAATTCTTTTCCTATTAACTACCCCATTGGTCTGCCAAGTAGCAATAAGGTGAGTTCTTACGCGTGCATTCATTAAAAAAACTTCTAAGAGAAAGAATTATCAATGCATGCAATAACCTATTTGAGAATTGTTCATAAGCTAGGTATACGTTGTTAATCCCCCGTGGTTCCCACAACTGTAGTTGTGGATTTAGTACCCATGCATAAAAGAACACAATTCATAGTTGATAAACAATAAATCATGAACTTACTTTGAGAAATTCAAAGAAAATCCAAAAATTCAACTTGAAACAACAAAAGCACTTGAAAACCAAATCTGGAAATTTGAATTAATGCCAAAGTTGCAAAAACAAATCTCCAAGAACAAAACTAATAAAGTTGTAATAGAATTCAACCCCAAAATGAGGTTTTACACCCAATTTATAAAAAATATTGTCCTAAAATAATTAGAATTCAAATAAGGAAAGTTGTCCAAAAATGCCGCTTCAATCGACGACCCCCACAGACGGTCCGTCGATGAAATGACGAATCATCAACAGCCTCTGTAAGTCCAGACTTAGCATCTTTTTTCATTCTTGAATCGGCATCTTCTCTGATTCAAACGACAGACCAACAACACGGTCCGTCGATGCATTACGCTCCGTCGATACTCTCCGTCGTTCCATACTTAGACTTTCTTCAACTTCGGGTACTGGGATTTTCTCTGATCTGATCGACGATTCAACAGGACGGTCCATCAATCAATCGAAGGACCGTCGATCCTTCCATATTCCCACACTTGGTCGGAATTCCTGAGTTTCTCCAGATGCCTGAACTTCCCATCGATGGTAACCATCTACGGATCTTCGATGGAACGACGGACCGTCGATGGCCTTCGTGGGTCACCTCTACACTTAATCTTAACAACCTTCTGCGTTTTGGTTTTGGACACCTTTCCTGCAAAACAAGGATAAAAACATGTCAAAATTACTACAAAAAGGCTCTAGACACACACCAATCTTAAGGAAAAAGCATTGAAAGTACCATGAAACCACAGTACATCACTTACAATGGCGACAAAGATAGCTTAATGACTTTCCTAAGGATGATATGATGTCATTCCAGCCAACCAACCTTAAGTCCGTCATTCATTACAAGAAGGATACCATTATGACTTTTGACTTCAAGGTTCATAACCTTACCACTGGGTTTAATGTTTCACATAAAGGGCCTTCTTAACATCATTCAATGTCTCATGTCATTCAGACATGCAAGACTATGATGCTTTAGCATCCTAAGTCGAGACATATCATATTCACATATCATTGATGCATCAATAAGAGGGACTTAAGTCTACCTAAACAAGACACATCATTACTTCACTTTATCACATATAGTATATAAAATTCAAGAAGCACATAGGCACAACCTTCATCATCTTTAGGTAACCCTATACACTACTTTAACATCATCATATAGTCATCATAAGACTCAATAACCAATTAGGAAGAATCATGCATTAACTCTAAGACTACACATTAACAATGCCATAGTCACAGTCTAACATGATCACCTAATAACATCAATATAAGAAACCACATAATTTCACATTACTTAACATGTAGGTAGATATGATCATACTTCACATAATCAACTACATAAAGTATCATAATACTTCAAGTAGTTTGCTGACAAGGCCATGATCATCATAATATATAAAGTAATGACAACAAGGCCACATCATTTACAAGTAAAGCACATAGCACCGCCACCATAAGTGGACCATACCAATAACAACATATTTTTTAAGAGATACATTACATAAAATAAGGAGAAATAGGGCAGCGTACCACCAATCCATTCTCACCACTACAATCCATAGCTCAATCATACAATTCAATACCAAAAGTCCTTACCCATGTCCATGATCATCCATTAAATATAAAAACCATAATGCTCAATGAAACTAGGTCAATTCAATATAGATTTATCAATCTAAGACAACTTATACATGAATTGAATACAATTCCTACATCATCCTATATCCCATAGAAAACTACACTAGAATTCATAAGCATTAAGACAATATCAAGTCAACCTCAAAGTAGTCAAAAACTAGGGTTCATTAATTACATGGGTTCATAGATTAATTATATTGAAATAATCTAATTAACAATAATTCAATCAATATATAATGCTTTAAAACCTTGAATGCAAGAACTCATGGATAGATCATAAAATTGGACAAGTTCATCTTTGAAAACTTTAGAAATCTCTTTGAATTTTGGGCTCCTTGATGATTAGATATTCAAGGATAAAAAACCATACCTCAATTATGTTAATCCACTACATTGGTGAAGAATCACCACTCAAATCTCCAATCCAAGCTCTTCCTTGAGTTTTGGCTTCAATGGAGTTCTAGAGAATTTCTAAGAGAATTTGGGTTTCGATTATGAAGAATGAATTCCTCTAGGTATTTAGGACTTATATAGATGTTTATAATAACTAAAATACCCCTAAGTAACCGCCCAAACTCTTATTTTGACGTGGGGGTGAATTTACCAATTCACCAATTCACCAATTCACCTCTAGACATTAAAATGAAGCTGCCAGAAACAGTCCTCACAAATGACTGCCCATCGACGGGTCATTGGTCCACAAACGGACCATCTTGGCAGTCCATCGATGCGTTCAAGAGATTTGTCACTGGGAGATTGAGCTCCCTAGGCTAAGTCTTGACCCACGCCTCCCATCGACGGGGCTTCAACTGGCCAACGAGTCATCGTTTGCCTCAGTCGTTTGGGGCTGGTCCAAGACATCCTTGGCTCAAGGAAATGCTCCTTTCTCAAGGACCTTTGGTTGGTCCTTGGGGACTTTCACTCAGACGTTTCCAACCCAAATATGATTGTATATGAGTTTAGGACCTTTCACATAAATTTCATCCAAAATGAACACATAAAACTCGACGAAACATGTTTAGACACACAAGGTTGTTTCAAGGCAAACCTTCCGAACGTCATGGATGTTCTTGGACGTTTGGCCTCCAACTTCACGAAACTCAACACACTTCCTATATACACCATTATAACTCATATGAGGACCTAATAAGCTCATGAATCACACATAAACACATTAAAACAAATATAAGGCACATAGGTGACTTAGTCGTCGAACGTCTTAGTCGCCCCTTTACGTTTGACTTTCGATTCACCTAAACTCTTAGAAACTATATGATAACCATATTATAAACCATTTTAGGACCTTAGACACTCATGACAACCATGTTAGGCTCTAGTTGACATAAGTCGTTTTTGAGATCTTACAAATAGAACCCGGATGAATAGAGTAACATGCTCCATGAGCTTCCTCAAGAATTCGATTTCTCAAATCATCGACATTGGGCACTCACAATATCCCTTTGGATCTAATAACACCATCCCCCCTTGGGATAATGACTCATTCATCTTTCCAATAACAGGTTCTTTCAACTCCATCAATAATGGATGTAGGTGTTGCTTATACTTCACCTCCACCACCAAAGACGACTCGGAATTATGATGTACCACAACACCACCATTAGGAGAATCTTCAATTCGAACCCCTAAACGAGCCAAACTATGAGCATCCTTCACTAGGTTTCTCTTGGCTTCTTCCACATGGGACACACTTTCCATGGACAAACGACTTAGAGCCTCCGCCACCACGTTAGCCTTGCTGGGTTGATAGAGAACAATCATGTCGTAGTCTTTCAACAATTCTAACCGCCTTCTTTGTCGGAGATTCAACTCTTTTTGGGTGAATACGTATTGAAGACTTTTATGGTCCGTATACACATCAACATGAACCCTATGTAGATAATGACTCCATATTATCAAGGCAAAGACCAAGACCGCTAACTCAAGGTCATGAGTTGGATAATTATTCTCATGAACTTTGAGTTGTCTAGAATCATAGGCTATAACTTTGCCATGTTGCATAAGAACACACCCCAACACAACTCAAGATGCATCACAATAAACCACAGAACCCTTATTACCCTCCGGTAGGGTCAATACCGGAGCGGAAGTAAGCCTATCTTTCAAAATTTTGAAGATTATTTCACATGCTTTCGACCACTCAAATTTCACATTATTTTGAGTCAAGGTAGTTAAGGGAGAAGCAATGGATGCTAAACCATCCACAAACCTCCTATAATAACCCGTCAGACCCAAGAAACTCCTAATATCCGTAGGAGCCAAAGGTCTAGGCGAATTTTGGACCGCTTCGGTCTTTCTTGGATTACCCTCTACACCCTTACTAGAGATGATATGAGCAAGAAATGCTACCGACCTCAACCAAAACTCACATTTTCTATACTAGGCAAATAATTGGTGTTCCTTAAACACTTGTAAAACCACTCTCAAATAGTCCATGTTTTCACCCTCATTTTTCTAATATACCAAGATTCGTCAATGAAGATAATGACAAATGAATCTAGGTAACTTTGAAACACCCTATTCATTAGGTCCATAAATGCCTCCGGAGCATTAGTGAGACCAAATGACATTACTAACAACTCATAGTTAACATATCTAGTCTGAAAGTCTATCTTGGGAATGCCTTTACCTCTCACCCTAAGTTGGTGATAGCTCGAACTCAAGTCAATCTTTGAAAAGTAACTCGTACCTTGGAGTTGATCAAATAAATCAACAATTCAAGGGAGAGGATACTTGTTCTTAATTGTGACTTTGTTAAGTTGACGGTAATTGATACACATTCTAAGGGACCCATCCTTATTTTTCACAAAAAATATTGGAGCACCACATGGAGAAATACTAGGCCGAATGAAACCCTTGTCTAGTAGATTTTTGAGTTGAGCGTTCAACTCTTTCAATTCAGCTATAGACATCCGATAAGGAGGCATTGTAATGGGATTTGTATCCGGTAGCAAGTCGATACCAATATCAATTTCCCATTCAGGAGGAATACCGAGAATATCATTAGGAAAGACCTCCAGAAATTCGCTCACTAGGGGGACCGACTCAATAGGAGGAATCTCAGAGTCTAAATCTTTGACTTTCACAATATGGTATAAACACCGTTTGGAGATCATCTTACAAGCTTTTAGACAAGAAATGATACGACCTCTAGGAATAGAATTTCCCCCCTTCCATTCTAAAATGGGTTCATTTGGAAAGTTAAACTTCACCACCCTTGTTCTACAATCAATGGAAGCGAAACAAGCATGCAACCAATCCATACCAAAAATAACATCGAGTTCTACTAATTCCACATGAGTAACTCTATTGGGAAACATTATAGTAAAATTTTTACATACTCTCTTAGCAACAACTGACTCACCTACCGGGGTAGTCACCATAAAATTTTCATTCAAGATATCGAGAAAAATGTCAAACTTTTTAGCTACTAGAGGATTAACAAATGACAAATTAGCACCTGGACCAAGTAAAGTATATAAATCAATAGAAAAGACTTTCAACATACCGGTCAACACATCATGAGAAGTCTCTTGCTCACCCCTAGAGCGGAAAGCATAGAAGCAATTCTTATTCGCAGCATCAACATTAGAACCACTTGTTTGAGCTTGCCCACTACCCTTGTCTTGACCCTTTAAGTTTGGGAAATCCCTCACCTTGTGGCCACTCTTGCCACAACTAAATCAATTGTCCGTCCCAATGAGGCAATCACCATAATGCTTCTTGCCACACTTTCCACAAGTTGGCTTCTTACTAGGTGAACTAGTACCCCTTCCCTTTTGAGGCTTAGGGTTAGACACCCTATCAGCACGAGCCTTATGGAACTTGGAAGGAACTTGATAGGAGAACCTCTTCTTGAACCTACGCTTGTCTTGGATATCAATTCTACCATTTGAAGAACCACCATCAAACGACTTTGCCATATTTACATCTCTACTCTTCCTCTTAACCCTTGTCTCCTCCACTTGTTGAGCATGAACCATGAGACGAGAAATGTTCATATTATCATGTAGCATGGCCAAACAACATTCTTCTTTCAAGTCATGCGACACTCCCGTCACAAAATGACTCATCTCATCCCTAGGTCGGAAACCAAAGAAGGAGCATACTTTGACAACTTAGTAAATTTCAAAGAGTAGTCAAGAACACTCATACCTCCTTGACGAAGGTTGATGAATTCTTCCACTTTGGCTTCCCTCTTCTCTCTAGGAAAGAATCTATCAAGACAATCCTTTTGAAAATCTCCCATGTCACCGGTTCACCCCTTAAAGGCCTATTGTCTCTCCATTAAATGTACCAAGTTTGTGCCGCATCTTTGAGTCGGTAGGTGGCTAACTCGGCCTTCTAACTAGTAGTCAACCCCATAGCATACATAATTTTGTAGGTTTCATCAATGAACTCTTAGGGGTCTTCCTCCACTTTGGACCCATAGAAAGTAGGGGGATTCATCCTATTGATATCCCTCAAACGGGAGGCCATGGTGCTAACATGTTGGTTTTCTCGGGGTACCACCTCACGATTAGCTTGGGTCGTCATAGCTTGTGCTTGAGTAGTGACGTCTTATGCTTGGGTAGTAATGGCTTGGGCCATTTGGAGAAAGACTTCCCTTATATACCATCCCTCATAGGAGGAGGAGCAATGGGAACTTGATCACCCATATCAACTTATTCAAGTGGAGCCACTTGGTTTTTTTGTGATCCCGCATTGGCGATGCATTCCTCGGCCCTTCTTGCGGCTGCCCTATGAGTATTCATACCTATAACCACAATACAAGGCTTAGGTGAAAGGACGCATAAAGTAGACTCTAGAGGCACTACATAGGATTACAAGAAGATGAGAGTTTCCTAAGCATCACATAGTCTCTCATGCATAAGTGTGGCACGCTTCACAATTATGCAGAAGAATCTACATAGACGTGGTTTAATGAGACATCTATCCTAAAGATATTCAACCTCATTCTCTGATACCGGGTTTGTCACATCCGGGGAGCAACCCCCAAATGTAACCGGCGTCTTCTTCCTCGAAGAAGTCTAAGACTAGCCTCTTAGCATTCATCATTACATTCATAGGTTAAAATTTGGAAAATTTACAATTTTTCGTCTACACTACTTCGTGAGGTTTACTTAAACCTCTCGCTTACAGATAATATATTTATATCGAGTATAAATAGAACCTTTGTATAAGAATATTACATAGTCTTCTACTTTTATTTCACATACATAGTATAGGAACATATTCTCATAAGAAGTCTATAGTATGCCTCATATTAAACCATATAAAACGAATTCAAAATTGGGCTTAGCCCATACTTCAATACAACAAAGAGCCTCATATAGGCTATACAAGAATCCTCTTCAAATGAAAAGGAAAGAACTAGAAGTCTTATAACTAGAACAACATCAATAGCTTGATAGTGGCATTGTTTTCGGAAGGTGAGGACCTACCAATCACTTGAGGAATATCCATTTAGTCTTCAAAGGCATTCTATAAGATCAACGGTCAGATCCTACATTTGTAGTAAACATAAGAGATAGGTTAGTACACACTTGTACTAAGTATGAGTATATGCATATAAAACAAGTGAAATCATGCCAAAGAGGACATTTGTTCAAAACATGCTAATTTACTCTGAAAAGCCTTATGCATATCCAAAAATTCATATAAGCCAATAAACACAAAACTCTTAAGTCAAGACCATATACAACACAAGACCAACATCATCAAGTATAGTCAAGTCAACATATATAAGAGTTCATAACATCACAACATAATACAGACCCTTACCCATAACCCACCATTTAGCCTAAAAGTGCAATGACCAAGTAAAGCCCCATAACCTTACTAAATCAAGTAAACCAAACAAAGGATCACAAGTATGCCTAACTCAACATAACATAGCATCGATAGTTAGCCATCAACATATTTATCAATATAGACCCACATCATGTTCATAAATGAAACTAACATCATATCGGATCATCAACATGTTGAGTAAAAACATACATAACATATACATTATAGAACACAAGAACAACTTGCTAAGGTTTCCCTCAAGGCAAACTAGTGCAAGACATTGGTAGAGACCCATAACCCTACCTAGGCTAAGTCAAACCGCATAAGTCACCCTAGTTAGTGTTTACTTCATTACTTCATTTTACTTTCGGGAACACTTGCCTTAACCGACATAGACAACAAGAGCTAAGTGTGGAATCTGGTGTTGTAAAACCTTACACCGAATGAAGGTGGTCTACCGGCAAAAGTAGTACCAAACATGCACATAACATCTAGGTAGATCCACTAGCTAGTATTCCTATGGAGGCAACATAGTTTATGGAGCTTGGGGGCTGTCATGGAAATATCACTCTATGCCCTTTTTGGCCTATGCGGCTATCCACCTCGTGAGGACTATGGTGAACCCTACATTCCCTCCTTAGGAAGGTGCCACCCCCTATCTTCAAGTTTTCTCGGTTCTAAGCTAGAGTCCCTTTTGAAATGTCTTTCATTAAAAATCATAACATAGTTTTATGTCATAGGGTTAGACCCCTTATATAGTCATAGTCATAGCTCAAAAGGAATTGTATGAGTGTTGTCCTTTCAATACGATTCACACATGTGAGGTTAGCACATTTACATCACCATATCATAATAAGTCACATAGGCAATTTATCACCAACCTTATATCATTACATCTTAGCCAACAACTCACAAGTGATATATCAAGACATTTCAATTCAACATCATACAAACCCTAATCAATCTTATCATAAGGTATACTTTAATATGACTTCATTTACCAAACACAAGTAATAATAATTGAAGTTAAGGGTTGAGATCACAAGACTTACCAAATATCCTTCACAAGCAATCACCCATGGTTCTACCATGAACCATCCAATTCAATCCAACAATAGGTGTAATATTATCACACAATTGTAATTAATACAATAATGAAGTCAATTCCTTCAATACTATCCAAATTAACTTCAATTCATTACCTAGGGTTAAGGGAATAGGGTTCATCATGAATTCTTCAAGAAAATAGATTCAATCCCATCAATATATTATCCTAGTCAGTCCATGAATGGATTAGAATACATAAAACAAGTCTAACAATCAACACATTGCTCAATTCAATTCACAAGCAAGATCCAATATTTGGGGGAATTGGGGAAAGGACATGATCTACATGAAATTCTATCAATTAACATTAATTACTCAACAATCTACACTTAATTAGTCATAGGCAATCACAATTAATCATAATCAACCATCAATTTGAAGTTAGAAGAAAACCCTTTGAATTGGGTGATTTAGAAATCAACTTTGAAGGACCTCTTGGTGAAAGGAATCACAAGAGTGAAGAACCCATACCTTAATGAAGATTAATCCATGAAATTCAAGTGAAATCCTAGAGAAACTGGTCTTCTTCTTCAAGCTTTGTTCTTCCTTCAATGGAGGATTTTGGGAGAGAGAAAGTAAAGAAAGATGCGAGCTTTTGGGTTTTGTTTTGGGAATTTGATTTAACTGAGTGAAAAATAACTTAAAACTGACCCTTAGGCTAGATATATTCAAACTCTAAATTACCCAAAAGACCTCCCACTTAATTTGGTATTTTTGTGAAGTCAAAATGCTTAAAATATGATGTTAACGAATCTAGGAAGTGGATGCGCATCACGAGGCTAATTTCACATTTCATTTTTGAAATCCGGTTTCAGGAAGTGAGCCTGGTGGAGTGCACGCGTCGCGAGGCAACTTTTGCCCTAACTCGTGTGAGCTGCGTGACGTGCAGCAGCCCCCTGATTCTTGTTGCGCATAGACTGCTTTGGCAGCCTGCCTGCCCATATTAGGGTCCTCCACAAGGACCCTTCGGGTGGTCCTTGGGGAGTCGTTATTTGAAATTTGGACCCGTTGTACTACATTCTATCTACAAAAAGTCTTTTTACAAGTTTTGGACTTCATATGACCCTCCCAAACCTTCGCCAAACATAGAGACGTCAACTAGTTCAATTTAACTAATTTCCGGACGTCAAGGTCTTTACTTGACCCCTTGGCTCTAAAACTTCCTAGATGACTTATAAACATAAATTTAGGTCTTAAAATAGTATTACCAACATTGGATCAACTTGTGAGGCTCTAGATTAGGTCTAGGACTTTTCGGAGTGTTACACAATGGACGCAAAACCATCCACAAACCTCCTATAATAACCCGCTAGACCCAAGAAACTCCTAATGTCGGTTGGAGTCAATGGTCTAGGCTTAATTTTCACCGCCTCCGTTTTCCTTGGATCAACGTCAACTCCCTTACTAGAGATGATATGACCAAGAAACTCCACCGACCTCAACCCAAAATCACATTTGCTATACTTGGCAAATAGTTGGTATTCCTTGAGCACTTGCAAAACCACTCTCAAATGGTCCATGTGTTCACCCTCGTTTTCCGAATATATTTTGATGTCGTTAATGAAGACAATGACAAATGAATCTAGGTAACTTAGAAACACCCAATTTATTAGGTCCATAACTTCGTCGGGGCATTAGTGAGACCAAAAGACATCACTAAGAACTTACTACTAGTGAACTTTTGATAAAACACTTAAACAAACCGTCTATAGTCTGATTGCAGGCTCAAACGACGGCCATGGACGACGGGGCATCGATGGAGTGATAGGCCGTCCTGTTGCTCCATCGATCATGACTGAGGCTTGCATTATGGGGGATGAGATCACACGTCTAAGTTGTTGGAATTCTGACCCCCAAATTCGCCTTAGGAACAGGTTTGTTCTATATGTTCCTTTGCAGAATTACAGCAGTTACGTTTTGTGAAGCAAATAAAATAATGACACAATATTTTATCGCGGAAAACCCCAACTCACAAGGGTAAAAACCACGACCTACACCTCTGTAGGATTTAACTCCACTTTATTAAACTTCAAGTCTCAACAAAAGATTACAAAGCTATGTAACCTAAGGAATTATAAACTCTAATCCCTAGAGGAATTATAAACTCTAATTCCTAGCTAAGAAATTATAAACTATAATTTCTTAGCTACCCAAAGACACAAAAAACCCCGGTTTTATATCTTGTAATGTTCTTCAAGTTCTACAACTTGTCGAACAAGTCCTACTCACAAAACTCTGATTGTAAACAAGACTCTTGAATACAATCTTACAATTTTTCCTCACAAATTGCAACACCCCCAATAAATCTCAAAACTCTCTCAAACCTCTTGATTGTGTTTTGATCTTCTCTCTATGTAAGTGAGCAATTTTTTCTGATGCAAATAGCTCCCTATTTATATATCAGAACTTCACCAACTCCTTGTATAATTCAACTTGTATTTGCCTTCTACAAATCCTTGTTGACTTCTACTTGGAATCCTTTTCTACAAAATTTCCTTAAATAAATAAGAAAGCACAATATCCTTAAATAAATAAGAAAACACAATTTCCTTAAATAAATAATTAGTTTTCCTTCTTTCACTTGGCTTTGAACTCCTTTATAAAAGGAAACCTTTTGTACTGGTTGCTTGTCGAAAAAATAATAATTTCATAGCTTTATAACTTCTAATTCACGTGGTTGATGTTCTCCTTATTCAAGTCGGATTCGTTCTGTAAGGAACACGTCTGTACAACCTGTTTCTTTCATCTGTTCCTGCATTTGTCAAAAATCTTTCTCATTCTAACAAATTCCCCCTTTTTGATGATGACAATTATACATTTTGAACTCAGCAAATAAGACACACATCTTCCTTCTTTTGCCATGTTACTACTATAACTCCTTAACTTTGCCATACTTCAAAACAACGACACTTTAACAAATTCCCCCTTTTTGACTATGGCAAATTTATCTGCTTGCATTGAATAGGTACACATAACTCATATGCAGCTGCTTCCCCCTTTTGACATTAGGCAAATTCGATACTCATGGTCACTGGGTCTATCACTTACACAAACACTTAAAAATCAAGAACTCAATTAGCTAAAGCAAAGCATTTGCATAAACATAGGATATAGACATTAACTTAAAACTCAAATCCAACATTAGCATTAATCAAAAGCATATACACCACAACTATAATCAAAATTAAAGATAGAATCAAGCATTTGTGATGAGAAAAAGAATTGGGAAGTCAAAGGCTAGAGTGGCTAGGTAATATCAAAAGATCGGGCTTGAGAGGGTAAGTCATTTTTCAGCAGCAAAACATATCTTTTGGGTTAACAAAAATAGCAGCCTTCTCAATTTCAAAGGTCGCCTTGGCCTATGCAAGCTCAATTTTTTTTTATATCACTTTTAAGGAACTTGTTCGATCAGTCGTGTACCCTCTACAGAAACAATAGTCCACTCATCTTTAATTTCAATAGAGACAGTAAGAGGAACACATTTTCTTGAACATCATTTGTAGAGGAACATGTTCTCTCAATCTGTTCCCTGGACGTGGTACTATCAGGTGCAGCACCAATTATAACCTTTTTTTATTATTATTTTTTTTATTTTTTTATATATCAATCTGAAATTTCAGTTTATATGATTCCCAATAGAACAACTAGGTTCCACAGATGTGTCTCCCATCGATTCCCCCTCACTAGATGCATCAAAGTTTAGCCTAACAGGTGAACTTTGTTCAAGTATAGGGTCCCCAAAATATTCCCCCTCACAATGTAAATCTTCCAAGACTTTACTCAATACAAAAGATTCCCCCTAAGAACCAGCACACTCTACTTTCTTAATCTATATTTATAAGGCACCAAAGTAGAGGTTTCCTCCATCAATTTCATCTCAACCATAGACCATCACATTGGGATAAGGCTTTTTAAGAAGATATTTGTTTTGGTAGTATTTAGTGCATGAATATCTTTTGGGACAGGTGGAAGAAATAGGTTCAAGTGCATTGACTTTATATTTAATCATGAATAATTGTAGTGCACATACCTTAGATATATGGATAATGCTGAATTTTGCTTCAATTTTACTAAGCCTCTCTCTCGTGCTAGATGCAACTACAACGTTATAGTGCATGAGTAGCATGACCTTAATCATCACCAAGTTCCAAATTTTTCCTTTTGAAAGTGTTTTCCTTGGCTGATCATATTTTTGATTGATTGATCACCTAAGAGCACATAAATGTTACATACTGCATAGGTTGGACCTGTTCCTTTCACATGCTTCTTCAGTCTTTTTCTTCTTTTTTTTTTTTCAAACTCTTTTTTTTTTCAAATTTTTTTTTCAGTCAATGTTATTCATTCATTCTTTTTTTTTCTCAAGTGAGAGGAATTTTTTCTAGTTACAATCATGCATCTGAAACAACATGTTCAATTGGTGAATGTTGTCTGCTTCCTCTCACTTTTCCTGCAAATTCAAAGGTTAGATTTAGGAACCCAGACTATCTTGGGTCCTTTGTATTGATAAAAAGGATGAATAAGATCTCTATAAGCCCACTTGGGCAGATTATTTTTCCTTTGAGTATACCTGTTTCTTTGAACAGTTTTATAAGTTCCTCTTGCATTATTTTCTGCACTAGCTTTGTGTTTAGGACAATATTGTTTAGAGTGATCTGAGATACCACAAATAATACAAAACATAGGATTCTCATTTATGGGTTGTTCATACCCTATTCCAGTTTTAATGTTCCTATTATTGTTACCTAGATGTGTTACTATCATGGAGGATTTTGTCCACTTATTTGCTCTTTCCAGATCACTTCTCATCCTAGTTAATTCAAGATTTATTCTCCTAGAGTTTTCCTTTTCTAGTTTTAAGTTATTTTTAAGTTTGTCGACCTCAAGTTTTTGGTCAGCCAGTTCACCCCCTTTTTCTTTACCAAGAACATTTAGTTTTAGATTTTCAGTTCTTAGTTCCAGATTGTGAGATTCAAGTTGCTTGATTTTCCATTGAAGGTCATCTTTGTTCTTATTAAGATCAATGTGCTCAAACTTTAGTCTAGACAAGGAAGAAAGTAGTTGGCTCTTGGTGTTAACAAGTTCTTGAATTGTGTCTATGGAAGCAAGCAATAGGAATGAAAGTTTTTTCTTAGAGAACTTTACTAGTTTATCTTTTAGGTTAAGAAGATTTACCTCAGTTTCTTCAGAGTCTAAATCAGGTTCAGCATTTGATTCTTCTATCGCCATCAAAGCAATGTCCTCATCATCTTCTTTATACATGTTCGAAGAACCTGTTCCCCAAGCTGCATACATTGCTTGTTCTTTTTCTTTGTTTTTCTTTTTGTTGAGAAATTCCTTCTTCTCTTTTTTCGACTCTTCCCTTTTTCCATTCTACTTCCCACATAGGACAATCCTTGATCTGATGATTTATTTTACCACATTTAAAACAACCTCCGTCTTGTGGTCTCTCAAGATTTATTTCTTTTTGGGGTGGTGATTTCTTGCTATAGTTTAATCCCCTTGTTAAGATTTTCTTGAAGTTTTTACTTATCAGAGCAAGATCATCATCATCTATGTCAGATTCATCACTTTCAGTTGCTTTAAATCCAAGATTTTTCTCTTTGGTTCCTCCACCTCTTTTGTCAACATTCATCTCATAAGTTTTGAGATTTCCTACTAATTCATCCAAAGTCATATTGGTTAGATCCTTGGCTTCACTAGTTGCAGTAACTTTTATTTCCCATGATCTAGGCAGAGTCCTTAGTACTTTGTCTACCTGTTCCTCAGTGGTGTATACTTTGCCCAAGTATATTAACTCGTTTACAACAGTGGTAAATCTGGTAATCATATCTTGAAGTGATTCTCCGGATTTCATCTTAAAGGCCTCATATTCAGAACAAAGTCTGGCAATTCTGAATTTACGAACTTGAGTTGTACCTTCGTGAGCGTTTTTTAAAGTGTCCCATATTTGTTTTGCAGAGGTACAACTAGAGATGCGGTTAAACTCATCAGGTCCTAATCCACATACGAGAATGCACTTAGCTTTTGCATTCTTTCCTAACATCTTGTAATCGGCTTCCCCGTATTTTTCTGTAGGTTTAGGTACCTTATTCCCTTCACTATCAGTAATAGTAGGAATTAATGGTCCATTAGTAATTCTAACCCATAGTTCGTAATCTTCAGCTTGAATGAAGTCTTCCATTCTTGTCTTCCACCAAGAGTAGTATTCTCCATTAAATAATGGTGGTCTGTTTATGTGTTGTCCTTGACCATGCCCAAGAGGAGGTGCAGAATTCATTATGATCTTATCTTGAGTTGTTAGACTCTTCAAAGATAACCTGCTCTGATGCCAATTGTTGGAATTCTGACCCCCAAATTCGCCTTAGGAACAGGTTTGTTCTATATGTTCCTTTGCAGAATTACAGCAGTTACGTTTTGTGAAGCAAATAAAATAATGACACAATATTTTATCGCGGAAAACCCCAAATAACAAGGGTAAAAACCACGACCTACACCTCTGTAGGATTTAACTCCACTTTATTAAACTTCAAGTCTCAACAAAAGATTACAAAGCTATGTAACCTAAGGAATTATAAACTCTAATCCCTAGAGGAATTATAAACTCTAATTCCTAGCTAAGAAATTATAAACTCTATTTTCTAGCTACCCAAAGACACAAAAAACCCCGGTTTTATATCTTGTAATGTTCTTCAAGTTCTACAACTTGTCGAACAAGTCCTACTCACAAAACTCTGATTGTAAACAAGACTCTACAATCTTACAATTTTTCCTCACAAATTGCAACACCCCCAATAAATCTCAAAACTCTCTCAAACCTCTTGATTGTGTTTTGATCTTCTCTCTATGTAAGTGCGCAATTTTTTCTGATGCAAATAGCTCCCTATTTATATATCAGAACTTCACCAACTCCTTGTATAATTCAACTTGTATTTGCCTTTTACAAATCCTTGTTGACTTCTACTTGGAATCCTTTTCTACAAAATTTCCTTAAATAAATAAGAAAGCACAATTTCCTTAAATAAATAAGAAAACACAATTTCCTTAAATAAATAATTAGTTTTCCTTCTTTCACTTGGCTTTGAACTCCTTTATAAAAGGAAACCTTTTGTACTGGTTGCTTGTCAAAAAAATAATAATTTCACAGCTTTATAACTTCTAATTCACGTGGTTGATGTTCTCCTTATTCAAGTCGGATTCGTTCTGTAAGGAACACGTCTGTACAACCTGTTTCTTTCATCTGTTCCTGCATTTGTCAAAAATCTTTCTCATTCTAACAAATTCCCCCTTTTTGATGATGACAATTATACATTTCGAACTCAGCAAATAAGACACACATCTTCCTTCTTTTGCCATGTTACTACTATAACTCCTTAACTTTGCCATACTTCAAAACAACGACACTTTAACATAAGTGTTGAGCCACACCTCCAATCGACGGGGCATTGATGAGAGTACTAAAAATTGTTTGCCAGGGGTAGATTGAAATTGCCAAGGCAGTGTCTAAGCATCCTTTGGGTCCTCCTAAAGTACCCTTTGAATGGTCCTTGGGGAAACGTGCCCGTACGTTTTGAACCTTAACACGCCCATTGAAAAGTTAGGATCCTACCTATCAATTTACACCCCCAAAACACAAAAAATATATCAAGGCACACTAGAACACACTAGCACGTCTAACATATTATTAAACTTTTTGGACATTTGACCTCTACATCACTTCAAATCAAGTATACACCCTGAAAATCACTTAATTAATATGATATTAAAATTTTTATGCACAAGTGAGGCTCTAGACACCTAAACTCATTTTGAGGGTCTTGACAATATCCCCCACTTGGGAACATTCATCGTCGAATGACACTTGGAAAATTTTAAAACACACTCAAGGACTAAATGAACCATAGAGAGACTCACAACATATAACATTTTAACACATAAGAGTCAATGTACCAAACTTACAGGGAACACCAACTTCATACTATCATGCAACTAAAGCAACAACATCAAACATGGATTACTCTTAGTTTTTTTTCCATGCTTACATGCTTTTATATACTTCATTACCATTTGGAGGAACTACCTGTCACGATCGGGGAGCACCCCCTAGAAGTAACATGGTGGTGTAAGTACAAGAATACACTAAGTATGGCAACCATGCAAAAACATGCATTTACAAGGGACATATTTTTTAAAACCATGCATCATGCGTTTTTGTAAAAACTTCATAAAACTTTGATACAATAAGCATTATGCAATTCACATACATCATATAGGAATATTCAATGGTCAAACATCATATAAAAGCACATATTGCATTTAAGACATATAAGACACCAATTTACAGTAAGAACATTTTTAATTACATTGAACTTATTTCATTTTACAGTGAACTCCTTATCTCCCCAAGTAACCCTCTAGTGATGCTTTGTGCAATGTATAGAAAATGTCTCATAACACTATCCACACTCAAGTATCACTTTAAGGCAACTAGGAAGTCATGCATGCAACCTTCATTAATCCAACACATGCATTCATAGAACTATTTCATATAATAAGATACATAACTAACATTTTGACCTAACATACTTTAGGGACCACATAGAAAGACTCATTACAAGACCATATACAATTCAAGACTATCACACCCGGATCTTAGACCTCGGATGAGACCGACGTCGTCGTCCTCTCAGAGGACTCAGACAAGCCTTTAGCATTCGTCATATCATGTGATCAATAAAAATTTGCGGAAAAATTAAAACTTTTAACATACTAATGAAGTATACTTAGACTTCATACTTAAGATTCATAAAGACATACGATATTCTAAAACTGTCTCACATATATAGAAACCATCTAAGAGTGCAAATATGGGCCTAGCCAATAATAGTCAATATACCATATAGGCCTTAATACAAAAGAATCCAAAGAACATAATGAGAAAAACATATTCTAAAACTACTAAGTCTTCATAGGCTGGAATATAAATGATAGCGTCCCGAATGTGAGGACCTACAAAGACTTGGAGAAAGAGTTCCAAGCTTCTTCAAATTGACCTCCTTAACTTCAATGGCCGGAATCTACAATTTTAGTAATATAAAGTAATGGGGTTAGTACACCACATGTACTAAGTATGGGTATATGCACATAACTCTTAAGGACATGCATGAAAAAGGATCATTTATCATCTCTTTAGAAAGCATGCTAAGTCATATTCTCATAGATTCATGTTAACATTTCATATTCAATAAATTATATAAACACATCATACAAAACACTTACCAATGATCCCATACCCAATCTACAAGTGCAATGGTCATGTGAAGCCCCATAACCCCACACAACCAAGTAGATAAGATATGAGACCATAAGTAAACCCTTGCTTCATGTACTTGTAACATAAGTAGTCATCACCTCATATAACAATAAAAGCAAATAATATATTCATCATAATGACCAACATCATATAAGAGTAACATCATGTATAATAATCATCATATCCTTCATGTTATAATATTCATAAAAACAATCTCCTAGGACTTCCTTTAGAGTCAACTTGTGCAATGTCTAGGTAGAGTCCCATACCCCTACCCATACTAAGCAAACTCCTCAAGTCACCCTAGTCAACGTTCATTTTCTTGTCTTTCGTTTTACATGAGAGAACATTCGCATTAACCGACATAGACCATGTGAGATAAACATGGAATCCAGTGTCATGAAAACACACACCGAAAAAAGGTGGTCTACCGGCCAAAGTAGAACCTAACATGACGTAGCTTTCTAGGTGGATCCACTAGCTAGTATCCTATGGTGGAAGCATAGTTCAAGAACTAGGAGATGTATTAGAGACCCATAGTTCCACATTACATGGCAGCCTCAATATCATGAGAATCATTGTGAACCTACCTTACAACTAGGGAAGGGACACTTCCCATATCTAGTTCATCCGTGCTTAGCTTAAGTCCCTTACTTGAATAACCTTTTAAGTTTTCTTTTATCATAAATTTATCATAGGTTATAGGAGATTAACTCCTTGAATAACATGATCATGAGCTCTTTTATATAGATGAGAATTTCCTTTCATCGTAACCTTTCGTTTGTGAGATTGACATAGCATAATCATCTTGTGTAAAACATACAAGAGAGTATCATAACATGCGTTTTCGTATTCTTATCATAATCTCACAAGTAACATGTTAATATCCTAGTATATTCTCATAGCAACAACATACATACTTTTCATAACATAGCATCATAGTTTATAGGCTAACATAAACATTTAAGAGTAATCACACTTAGAAGACTTACCTCTTGCTTCCAAGAATCTTATTCATCATGCAATATTCATAATCATACATTGTGAAATACTCAATGGCATAATCAAGAACAACTCATCAAATCATGTACAAGATCAATGCATAGCGTAGGAGAAGGTAAATGGGTCATTAAAGGGTTCATTCAAACCTTAAATTCCAACCCTAACGTTTACACATTATCAAATACCATAAACAGCCCATTCGAAACCATCACTTTGAGAAAGATCATGTATAACACGACATTCAAACATTATCAATAAATTACTCAACAATTCGAGTGAAATTAAATATAGAAAACATTTACTTTTCATTGAAAATCATAAATCTAAGGTTAGGAAGAAAATCCATTTTGTAGACTAAAAACCCTAGTATTTGAAGTTCTTGAAAACTTATCTTGAAAGGACCTCTTGGGGAAAGGAATCCCAAGAGTGAAAAAACCATACCTTATAGATGAAGAATCCACGAAATCTGATTGGAAACTTTGAAACCTTCGTCTTCTTCCTTAAGCTTTTCTTGTTCTTCAATGGAGTTTGGTAAAGAGAGTGTTCTTCAGAGATTGGGAGAAATTTCGTTTAATCTGATTTGGGATGTGTAAAAGTGGTCTAATACTGACCTAATATCAATATATAGTCGTTCCATGAATTACCAAAAAGATCCTCCACTTAAATTACCAAAACGCCCCTCCTAAATTGACTAAAAATAGGAGAACATTTCACTTAGCCAAATTCTGAAAATTTGCTTAAGGGTCTCGTGTTTGACAATTTTAATTAATTAATTAAGTTGCTAATTTAATTAATTAAGTGACCTAGGGTAATTACTAAAGTACCCCTAAGTCGTTAGGACCATAACCAACCCCTTTGGACCATCCTAGGTTAGGTACTAGGATGTTTCTTTAGTTAGATACTCGGCTAGTGTCACCCGGTTAGGTCTTAGGATTTCGGGCACACTAGTTGGTTCATTTTAGTTAGTCCTAGGTTAGTTAGCTAGTTAGGTAAGTTAGTTAGAGACTAGGATTGGTTAGGAAGCTCAGCCCCACGTGGATGGACTCGACGCGTGCCTGCCCCCTAATCGCCCAAATTGAATCGGTTGGGCTTGGTCTCTCGACCGGTAGCACATGTGCTTGCTCATCTGTTGCCGTTCACTTTCCTAACCGTGCACTCTGGAAAGCTCACTTCTTGTCCAAGGATCCTCACTATGTGCTTGGGCACTACTTAATCTATATGATCATTTTATATGATCATGTGCTATGGTACCTAGGCTTGACACTTGGATGCCTCGTACCTAATGTGTATAAGCGATGAAAATAAGAATTTTAGCTTAGGGTCTTTATTGTAGGTACAATTTCTAAACAAGTTTGGATTGGAGTGTATGTCAAGATACTTGTAAATACATAAAATTTGGCTAACACCCTTAAGCAAATATTCTCTAACATGCCCAATATTACTCAATATTGGGCATTGGGATACTTATGTACCTCAATAGATATTCTTAAAATCTAATAGGCTCTTCACTAGACAAGTACATTTTCTGGAATGTTACAAAGACTTCCAATAAAATTATAGCAAGGCACTAGTCACATTAATATACTTGGACTTTACCTCATAAGAACCATATAGAACCCTACTCATAATCCCTTTCTATGTATACTAGTTCAATATACATGTGAAGTCACATAACCTCACAAATACTAAGTAAACCTACAAGGAGACAACAAGCCTTATCATGCAATTCATACATCAACAAGACAAGCATAGACAACCTCATTCAAACCAAGCAAGACCCTCATCATATAGTCATTAAGACCAACATTATGTATATAAATTGAAGACCACATCATATAGACTCATACCATGCATATCATCACAATAAGTAGACAACAATACATAGTCATGCATACGGAACATAAACATATACATATACATTACAACAACTTGCTAGAACTCCTTTCAAGAGCTACTTGTGCCATGCATAGGTGAAGTCCCATACCCCCACCTACACTAAAAAACTTCCCTTAGGTTATTATAGTTAGGGTCCTAGCTTTACTTCCATTGTCCATTTTACTTCAAGGAAACTATAGCCTTAAACGACATTAAGACCATGGGTGCTAAACATGGAATCCTATGTTGTAGAACCTTACACAAAGGAAAGGTGCTTTACCTTGCCAAGGTAGAACATTAACAGCATGCTAGCTTATTAGATGATATCACTTGCTAGATCCTATGGGGAAAACATAGTTCATGGAACTTGGATATATATATGGAAACCTTATTTATGCCAATTGAGGCATATTAGTTATCCACCTCGTGAGGACTATGGTGAACAAGCTTCCCACATTGGGAAGGGGCACCCCTCATCTAAGTTCACTCGGTGGTAAGCTAAGTTCCCTTTATTGAAAAGCCTTTATTACATTACTTTATAAAGATATGCTTAGGGGATTGACTCCCCATATGTTTAGATCATAGGTCATAGATGATATAGTCCTTTCATCAACCTAAATCATTTGAGAAACCCTTTCACATGGACATAGCATATTTAAGGACCATCTAGTTAAGGGTACCGTTAAGAACACCTTCCCTCTATTGACTAGATCATCATACATGAGTGTGTGTGTACATATATGTGATCAAACCTTTCACATAAACACCCTTAGACCACACAGGTTCATAGTATACAAGTCATAATCATAACATGTTCATTCATTCATATTCATGTACAAAGATCAGAAAGGAACTATCTTATCAAGGAACACATGTGCAATACATAGACAAGGTCCCATACCCTTGCCCATACTAGTACACCTATCAAGTCATCCTAGTTAAGGGATACATTTCATGTTGCATGGACATTTACTTAACATTCATAGTAGAAGACATTAGTGCATATGAGAATTATCCTTTCATAGACACCATGAACCTATACTACTTATAATCATGCGGGAGGTGTGAGTGTGTACATTGGAAAACATGATCACATAATGGCAAAAATCCTAACATTGAGGCAGCCACCTTACAAAGGTCACAATACACATTCAAGTCCCATAAAACATAGAAAACTCACATATAGAGTAAGAGGGACTATAGACCACACACAACGATATTATAACATAGGAGAGAACATATCTTCTTTACTTGAGTCTAGGACTCCTAAATCATGCTTAAGACCACACATTCATGTAGGGGTTCATAGGTAGGGATCATACTACACAAAATTATTCAACCATGAACATTTAGACCATACCTAGCCCTAACATAGTCATTTGAACATATAGGAAGCATCATCAATATAACCTAGATCATGAAGAAGTATTAGAGACTAGGCATAATACTTCACATTGAGTGATCATCATAACACACATTCAAGATATAATTGCCTTCAAGGCCATGATCACATCACATATAGAATGAAAATTAGGTAAACACCGCCACTATAAGTGATCCATACCACACAATGACATCCAAGGCTGATTCAACTAGCAATTCGATAGAAAAGTAGAGAGAATAGGGCCAACATATAATTCCTCCAAGCTTTAATTATCATGATAAATTCCAGTAACTCAACATAAATACATGTATAAAACAGTAGATAAAGGCACCATTCCATAACCAAAATCATACTTCAAACATCATGGTTTCAAGGTCACAGTAGGTACACTACTTCATCTAGTATATAGAAAGTAGAGGGATATATATCAATTTACCCAATCCCTAAACCTTGATCATCATTGATCACTCATTCAATAATTCATTTTCAATTAACATGATTAGCAATAGTAATAGGAAATTCATCATAATTGAAACATAATTCAACCAACATAGAATCAAGATCACAAGACCCACATTATAGGCCAATTAGAGAAATTAGGAGGATCACGGGTTCATCATAAAATTGGATAGATATTAATCTTAAAAACAGTAAAATAATGTCAATTTATCATAAACATGTTTTTGAAATTAATTTGAGAAAGAACCCATGGCTAGATTGGAAAATGGGAATTTTGTTCTTTGAATATTATTTGGAAAATCCTTGATTGTCTTCGTAGATGAACGGATAACTATGGATGAAGGATCACAATAACTTATTGATTGAAGACCCATGGGAAATTTGAGAAGAAACCATGAAAATCGAACCCCCAGCTCAAACTTGAGTTTTCCCTCCTATGAAGGTTTGAGAGGATTTGGAAGAGAAGAAAGATTGGGGATTTTGATTTCTTAATGGGTGTTGGGTTTTTGGCTTGGGAAAGGGGTTAAATGAGTCATAAAAATAGTTTATAACCATCTCCAAAAGTTACCAAAACACCCCCATACTTATTGGGACTTTTAGTCATGTCAAAATTGACTTTAAAACGACGCAATCAATCTGGGAAGTGGCTGCGCGTCACGGAGGCAGCCTTTGATTCTGCCCCAAATAATTTTTGAGGCAGTGTGCCTCGTGCTGGGCACGCAAAACACAGGCACACTCAGTTCCAGGCGCGCGACGCGAGGGCAGCTCCATATTTGGCTGCTGCACGCTTCCTTTCGCAGCCTCCTTGTATCCTTGTCCAACATTTGGGTCCTCTTTGGGGGGCCCTACGGCGGTCCTCGGGGAGTCATACCCAAACGTTTTGACCCTAAACATGAATATTAAGATGCTAGGGTAACCCCAACTATTTATAGACTTCAAACAACACATAAAATCAAGGCAAACATACAAGGACACACTATCACGTCTAAAGACCAACTTTCGAATGTCTTGGATGCTTGACCTCCAAATGACTTAAAATCAAGTATAAATACTATGAAACACTTCATTAACATATTTTAAACCTTTTTAGACACATGTGAGGATCTAAGAACCTTAGTTCATTTTCGGGGTGTTACAATAACCCCCACTTGAGAACATTTGTCCTCAAATGACACTTTGAACATTTTAAATACAACAAGGACTTCAATGAATCATAGCGCATCTCATAATATTCATAACATCATCATGTAGAAGTCAATGCACTAAACTTACAAGGAACACAAACTTCAAACCATTTAGCATTCAATGCAACACAACCAAGCCACACTTTTACTCACTCATGTTTAAGGCATCAAACACCTAGGCGCTTCTCATGTTCATAGGAGGAACATCCTTCTCCTAATCATAACATGGTCATTACACTTCATTTCATAAAGATCTCATCATGTAAGATCACACATGTAAGACCCCAAAATGAGTTAGGGTGTCTAGAGCCTAAGGTGTTCCTCTTAATGTTCTAATGTCCTAAAATTAGTTATAATATGGTGTAGAGGCAGTGTATGAAGTTTGAGGTAATTTGAAAGTCAAACGTCAAGGGTCGACCAAAACGTTCGACGACTAGTCACCTATGTGCCTCGTGTGTCAATGTATGCTTATATTTGCATGTCATGAGCTTATGAAGTATTAAAATTGTTTATAATGATGTCAAATGGTAGTATATGAAGTTTCGTGAAGTTTGGAAGTCAAACGTCCAATAACGTCTAAGACGTCTAAAAGTTAGCCCTTGAGACGTTCATGTACGTCTTAATGGGGCCTTGCTTGTTTGGACGAGTTTCAGGTGTTAGTTTTTGGTGAAACTTTTGTGGAATGTCTACAACTTTTTAAGGGTTGTATTTACGTTGGAAATGTCAAAGTAGGACCCATAAAGGGACCCGTAAAAGGGCCCACAAGAAGGACCCAACACTGGCCAAGACAGTGCCCTGGCAGTGTCAATCGACGGACCAAACGATGTCCAGTTGGTCAACCAATGGCTCGTAGGTGAGGTATCGTCAATTGGCACTTATCTTGGGCATGTCTCAAGCCAAAATTTGGCTAAGTACCAATCGACGGAAGCAAGGCACGACCCGTCGACGGACCTACGGTCCATAGGTAGGTCCGTCGATGGTGGCCTGTGTGCTGCTACCTGCGCACTATTTCATTAAAGGGGTGAATGGGAAATTGACCACACGTGCTAACCTGACCCTACATGATTTATGTAACTGATTTTTGGTGTATATAAGTCATTCAAAACGTGATCAACCCATTCCCAACCCCATACACACGTATGTGTGACTTAATGTGTCGGTTAAGGCTATAGTTTTCCTAAAGTAAAATGGACAATGGAAGTAAATGACTAGGACCCTAACTATATGACTTAAGGGATGTTACTTAGGATAGGTGGAAGTAATGAACCCATCTAGACATTGCACAACTATCTCCTTAGGAAGTTCTAGGAAGGTGTTCTAATGCATGTGTCTATGTATATGATTCTTTATGTTGTAGTATTGGTCTAATTGTTATGAATATGTGCATGGTATGAGTCTATATGCATGATGTTGATATTATTGACAATATGAGGAAGGTCTTGTATTAACATGAATGAAGTTATATTCACTTACTTATGTATATGATTGAATGTTAAGGTTTGTGGTCTCATGAGGGGTTTGTAAGAATGTATGGGGTTATGGGGATTCATATGTTCATTGTACTAGTAGACTAAGATTGGGGTCATGAACAAGGTTAAATAATGATGTATATGCAAAGAAGTAAATGTATGTGTGACTTGATGTAGTTTATTGTAATGTCTTTATAGTTTTGCTTAAATCTGTATATGTTGTACTATACTTCTATGATGGTATGTGTTGCCTAGTATAGATTGTATGTATGTTTTCCTTATGGGCTTAGGGTGATGCATTGCACCTAGTATCACTAGAGGTTACTTGAAAGGTTGATGAGTTAAAAGAAAAAGGGTACACTGTTAAGGTAAAAAGAGCTCACTGTAATGTGACTCAAAAATGTAATAAATTCTATATGTGATCCTATGAAATGTTTGGTCTTTGAATAAGTTTATATGATGTATGTGAATGATATAAATGCTTTTGGCTAAAGGTTTTATGAATATTTACTCAAAAGAATGAAGTATGATTTTCAAGAAAAATGTCCCTTTTAAATGCATGTTTTTGCATGGTTGCCATACTTAGTACATTCTTGTGTTAATCCCATTATTCTCTACTTTTTACACAAAGTGTAGGTTATGGATGCTTAAAGTATGTCTTGAATGGTGAAGAGCTTCCTAGATGATTCCCAAGATCAATGAAAGGAATCCTTAAAGTTCAAGGATCTCCTACTTATGTCTTTAATGTAAAGTCATTAAATATTGTATAGTTATGTCATGTGTCTCATGGGCCGTGTCCCTAATGTACTCTAAAGTTGTTGAGTCTAAGATGGAAAAGAGACTTAAGGTCTATATATGTATTATGACTTATGTTTTATAATTATATGAAGTAATGTTCTAGCATATGATGTCCTAAGAAGTTCTAAATTTTCTGCTAAATTTACTATGTCAGTGCGATGAATGATGACTATGGGATTGTATAAGACCTCCGAGAGGTCAAGTACGCCATGTTACTTCTAGGGGGTGCTCCCCAGATGTGACAAACGTGGTATCAGAGCATGAGGTTTATAATGTGATTTTAGGTTCTAAAAGTCTCATATTGCCACGTCTAGTAGAGTCTCGTGTTCATTAGTGGTGAGTCGCGACATCATCAAATGATATGAGAGGCTATAAGATGATAGAGTTTCCCTTCTTCATCATTCTCATATCGTGCCATAGAACTTAATATCTCTCTCTTATGTTTTCTTGTCCGGTGGTCTTTTAGATGTGATTGCTTGGATGAGATGGTATCTCTATGCTTGAGGTAGAAAAGGTGAGTTAATGCTTAACTTGGTTTTATGGTGGAATGAGTATGTTTGAAGGTGAATTTTGACATGTCTTGATGATATGATGCCATTTATGGCTATGTATGAGAATTATGTGAAATAGCATGTTATGTTGAAGAATGTGGGTCATAATATGGTCAAAGCATGTTAGAAGTTATTATGATTGACATGAGTTTCTTTTGAAATGGTGTGTTACTATATGGTTTTACATGTTGGTGGCTTACTATTATCATTTGAAGTTGAAATGCTTAGTAACTACCTATGAAAGCATGCTACCTTATGAATATGTGTTTTAAGGTGTTCATTATGTCCCTTTGAATATATGCATGATATTTCAAATATTGCTTTAGTTGGGATGTGTGAACATTCATGATTACCTAATATGGATTGGAGTTCTTTGTACATACTTTATCCTAGGTGTAAGGGTAGTATGCATATCTTGGTAGGGTGATGACGTGGGTTTTAGTGACCTAGAAGTCACCTTACTGTAATGTTATAGGGAAGAGGAGAATTTTTATGGCTAAGTCCCCTTGTTGTTTTCTTCTAATGTTGCATGACCTTGGTGTCTATTGCATAGTATAAGAACCTTATGTGGTTAAAAAGTATGACCTAACATGATGATTGGGAATAAATTGGCTACGTGATAACATTTAGAACACCTTTGGAGCCTTATGGTATGTCACGGTAATCCCTTCTAAATATGATAATCACTTTTAAGTGTTGAAAAATGAATGTTGTTAAGTTAATATCCTCTTAAAGTTGGGTTATGTTGCTCTTAATTGGGTTTACCCTAAGTGGGGGATGGTAATGGAATAGTAAGGTTATTGGAATTTCTACCTTGACCTTCTATTTTTGCTTGGTCTTGAATTAAATAAAGTCTTGATGAGATTTTTCATGAATAGAGTCTTGCATAAAGTATGAATTGCATGAACTTTATATGTTTGGTATGTATTGAGTGATATCATCTTAAAGATCTTATAAATATTCCAAAGTGCTTGAATGGAAATTTTGATTAAATACATGTTTCTCATGAGTATTGTACATCCTAACATGTTAATGGTACACTTGACTTCATGAGATAAGTAGGAAAACTTGGATTTTAGTCACTTGTGATATGTAAAGTTTAGCCTTATAATGAAAATTTGAGTCTCTTTAAAATTAAATATGTGGAGCCTCTTGAAACTTTTGTGACTTGTATGGTTTAGAAAGCATGATTGTAGGCTCACTCTTGAAAAGTGAAAGCATGTTTAGCTTAGCCTTCATGTATGTGCCTATAAGTTGTATTAATATTCCTAAAAGATGCTTACTGTGAAGGTGAGTACTATGTTATCAATTGACATTTTGTGAAATGGCTTCCTAATTGTTGTGATGCACTTGGTGTGAGTTACCATTTAGACTTCACTAGGAAGGAATCATGATCATGTCTTGGTTTAAAAGTTGAGAATTTCTCATATTACCAAAAAGATGGCCTTTGTGCATTTGCTTGGGTGTGAGCTCATGATATATGTAAGTGTGTTGAGGATATGGACATTCCTCCATGATACAACTAATCATGGTATGGTTGAGTATGACCCTCAAGCACTAGGTCTAACTTATAAGAATCAATTGTCAACCTACCTTACTCAAGTCTATGTGCATTGAAGTATGAGTGCTTAAATAGCTTTTGAGTATATGTTTGTAACAACCCGAAAATCACTATACTAAGTAATGCCTAAACGTACCTATAATGCCTAGATTAGACCGGGTCCACACGACTTGATGCGCGTGGAACCAGACCTCAGAACCTATGCACCAGCCAAGCCAACTAACTTGGTGAGTTAGTTGAGCTAGGCAAGGTTGGCTCCAGCCATGTAGGGCAACCGAATATTAAGATTCACCCGGATGAGTCTTAACCGGACTTGACAGGGGTAATCTTAAGTTTGGATGGTCTAGGGGTAAAATGGTCTTTTCCAGGCTAGGGTTAGTATTGTAATTACCCTAATTATTTAATTAATTAATTAATTAATACAAAAAAGTAGACAATTCAGGTAGGGTTGACATAATTTTACCCTTTTCGCAAGTTAAGCTTCACCCGGGTTCGATCCATGGGGGAAGCAATGTTAAATCTAATTAATTTATATCAATTATGTAATTTAAGTAAGGGCATGATTAGTCATTTCACTTAAGCCTTTAAAAAAATCAGATTATTAATAGTGAATGGCAAGGAGTCCTAGTTTGACTAAGTCTTCAACTAAAACTCCTACTCCTACACTTACTCCCATCTCTCTCCACTCTCTTTCTCATGCCTATTTACTCTCATTCTCACGTTCATTATCAGTAAAAGAACAAAATCAAAAGTTCATCACTCTTGAAGAACTTGAACGCTAAAACTCAAAAGAAAAAATAAACAAAAAACGAAAAGCAAAAACATTGTTCTTGACGGTTTGTGCTTGATGTTTGGTGGTGAGGCTTTGGTGTCGTGGAGTTTGCTTCCATTCGAGAAGATTTGGAGGGTGTTTATCGACAAAAGGTATGGATTTTATTACTCTTGGTCCCTGTCTCAAGAGACCCCTAGGATTCAGTCAAATTCTAATCCAAAAACTAGGAATGTTTCCCGTTGCATGTCCCTGTCACTAGCTCCCATCGAATTTGTATGTTGGGTATGTTTGGCTGGTAGAATTTAGGGATGTGAATTGTTTTTGTGATGATTATGTTCAATTATGTATGTTCGGATTTATGTGAGTAATATGCATGCTTTCCGAAACTATGTGTTAAACGTGTGTGTGCATTGTGTATGTCGTGACTTTGGTCATGGGTTGAAGTGTGTGATATGCATGTTAAATTCTTGTGTTTTGTATGCAATTACTTGAAGTAAATTGTGATGTTCATATTGGTGTAATGTTGCTGAATTGAGTGAAAATTCTTGATCAAATGTAACCACGAAAATGCACAAAATAAACGTACGAAATGTCCAATGAATTCCAAAAATCTAACGTATAAAATGTTGAGGAAGTGGAATGGAAAGCGTGAGCAAATTTCCAGATTTGCTGGAAATTTGGTTTCGGCTAAGTTACTAGAAAAATTCGAGATTTAAAAAAATTATTTTAATTATGTGAGGTCATCAAGGGTTTACCCAGAGACCTCACTATGTGAAGGCTGCTGAAAAATTAATATTTAAAGTTAGGTGAGGGGGATTCAAAATGGGGTAAGGCTGGTGAAGAAACAAAAGAAAAAGGGAAGATATCTAAAATGAGGTGTGTGGGGATCGAACCCACAACCTCTCGGATAGACAAGGAAGTTAGGAGAAAAATTAAATAAAAGAAAAATGAGGTTGTGGGGGATCCATCCCACATCCTCTCGATCTAAACGGAAAAATTAAGGAAAGAAAGAAAATAAAAGGAATGTGGGCGTGGGGATTCGATCTTTGGTCCCCAAGCCTAGATGTTTAAGACAAAGTGAAGAAAATAAAGAAAGGAAGTGTAGATGTGGGGATTCGATCTCGGGTCCCCAAGCCGAGAATTTCTAAATAAAAAATTTATAAAAAAGAATAAGTGTTATACAAGGGATTCGAAATCGGGTTCCCTTGCCGAATTCCGTATTGATACATAAGTCTTACGTGATTAAATATGTAATGAATGCTTCCTATAGGAATCGAAATTGAGACCTTGGCATACTTACAAGATGCATACGTCTTGTACCATATAATCTTGGGTAAGTATAAGTCACTTAGACGAATTTGAATGAAGCTTCATGGCTGGTACGTATGGGTTCATAAGTCCAGCGTACGTTAAAAGTAATTGAACCTAAGATGTATGTGATGAATTGATGTGACCCCAGGAGGGTTAAGTAAGGGTGTGAAACACACTAAAAGGCCAAGTGCATTGGCATACAATGAAATGAACATTCACGTAAAAAGGGGTGAGTAATTATGATGATCTAATATGCTAAAGTCAATGAATGTGGTGACAACATGATAAGAGGCTAATGTGAAAGATGATATCAATCTCAGATGCACCTAAGTAAGTGTTACCAATAATATACTCACCTATGAGAGTATAAAGTTAATGAAGAGACCAGTCTCTAAGAAATACTGTAATGAAAGTATTGAGATTAATACACACTTAATACTAATAATGAGATGAGAAATCATCTAATGAGCAATGATGCCCTCATGCTAGAAGCCAGCTTCTATGATGTGTGAGATGAATGTAATGGAACTTTATATAGAGAGCACCGATAGGCTAGATATGAGTCGCGATTCCTTCTTTCGGGAAGGCAGAGGTTCGTGTAAATCTCATGAGATGAGACTGTCCGTTTAGGCGGGTATGGGTCTCCTTATATCTCCTAGTCTTTGAACCTATGCAGCCAACATAGGGATGTAGCAGGGTTCAATTCCCTATATACGCTAGCATGTTTTGGTTTCACTTTGGCCTGTGATTCCACCTCTTTTCAGTGTGGGGTAGACAATGGACTTCATGGAGCTCACATGATCTATGTCGGTTAAAGTTAAAGTTCCCAAAGAAAGAATGAGGCCATCCTCAGTAATGCACAAAATGAAATGAATGATACCCAAGGTGTTTGGTTAGGATAATCAATAGGTGAACTAGAGTCAAGTAATGACACTAGGTCGTTCTTGATCATTGACTGTGAATCCGATGATAGTCTTAAACTACATCCTAGGTATAGCTGGTGTTTGCATCAGCCTATGAATGAATGAAACGAATGCAAATGAAGTATGTTTGAATGAATAAAGCAGACTCTGTGTTTGCCAAAGAAGGCTCCCTAGTTGAGGTCCCATATGTTGAGCCCTCATTTGGGAAGTCATAATGTTAAGTCCTTGATTTCAAGGTCTCATGGCATATGAAAGAATGATATATGGTATATGTATGTGCTATATGAAATATGTTATGTGCTATGTGCAATATGAAAAGAATGATGATGCATGTTACTCTCATAGCATGACTTTCCTAATCCGATTTGGCAAGTCCAACTGACTGGGATTTCCATAACTCATATCGTTAGGATAGAGCCTTCCTTAATCATGCATGTCCTTGGTGTGTGCTTGCATACACCCATACTTAGTACAAGTGTGTACTAATCCCAAACAATAGTCTACTTTTAGGTGCAGGTGCAGGTGGACGCTAGAGCTTACGAGACTACGTTGAAGCTATCCGAACATGGAGCATTCATCCGGACTTGGTAGGCCCCCATGCTTTCGAGGATGCTTATCTTTTATATTCTATCTTAGACGTAGGCATGAGCTAGTGGAGAGTATTCCACTAGTGTTTTTCTTACTTATTTCAGACGTTGTATTGGTGGTATTTTGGCAAATTTATATTTATGGAGTTATGAACTATTTCCTTCATTTGAATATCTCATTATTAGATGGTTGTGGTGAACTCATGTGATATATTGCATTTCTTACTATGAAGTCTGTGTATACCTCAAAGCAAATAAAAGTTTTAAATTTTCCATTAAAAGTAACCTATACGATGTAACAATGACGTATGTAGGCTTGTCTGCGACCTCTGAGAGGTCAACAACGCCGGTTTCGACTAGGGTCTAGACCCCGGTCGTGACAAAAGTGGTATCAGAGAATTAGGTTAAGTTCCAAGAATAATAAGTTCACATCAACCACATCGAGTAGTTTCTAACTTATGGTAGTGAAGTGCACCACTATCATGAATTAGAGACTGCATGATGCGTAGGAAAATTTCCATTCTTCTGATCTTATCATGCTTTCCTTAATGTCTGATTTCTTGGTGTTATAAGCGTATCTAACATCAATTCTTATGTTTTCAGAAAATGAACACAAGGGGAAACGCTGGTTGGGGAAGAGTAGGGCAGCTGCTGGGGACAACCAAGTTCCACCCAGGCTCCAGCTGCAGGAGTGGCCATGCCAGTTAACCCAGCTGGGTTGACTGATGCGGAGGTGCGGACAACTTTGGTAAAGATGGCTCAATCCATCACTGTGCAGGCTCAGGCTATGACGGCCCAGGCCAACAGACATGAGGTTCAGCGGGAGAACCCACCAGCCCACAACATGGCGAACAGGTTGCGGGATTTTACGAGGATGAATCCTCTAATCTTTACAGGATCTAAGACTGTCGAGGATCCTTAGGAGTTCGTGGAGGAGGTCCAGAAGATTCTGGTGGCGATGGTGGCCACGACGATTGAGAAAGCTAAGCTGGCCTCGTACAAGCTAAAGGATGTTGCACATGCTTGGTGCAATATGTGGAAGGATAGCAAGCGTTGGGAGGAGGTTCGATCACATGGGAGCTGTTTAAGACAGCCTTTCTGGAGAGGTTCTTCCACAGAGAAATGAGAGTGGCTAGGGTTGAGGAGTTCATCAAGCTTAAGCAGGGCTCGATGACTGTCAGGGAGTATTCCCTAAAATTTGTTAAATTGTCCAGGTATGCCACTTCTCTTGTGTCGAACAGAAGAGATGAAATGAGCAGGTTACTTACAGGAATCTCAGAGGAATTGGAGGAGGAGTGTCGAGCTGCAATGCTCCATGACAGCATGGACTTGTCCAGGATGATGGTGCATGTCCAACAGGTTGAGGACAGCAGGAAGAAGAGGAGAGTCCGTGAGGTCAGGAGGCCTAACCCTTTTGACCAGACAGGTACCAGTAGAGGTGGTGGCAGGAGCACTTTTGGAGTTCGTGATCAGCCCAGAATTAAGAAGGGGCATCAGAGTTCAGGGAACTCTAACTCTCACAGGAGTTCAGCACCCAGAGGAGGCAGACCCGAGCTTAAGAAAGGAGGTGATGTGCAGCGTCCCAGAAAGTAATGTGGCAAGTGTGTTCGTATTCACAGTGGAGAGTGCAGACTAGGCACAAATACCTAATTCGGTTGCGGAAAGAGCGGATACATAGTCAGGGACTATCCATAGTATAGCGGTCAGGCTTGAGGTAATGCTCAGCCTAGGCCTAATCCCCAGAATGCTACTGTAGCCGAGCCACCTAAGAGGAACAAATTGTACACCTTGAAGGGCAGGGAGGAGTAGGAGAAGTCTGCTGATGTGGTCACATGTATGCTGCAAGTTTTCTCAATCTGTTTATGCTTTACTTGATCCAGGGTCTACGCTTTCTTTTGTGACTCCCTTGCTTGCTCTTACTTTTGAAACACTACCTGAGGTTTTGCATGATCCTATTGTAGTTAGTACTCCCTTAGGAGAAAATGTGTGAGCTGATAGGGTTCATAAAGACTACCCAATAGTAGTATGTGGTAAGACTATGTGTGCAGACCTTGTTGAGTTACCCATGAATGACTTCGATATTATACTTGGTATGGACTGGCTCCATAAATGTTATGCCTTCATGGATTGCCGTAGTAGGGTTGTGAGATTCCATTTCCCTAATGAAGTAGAGCTGGTCTGGAGGGGTACAATTCGAGTCGCTCAAGTCCCTTGATTTCAAACCTAAAGGCTAATAAAATGATGTCCAAGGGATTGTTATGCCATTGTGTGAGTGTCAATGATCTAGATCATGACATTCCTTCCATAGACTCTGTACCTGTAGTGAATGAGTTCCAAGATGTTTTCCCCAATGATTTTCCTAGAGTCCCTCCCCCACGAGAGATTGATTTTGGTATCGACCTAGATCCCGATACTAAACCTATTTCAATTCCTCCCTACATAATGTCTCTAGTTGAACTCAAAGAGTTGAAGCTGCAGTTAAAAGATCTCATTGATAAGGGCTTCATCAAGCCGAGCATATCCCTTTGGGGCGCTCCAGTGCTGTTTGTGAAAAAGAAGGATGGAACCCTTAGTATATGTATCAATTATCGTTAGCTCAAAAAAGTTACTATAAAGAACAGGTATCCACTTCCCAAAATAGATGACTTATTCGATCAGCTCCAAGGGTCTAGGTTCTTCTCGAAGATTGATCTTCGTTATGGGTATCATCAACTTAGGGTTAGGGATGAAGATATCCCAAAGATAGTCTTTCGTACCCGTCATGGTCATTATGAGTTCCTAGTTACGTCATTTGGTCTCACTAATGCACCAGCTGCATTTATGGACCTCATGAACCGAGTCTTCCGTGAATACCTTGATTCTTTCATCATAGTATTCATTGATGACATTCTCATCTACTCTAAGACCATGGAAGAGCATGAACAACATTTGAGACTAATCTTGCAGGTACTTAGACAACATCAGTTGTATGCAAAATTCAGCAAGTGTGAATTCTGGCTTAGATCAGTGACCTTCCTAGGTCATGTTGTGTCTGATCAGGGTGTGAGGTGGACCCCAGGAAGACTGAGGCTGTTAAGAACTGACCAAGACCTCTTACTCCCACTGATATCTGTAGCTTTCTGGTATTGGCTGGTTACTACCGCAGGTTTGTGTAGGGATTTTCTTCCATTGCTGCCCCATTGACAGCTTTGATTAAGAAGAAAGCCAAGTTTGAGTGGACGGAGACTTGTGAGAGGAATTTACAGGAGCTCAAGGACAGACTCACTTCAGCCCCGGTGCTTACTTTGTCTAAGTGTGGTGAGAATTACACTGTTTACTGTGATGCCTCTAGGGTTAATTTGGGTTGTGTTCTTATGCAGGGTGGTAAGGTGATAGCCTACGCGTCCAGACAGCTCAAGGTTCATGAGAAGATTTATCCCACTCACGACCTGGAGTTGGCAGCTATGGTATTTGCTTTGAAGCTGTGGAGGAATTACTTGTACGGGGTGCATGTGGGTGTGTTCACAGACCACTAGAGTCTCCAGTAGGTGTTCACACAGAGGGAGTTGAATCTACGTCAGTGGAGATGGTTGGAGCTGTTGAAGGACTATGACATGTGTGTCCACTACCATCCAGGGAAGGCAAATGTTGTAGCTGATGCTTTCAGCAGGTTGAGCATGGGGAGTTCAGCCCACATTGGTGATGGGAAGAAGGAGTTGGTGAAGGATGTACACAGACTGGCCAGACTGGGTGTGCGGTTGATGGCTTCTACTAGCGGGGGTGTTTCAGTTCATCCTAGTTCTGAATCATCCTTTGTAGTTGAAGTCAAGAAGGGTCAGCATCTTGATCCTGTGTTGATGGAGTTGAAGGACACAGTAATGATTCAGATGAATGAGTCCTTTGCTTTGGGAGGTGACGACATACTTAGCTACCAGGACAGACTGTGTACCAGATGTGGATGATTTGCGAACCAAGATTATTGTAGAGGCCCATGGTTCCAGGTATTGGATACATCCAGGTTCCACCAAAATGTATCATGACCTCAAGTAAATCTACTGGTGGGATGGCATGAAGAAGGACATTGCTGAGTATGTGGCCAGGTGTCCTAATTGTCATCAGGTTAAGGCAGAGCACCTTAAGCCTGGTGGTCTCACTCAGATGATTGAGGTTCCAACTTGGAAGTGGGAGACCATTAACATGGACTTCGTGGTTGGTCTTCTGAGGACTAGGATAAAACATGACTCCATATGGGTTATTGTGGACAGGATGACTAGTTCTGCCCACTTTATCCCTGTGAAGTCTACTTACAGGGCCGAGTATTATGCGAGACTCTACATTGATAAGATTGTGAGGTGGCATGGGATTCCTTTGTCTATCATTTTGGATAGGGGGGCTCAGTTCACATCGCATTTATGGAGATCCTTCAAAAAAAGCTCAGTACTGCCTTCCATCCTCAGATATATGGTAAGGCAGAGCGCACTATTCAGACAATAGAGGACATGTTGAGAGCATGTGTGATTGACTTCAGAGGTAGTTGGGATGACTATCTACCCTTGATAGAGTTCTCATATAATAAAAACTATCACTCCAGCATTGGGATTGCACCGTTTGAGGCACTGTATGGTAGGAGGTGTAGATCTCCAGTTGAGTGGTTCAAGGTTGGAGAGTCATCCATTTTGTGTCCAGAGATCATTCATGAGGCCTTAGAGAAGGTCAGGGTGATTAGGGACAGGTTGGCTACTGCTTACACTCGGCAGAAGTCTTATGTAGATAACAAGAAGCGGCCCTTAGAGTTTGGTGTTGGTGACCAGGTATACTTGAAGATATCACCCATGAAGGGGGTGATGAGGTTTGGCAGGAAGGGGAAGTTGAGTCCGAGGTACATTGGTCCATACGAGATTCTACAGCGTGTGGGTGAGGTGGCCTATGAGTTGGCGTTGCCTGCGGATCTAGCTTCTGTTCATCCATTCTTTCATGTATCTAAAGAAGTGTCTTGGTGATCCAACATCGATTTTGCCTATTGAAGGTTTAGGGGTTGATGAAGACTTGTCCTATGAGGAGGTTCCTGTTGAGATTTTCAATCGACAGGTAAAGCGGCTGAGAAACAAGGAGGTTGCCACAGTGAAGGTATTGTGGAGGAACCATCTTGTTGAGGGTGCTACGTGGGAGGTCGAGACCGATATGAGATCCCGCTATCCTCATCTTTTCAGCTCTTGAGGTTAGACTTCCTACTCTTAAGTCTAAGTTTCCTTGTCTCCTTTATTCTTTGTTGATATTGCTTGATTGTGTAAAGTACTTATGTTATGATATGACTGGCATTGTGCTAGATAATTAGAAGTGTCAGTCGGGGACGAATGTTCCTAAGGGGGGGATAATGTAACAACCCGAAAATGACTATGCTAAGTAATGCCTAAACGTACCTAGAATGCCTAGATTAGACCGGGTCTACACGGCTTGATGCGCGTGGAACCAGACCTTAGAACCTATGCACCATCCAAGCCAACTAACTTGGTGAGTTAGTTGAGCTAGGCAAGGTTGGGTACAACCATGTAGGGCACCCGAATATTAAGATTCACCCGGATGAGTATTAACCGGACTTAAAAGGGGTAATCTTAAGTTTGGAGGGTCTAGGGGTAAAATGGCCTTTTCCAATCTAGGGGTAGTATTGTAATTACCCTAAGTATTTAATTAATTAATTAATTAATATAAAAAGGTGGACAATTTGGGTCGGGTTGACCGAATTTGACCCTTTTCGCACGTTAAGTTTCACCCGTGTTCGATCCTGGGTGGAAGCAATGTTAAATCTAATTAATTTATATTAATTATCTGATTTAAGTAAGGGCATGATTAGTCATTTCACCTAAGCCTTTAAAAAAATCAGATTTTTAATAATAAATGGCAAGGAGTCCTAGTTTGACTAAGGCTTCAACTAAAACTCCTACTCCTACACTTACTCCCATCTCTCTCCACTCTCTTTCTCACGCCTATTTACTATCATTCTCATGTTCATTATCAGTAAAACAACAAAACCAAAAGTTCATCACTCTTAATGAACTTGAACGCTAAAACTAAAAAGAAAAACTAAACTAAAAACGAAAAGAAAAAACATTGTTCTTGACGGGTTGTGCTTGAAGTTTGGTGGTGAGGCTTTACTAACGTGGAGTTGGCTTCCATTCGAGAAGATTTGGAGGGTGTTGATCGACAAAAGGTATGGGTTTTTTTTACTCTTGGTCTGTTTCCCAAGAGACCCCTAGGATTCAGTTGAATTCTAATCCGAAAACTAGGAATGTTCCCCGATGCATGTCCTTGTCACTAGCTCCCATCAAATTTGTAGGTTGGGTATTTTTGCTGGTAGAATTTAGGGATGTGATGTGTTTTCGTGATGATTATGTTCAATTATGTATGTTCGGATTTAGGTGAGTAATAAGCATGCTTTCCAAAACTGTGTTAAACGTGTGTGTGCATTGTGTATGCCGTGACTTTGGTCATGGGTTGAAGTGTGTAATATGCATGTTAAATTCTTGTGTTTTGTATGCAATTACTTGAAGTAAATCGTGATGTTCATAAGTGGTGTAATGTTGCTGAATTGAGTGAAAATTCTTGATCAAATGTAACCACGAAAATGCACAAAATAAACGTACAAAATGTCCAATGAATTTTCCAAAAATCTAACGTATAAAATGTTGAGGAAATGGACTGGAAAGCGTGAGCAAATTTCCAGATTTGCTGGAAATTTGGTTTCCGCTAAGTTATTGGAAAAATTGGAGATTTTAAAAAAATATTTTAAATATGTGAGGTCATCAAGGATTGAACCCGAGACCTCACTATATGAAGGCTGCTGAAAAAGTAATATGTAAAGTGAGGTGAGGGGGATTCGAAATTGGGTAAGGCTGGTGAAGAAACAAACGAAAAAGGGAATATAACTAAAATGAGGTGTGTGAGGATTGAACCCACAACCTCTCGGATAGACAAGGAAGTTAGGAGAAAAATTAAATAAAAGAAAAATGAGGTTGTGGGGGATCGATCCCACATCCTCTCGGTCTAAACGGAAAAATTAAGGAAAGAAAGAAAATAAAAGGAATGTAGGCATGGGGATTCGATCTTTGGTCCCCAAGCCGAGATGTTTAAGACAAAGTGAAGAAAAGAAAGAAAGGAAGTGTAGGTGTGGGGATTCGATCTCGGGTCCCCAAGCCGAGAATTTCTAAATCAAAAATTTATAAAAAAGACTAAGTGTTATACAAGGGATTCGAAATTGGGTTCCCTTGCCGAATTCTGTATTCATACATAAGTTTTACGTGATTAAATATGTAATGAATGCTTCCTATAGGAATCGAAATTGAGACCTTGGCATAGTTACAAGATGCATAAGTCTTGTACAATATAATCTTGGGTAAGTATAAGTCACTTAGACGAATTATGAATGAAGCCTCATGGCTTGTACGTATGGGTCATAAGTCAAGCATACGTTAAAAGTAAGTAAACCTAAGATGTATGTTATGAATTAATGTGACCCCAGGAGGGTTAAGTAAGGGTGTGAAACACACTAAAAGGCCAAGTGCGTTGGCATACAATGAAATGAACATTCACGTAAAAAGTGATGAGTAATTATGATGAGCTAATATGCTAAAGTCAATGAATGTGGTGACAACATGATAAGAGGCTAATGTGAAAGATGAGATCAATCTCAAATGATCCTAGATAAGTGTTACTAATAACATACTCACCTATGAGAGTGTAAAGTTAATGAAGAGACCAGTCTCTGAGAAACGCTCTAATGAAAGTATTGAGATTAATACACACTTAATACTAATAATTAGATGAGAAATCATCTAATGAGCAATGATGCCCTCATGCTAGAAGCCAGCTTCTACGATGTGTGAGATGAATGTAATGGAACTTTATACAGAGCACCGATAGGCTAGATATAAGTCGTGATTCCTTCTTTCGGGAAGGCAGAGGTTCGTGTAAATCTCATGCGATGAGACTATCCTTTTAGGCGTGTATAGGTCTCCTTATATCTCCTAGTCTTTGAACCTATGCATCCAACATAGGGATCTGGCAGGGTTCAATTCCCTATATACGCTAGCATGTTTTGGTTTCACTTTGGCCGGTGATTCCACCTCTTTTCGGTGTGAAGTAGACACTGGATTTCATGGAGCTCACATGATTTATGTCGGTTAAAGTTAAAGTTCCCAAAGAAAGAATGAGGAAAGCCTCAGTAATGCACAAAATGAAATGAATGATACCCAAGGTGTTTGGTTAGGATAATCAAGAGGTGAACTAGACTCAAGTAATGACACTAGGTCGTTCTTGATCATTGACAGTGAATCCGATGAGAGTCTTAAACTACATCCTAGGTATAACTGGTGTTTGCATCAGCCTATGAATGAATGAAACGAATGAAAATGAAGTATGTTTGAATGAATGAAGAAGACTCTGTGTTTGTTAAAGAAGGCTCCCTAGTTGAGCTCTTGTATGTTGAGCCCTCATTTTGGGAAGTCCTAATGTTAAGTCCATGATTCCAAGGTCTCATGGCATATGAACAAATGATATGTGGTATATGTATGTGCTATATGAAATATGTTATGTGTTGTGTGCAATATGAAAAGAATGATGATGCATGTTACTCTCATAACATGACTTTCCTAATCGAATTTGGCAAGTCCAACTGACTGGGCTTTCCATAACTCATATCGTTAGTATAGAACAATCATGCATGTCCTTGGTGTGTGCTTGCATACACCCATACTTAGTACAAGTGTGTACTAATCCCACACAATACTATACTTTTAGGTACAGGTGCAGGTGGACGCTAGAGCTTACGAGACTACGTTGAAGTTATCTGGACATGGAGCATTCATCCGGACTTGGTAGGCCCTCATGCTTTCGAGGATGCTTATCTTTTATGTTCTAGCTTAGATGTAGGCATGATCTAGTGGAGAGTGTTCCACTAGCGTTTCTTTCTTACTTATTTCAGATGGTGTATTGGTGCCATTTTGGCAACTTTATATTTATGCAGTTATGAACTATTTCCTTCATTTGAATATCTCATTATTAGATGGTTGTGGTGAACTGATGTGATATATAGCATTTCTTACTATGAAGTCTATGTATACCTCAAAGCAAATAAAAGTTTTAAATTTTCCACTAAAATTAACCTATACGATGTAACGATGACATATGTAGGCTTGTCTGCGACCTCTGAGAGGTCAACGACGCCGATTTCGACTAGGGTATAGACCCCGGTCGTGACAAATGTGGTATCAGAGCATTAGGTTAAGTTCCAAGGATAATAAGTTCACATAAACCACATCGAGTAGTTCTAACTTATGGTAGTGAAGTGCACCACTATCATGAATTAGAGACTGCATGATGCGTAGGAAAATTTCCCTTCTTCTGATCTTATCGTGCTTTCCTTTATGTCTGATTTTTTGGTGTTATGAGCGTATCTAACATCAATTCTTATGTTTTTAGAAAATGAACACAAGGGGAAACGCTGGTCGGGGAAGAGTAGGAGCAGCTGCTGGGGACAACCAAGTTCCACCCCAGACTCCAGCTGCAGGAGTGGCCATGCCAGTTAACCCAGCTGGGTTGACTAATGCGGAGGTGCGGACAACTTTGGCAAAGATGGCTCAAGCCATCACTGTGCAGGCTCAGGCTATGACGGCCCAGGCCAACAGACAGGAGGTTCAGCGGGAGAACCCACCAACCCACAACATGGCGAATAGGTTGCGGAATTTTATGAGGATGAATCCTCCAATATTTACAGGATCTAAGACTGCCGAGGATCCTCAGGAGTTCGTGGAGGAGGTTCAGAAGATTCTGGTGGCGATGGGGGCCACGAAGATTGAGAAAGACGAGCTAACCTCGTACAAGCTAAAAGATATTGCACATGCTTGGTGCAAGATGTGGAAGGATAGCAGGGCGTTGGGAGGAGGTCCGATGACATGGGAGCTGTTTAGAATAGACTTTCTGGAGAGGTTCTTCCCCAGAGAAATGAGAGAGGCTAAGGTTGAGGAGTTCATCACCCTTAAGCAGGGCTTGATGTCTGTCAGGGAGTATTCCCTGAAATTCGTTAAATTGTCCAGGTATGCCACTTCTCTTGTGTCGAACAACAGGGATGAGATGAGCAGGTTACTTACATGAATCTCAAAGGAATTGGAGGAGGAGTGTAGAGCTGCGATGCTCCATGACAGCATGGACTTGTCCAGGATGATGGTGCATGTCTAGCAGGTTGAGGACAACAGGAAGAAGAGGAGAGTCCATGAGGTCAGGAGGCCTAACCCTTTTGACTAGACAGGTTCTAGCAGAGGTGGTACCAGGAGCACTTTTGGAGTTCGTGATCAGCCCAGATTTAAGAAGGGGCATCAAAGTTCAGGAAAGTCTAACTCTTACAGGAGTGAAGCACCCAGAGGAGGCAGACTGGAGCCCAAGAAGGGCAATAGAGGTGATGTGCAGCGTCCCAGAAAGGAATGTGGCAAGTGTGGCCGTATTCACAGTGGAGAGTGCAGACTAGGCACAAATGCCTGCTTTGGTTACAAAAAGAGCGGATACATGGTCAGGGACTGTCTACAGAATAGGGGTCAGGCTGGAGGTAATGATTAGCCTAGGACTAATCCCCAGAATGCTACTGTAGACGAGCCTCCTAAGAGGAACAGATTCTACGCCTTGAACGGCTGGGAGGAGCAGGAAAAGTCTGCTGATGTGGTCACAGGTATGCTGCAAGTTTTCTCAAGCTCTGTTTATGCTTTACTTGATCCACGGTCTACGTTTTCTTTTGTGACTCCCTTGCTTGCTCTTACTTTTGAAACACTACCTCAGGTTTTGCATGATCCTATTGTAGTTAATACTCTCTTAGGAGAAAATGTGAGAGCTGATAGGGTTCATAAAGACTGCCCAATAGTAGTATGTGGTAAGACTATGTGTGTAGACCTTGTTGAGTTACCCATGAATGACTCGATAATATACTTGGTATGGACTGGATCCATATATGTTATGCCTACATGTATTGCTATAGTAGGATTGTGAGATTCCATTTCCCTAATGAAGTAGAGCTGGTCTGGGAGGGGTACAATTCGAGTCGCTCAAGTCTCTTGATTTCGAACATAAAGGCTAATAAAATGATGTCCAATGGATTGTTATTCCATCTTGTGAGTGTCAATGATCTACATCATGAAATTCCTTCCATAGACTCTTTGCCTGTAGTGAATGAGTTCCAAGATGTTTTCCCCGATGATTTTCCTGGAGTCCCTCCCCCTCGAGAGATTGATTTTTGTATCGACCTAGATCCCGACACCAAACCGATTTCAATTCCTCCCTACAGAATGGCTCCAGCTTAACTCAAAAAGTTGAACCTGCAGTTAAAAGATCTTATTGATAAGGGTTTCATCTAGCCGATCATATCCCCTTGGGGCGGTCCATTGCTGTTTGTGAAAAAGAAGGATGGAACCTTTAGGATATGTATCGATTATTGGCATCTCAACAAAGTCACTCTAAAGAACATGTATCCACTTCCCAGAATAGATGACTTATTCGATCAACTCCAAGGATCTAGTTTCTTCTCGAAGATTGATCTTCGTTCCGGGTATCATCAGCTTAGGGTTAGGGATGAAGATATCCCAAAGACAGCCTTTCGTACCCATCATGGTCATTATGAGTTCCTAGTCATGTCATTTGGTCTCACTAATGTACCAGCTGCATTTATGGACCTCATGAATCGAGTCTTTCGTGAATACCTTGATTCTTTTGTCATAGTATTCATTGATTACATTCTTATCTACTCTAAGACCAAGGAAGAGCATGAACAACATTTGAGACTAACCTTGCAGGTACTTAAACAACATCAGTTGTATGCCAAATTCAGCAAGTGTGAATTCTGGCTTAGATAAGCGACCTTTCTAGGTCATGTTGTGTCTGATCAGGGTGTAGAGGTGGACCCCAGGAAGACTGAGTCTATTAAAAACTGTCCAAGACCTCTTACTCCCACCGGTATCCGTAGCTTTCTGGGATTGGCTGGTTACTACCACAAGTTCGTGGAGGGTTTTTCTTCCATTGCTTCCCCACTGATAGATTTGACTAAGAATAAAGCCAAGTTAGAATGGAAGGAGACTTGTGAGAAGACTTTCCAGGAGTTCAAGGACAGACTCACTTCAGCCCCAGTTCTTACGTTGCCTAAATGTGGTGAGAATTACACTATTTATTCTGACGCATCTAGGGTTTGTTTGGTTTGTGTTCTTATTCAGGGATATAAGGTGATAGCCTACGCGTCTAGACAGCTCAAGGTTCATGAGAAGAATTATCCCACTCACGACCTGGAGTTGGCAGCTGTGGTATTTTCTTTGAAGCTGTGGAGGCATTACTTGTACGAGGTGCATGTGGGTGTGTTCACAGACCAAAAGAGTCTCCAGTATGTGTTTACACAGATGGAGTTAAATCTACGTCAGAGGAGATGGTTGGAGCTATTGAAGGACTATGACATGAGTGTCCACTACCATCCAGGGAAGGAAAATGTTGTAGCTGATGCTTTGAGCAGGTTGAGCATGGGGAGTACATCCCACATTGATGATGGGAAGAAGGAGTTGGTGAAGGATGTACACAGACTGGCCAGACTGGGTGTGCGGTTTATGGCTTCTACTAGCGAGGGTGTTTCCGTTCATCCTAGTTCTGAATCGTCCTTGGTAGTTGAAGTCAAGAAGGTTCAGCATCTTGATCTTGTGTTGATGGAGTTGAAGGACACAGTAATGATTCAGATGAATGAGTCCTTTGCTTTGGGAGGTGACGACATACTTAGCTACCAGGACAGACTGTGTGTACCAGATGTGGATGATTTGTGGACCAAGATTGTTGTAGAGGCCCATGGTTCCAGGTATTGGATACATCCAGGTTCCACCAAAATTTATCATGACCTCAAGTAGATCTACTGGTGGGATCGCATGAAGAAAGACATTGCTGAGTATGTAGCCAAGTTTCCTAATTGTCAGCAGGTTAAGGCGGAGCACCTTAAGCCTGGTGGTCTCACTCAGATGATTGAGATTCCGACTTGGAAGTGGGAGTCCATTAACATGGACTTCGTGGTTGGTCTTCCGAGGACTAGGAGACAACATGACTCCATATGGGTTATTGTGGACAAGATGACTAAGTCTGCCCACTTTATCCCTGTGAAGTCTACTTACAGGGCCGAGGATTATACGAGACTCTACATTGATGATATTGTGAGGTGGCATGGGATTCCTTTGTCTATCATTTTTGATAGGGGAGCTCAGTTCACCTCACATTTATGGAGATCCTTCAAGAAGAGCTTAGGCACACAGGTAAAGCTTAGTACTGCCTTCCATCCTCAGACATATGGGCAGGTAGAGTGCACTATTCAGACATTTGAGGATATGTTGAGAGCATGTGTGAGTGACTTCAGAGGTAGTTGGGATGACCATCTGTCCTTGATAGAATTCTCGTATAATAACAACTATCACTCCAACATTGGGATGGCACCGTTTGAGGCACTGCATGGTGGGAGGTGTAGATCTCCAGTTGGGTGGTTCGAGGTTGGAGAGTCATCCATTTTGGGTCCAGAGATCATTCATGAGGCCTTAGAGAAGGCCAGGGTGATTAGGGACAAGTTAGCTACTGCTTACAGTCGGCAGAAGTCTTATGCAGATAACAAGAAGCGGACCTTAGAGTTTGGTGTTGGTGACCAGGTATACTTGAAGATATCACCCATGAAAGGGGTGATGAGGTTTGGCAGGAAAGGGAAGTTGAGTCCGAGGTACGTTGGTCCATACGAGATTCTATAGCGTGTGGGTGAGGTGGCCTATGATTATGCGTTGCCTGCGGATCTAGCTTCTGTTCATCCAGTATTTCATGTCTCTATGTTAAAGAAGTGACTTGGTGATCCAACATCGATTCTGCCTGTTGAAGGTTTAGGGGTTGATGAAGACTTGTCTTATGAGAAGGTTCCTGTTGAGATTTTTGACCGGCAGGTAAAGCGGTTGAGAAACAAAGAGGTTGCCACAATTAAGGTATTGTGGAGGAACCATCTTGTTGAGGGTGCTACGTGGGAGGCCGAGGCTGATATGAGATCCCTCTATCCTCATCTTTTCAGCTCTTGAGGTTAGACTTCCTACTCTTAAGTCTAAGTTTTCTTGTCTGCTCTATTCTTTGCTGATATTGCTTGACTGTGTAAAGTACTTATGTTATGATATGACTGGCATTGTGCTAGATAATTAGAAGTGTCATTCGGGGACGAATGTTCCTAAGGGGGGGGATAATGTAACAACCCGAAAATGACTATGCTAAGTAATGCCTAAACGTACCTAGAATGCCTAGATTAGACCGGGTCTACACGGCTTGATGTGCATGGAACCAGACCTCAGAACCTATGCACCATCCAAGCCAACTAACTTGGTGAGTTAGTTGAGCTAGGCAAGGTTGGGTACAACCATGTAGGGCACCCGAATATTAAGATTCAACCGGATGAGTATTAACCTGACTTAAAAGGGGTAATCTTAAGTTTGGAGGGTCTAGGGGTAAAATGGTCTTTTCCAAGCTAGGGGTAGTATTGTAATTACCCTAAGTATTTAATTAATTAATTAATTAATATAAAAAGGTGGACAATATGGGTAGGGTTGACCGAATTTGACCCTTTTTGCACGTTAAGTTTCACCCGGGTTCGATCCTTGGTGGAAGAAATGTTAAATCTAATTAATTTATATTAATTATCTGATTTAAGTAAGGGCATGGTTAGTCATTTCACCTAAGCCTTAAAAAAATCAGATTTTTAATAATAAATGGCAAGGAGTACTACTTTGACTAAGGCTTCAACTAAAACTCCTACTCCTACACTTACTCCCATCTCTCTCAACTCTCTTTCTCACGCCTATTTACTCTTATTCTGACGTTCATTATCAGTTAAAGAACAAAATCAGAAGTTCATCATTCTTGAAGAACTTGAACGCTAATACTCAAAAGAAAAACTAAACAAAAAATGACAAGCAAAAACATTGTTCTTGACGGGTTGTGCTTGAAGTTTGGCGGTGAGGCTTTAGTGTCGTGGAGTTGGCTGCTGTTCGAGAAGATTTAGAGGGTGTTGATCGACAAAAGGTATGGGTTTTCTTCCTCTTGGTCCCTTTCCCAAGAGACCCCTAGGATTCAGTCGAATTCTAATCCGAAAACTAGGAATGTTCCCCGTTGCAAGTCTTACGTGATTAAATATGTAATGAATGCTGCCTATACGAATCAAAATTGAGACCTTGGCATACTTACAAGATGCATAAGTCTTGTACCATATAATCTTGGGTAAGTATAAGTCACTTAGACGAATTATGAATGAAATCTCATGACTTGTACGTATGGGTTCATAAGTCTAGCGTACGTTAAAAGTAAGTGAACCTAAGATGTATGTGATGAATTGATGTGACCCCGGGAGGGTTAAGTAAGGGTGTGGAACACACTAAAAGGCCAAGTGCATTGGCATACAATGAAATGAACATTCACGTAAAAAGGGGTGAGTAATTATGATGAGCTAATATGCTAAAGTCAATGAATGTGGTGACAACATGATAAGAGGCTAATGTGAAAGATGAGATCAATCTTAGATAAGCCTAAGTAAATGTTACCAATAACGTACTCACCTATGAGAGTGTAATGTTAATGAAGAGACCAATCTCTAAGAAACACTCTAATGAAAGTATTGAGATTAATACACACTTAATACTAATAATGAGATGAGAAATCATCTAATGAGCAATGATGCCCTCATGCTGGAAGCCAGCTTCTATGATGTGTGAGATGAATGTAATGGAACTTTATACGGAGCACCGATAGGCTATATATGAGTCGCGATTCCTTCTTTCAGGAAGGCAGAGGTTCATGTAAATCTCATGAGATGAGACTGGTCGTTTAGGCGGGTATGGGTCTCCTTATATCTCCTAGTCTTTGAACCTATGCAGCCAACATAGGGATCTAGCAGGGTTCAATTCCCTATATACACTAGCATGTTTTGGTTTCACTTTGGCCGGTGATTCCACCTCTTTTCGGAGTGGGGTAGACACTGGATTTCATGGAGCTCACATGATCTATGTAGGTTAAAGTTAAAGTTCCCAAAGAAAGAATGAGGACAGCCTCAGTAATGCACAAAATGAAATGAATGATACCCAAGGTGTTTGGTTAGGATAATCAAGAGGTGAACTAGACTCAAGTAATGACACTAGGTCGTTCTTGATCATTGACAGTGAACCTGATGATAGTCTTAAACTATATACTAGGTATAGCTGGTGTTTGCGTCAGCCTATGAATGAATAAAACGAATGCAAATGAAGTATGTTTGAATGAATGAAGCAGACTCTGTGTTTTCTAAAGAAGGCTCCCTAGTTGAGGTCCCATATGTTGAGCCCTCATTTTGGGAAGTCCTAATGTTAAGTCCATGATTCCAAGGTCTCATGGCATATGAAAGAATGATATGTGGTATATGTATGTGCTATATGAAATATGTTATGTGCTGTGTGCAATATGAAAAGAATGATGATGCATGTTACTCTCAAAGCATGACTTTCCTAATTCGATTTGGCAAGTCCAACTGACTGGGCTTTCCATAACTCATATCGATAGGATAGAGCCTTCCTTAATTATACATGTCCTTGGTGTGTGCTTGCATACACCCATATTAGTACAAGTATGTACTAATCCTATACAATACTCTACTTTTAGGTGTAGGTGCAAGTGGACGCTAGAGCTTACGAGACTAAGTTGAAGCTATCCGGACATGGAGCATTCATCCGTACTTGGTAGGTCCTCATGCTTTCGAGGATGCTTATCTTTTATATTCTAGCTGAGACGTAGGCATGAGTTAGTGGAGAGTGTTCCACTAGCGTGTCTTTCTTACTTATTTCAGACGTTGTATTGGGGCCATTTTGGCAACTTTATATTTATGCAGTTATGAACTATTTCCTTCATTCGAATATCACATTATTAGATGGTTGTGGTGAACGGATGTGATATATTGCAATTCTTACTATGAAGTCTATGTATACCTCGAAGCAAAGAAAAGTATTAAATTTTCCGCTAAAATTAACCTATACGATGTAACGATGACGTATGTAGGCTTATCTGCGACCTCTGAGAGGTCAACGACGCCAGTTTTAACTAGGGTCTTGACCCCGATCATGAAAATGTTGTAATCTAGTTATGTGTGGTCTTACGAGATGATCTCTTAATGAATCGAATTGTAATGACCATGTTATGATTAGGAGAAGGATGTTCCTCCTATGAACATGATCAGAGACTCTTTGATTTATGCTTTAAGGAGTGAGTGAATTGAAGTTTTGCTTGCTTGTGTGCATTGAGTGCTAAATGGTGTGAAGTTGTGTTCCTTGTAAGTATGGTGCATTAAATTCTATGTGGTGATGTTATGAATGAGATGAACTGCTCTATGATGCATTGAAGTCCTTGTTGTGATTGAAGTGTTCTAAGTGTCTTTCGAGGACGAATGTTCCCAAGTGGGGGATATTGTAAGACCCTCAAAATAAGTTCGGGTTTCTAGAGCCTAACGTGTTTGTATTAATGTTATAATTCCTAAAATGACTTATAATATGGTTTAGAGGCAGTGTATGAAGTTTGAGGTAATTTGGAAGTCAAACGTCAAGGGTCAACCAAAACGTTCGACGACTAGTCACCTATGTAAGACCTCGAAAATGAGATAAGGTGTCTAGAGCCTAACATGTTCTTCTTAATGTCATAAGGTCCTAAAATGCCTTATTATGTCATATAGAGTCAGTGTGCAAAGTTTGAAGTGATTTGGAAGTCGAACGTCAAGGGACGTCCAAGACGTTCGACGAATAGTCTCTAATGTACCTCATGTGTGTATGCATGCCTAAATTGTGTGAACTGAGTCAAATAAGTATTGAAATGGTTTTAAATGATTTTTAATGTTATTGTATGAAGTTTTGTGAAGTTTGGAGGTCAAACGCCCAAGAACGTCCAAGGCGTTTGAAGGATAGCCCCTAAGACATTCATCGTATGTCATGTTGGGGTCAATGCTGTTTCGACGTCTTGTAGGTGTTTGTTTTAGATGAAACATATGTGGAAGGTCTATAACATGTTCAGGTTTGAAATCGCGTTGGAAACGTTCGGGTACGACTTCTAAAGGGCCCCACAAGAGGCCCCAAAAGAAGGACCCCAAGGCTGCCTATACACTGCCTGGGCAGTGTCCTTGACGGACCCAATGACGGACCGTTGGGCCACCAACGGACTGTCAAGCAGGTCTCGTCGAAGGAGACTTGCATTGGGCAGGTTGTGAGCCAAGAAATTGGCTAAGTGTCCTGCGACGGACGGCTGCCACAGCCCGTCATGGCCATGACGCCCCGTCGAGGACCTCATCGCAAGCTGCCTGCAAGTTGGCTGCTGCGTGCTGCCACTTAAAGGGGTGAATGGTAAATTCACCCCACGTACTAACCTGACTAAAATAGGTTTAATTAAGTAATTTTAGGTGTATATAAGTCCCTAAAAACGTGATTAACCCATTCCCAAACCCTCTCTCATATTTTAAGCCTTTCTCTCCAAATATGTTCTCTCTAAAACCACAAATGTTGGTGAAGCTCAAGAACAGATTCAAGCTGGGTTTTCCATGGATGAATCATGAAGTTTTAGAGGTTTTCTTATAGATAAAGGTATAGTGATCTTCATCTCTAGTTATCTTTTCATCTAGAGAGCCATTCTCAATGTTTTCAAAAGAAACCCTATGATTAAGTTTCCAATCTTCTAATCTAGCCATGGGTTCTTTCTCAAAAGCTTTTTAATGATTGAATCATGATTAATTGAAGTTAATACAATGATTTAAATGTGTTTTCACTCCAATTGCATGATAAACCCTTGTTCCTTCCAAAATTGGTTTAGCCTTTGCATGGGCTTTGTGATTATGGCTTATTCTTGATGAATCGGTGATTCTCTTATGTTGAATTGCTTGTGGTTATTGTTATTTACATTAATTGATGTTGAATTGATGATGATCAGTCCATGATGATAAATATATGAAGAATTGAACATGAATAGCCTATGTTTCTACATGTTGTCTTGAAGTCGATTGTGAGATCGGTTGAGTAGACTTTTGATTATGTATGAACTGCTTTAGCTACTGTTTTAGAGTGATGTAATGGATGAATTTTATAGGTATAAATCCTTAATGATCTAATTAAGAAGATCTTGCATGAATTGGTATAGATTCTTTTAGGCTATGAAGTCAAGAGGCTAAGTTTGTGATGGATCTTGAATTGTGGTTAGATGATGCATGACTTACGCTTGATTTCTTACCTAATGAGCTACTGCCTTAGACTTATACATGTATGAACTATGGTCTAAAATCAATGTTAGGGAAGATAGCTAATGATCTATGTTATCCTACTTTCCTAGTATGTTGATATGATGTATGACGTTATGGTATAATCTTGTAGCGACTTGTACATGGTTTCTTATATGTTTAAAGTACATTTAGCTACTGCCATATATGTGTTTTATTGATGAATAAGGTTTATTGATCAATGATGATCAAAGGATGAGAAATTGGTAAGAATGCTTATTCGCTTTACTCTTCTACTTCTCTATTCCTTTATAGTAATGTTGATGAAGCCTTGTATGGCATTGTGTGGTATGGTCCACTTATGGTGGCGGTGTTTACTTTATTGTTATTATAAATGTGTTGACCATGGCCTTGAAGGCATATTGATGAACTGATGAACATGTGCTTAAGATGATACTATGAGAAGCTTATGCCTACTTTCCTATTCTAGTTGTGAATTAGGTGGTGTGGCTATTGTATGAGCATGTGTATAATTATGTTAGGGTATTTTATAGGTGCTGCCATTAATGTGTTAAAGTGGTTAATAACCTCTACCCATGTACCCCTTATATGGAAGTATAAATAGCTAAAGTTAGGAGTCTTGATTTCATGGTATATATTGTCATGTCTCCTATGCTATTATGTGTTGTGTGCTATGTGCTTGAAGTATAATGTGGTCTAATAGTGTGGCTGACTTAAGATGTTATTGATGGCCATTATGTGATCATGTTGGTAAATGTACACACACTCTCACTTACATGCATATTACAAGTAGTATGAGTCATTGGGTCTAAATGAAAGGTAGTTCTCATATTCACTAGTGTCTACTACTATGCATATCAAGGTGATGCTGATGAATGTATGATTTGTATTCCCTTACTAGGATGACTTGATAGGTGTACTAGTATGGACAAGGGTATGGGACCTTGTCTATGCATTGCACATGTATATCTTGATAGGATAGTTCCTAGGTTTGGTTCTTATGCATATGAAGGATGATTATATGAACATGTTATGAATATGATATGATGAAGTATGAATGTGTATAGTGTCTTAGTAGGTTTATATGAAAGGATTGCTCATATAGTTATGCCTATAGACTTATGCATTGATATATGAACATGTGTGACTTGATGTGTTATGTGAAAGGTTTGCTCACATCTATATATACACTCACACACATGGATGATCTAGCTAGGGAGAAGAGGTCCAACTAGGAGGGCCCAAGAATACTCCAAAACTAGATAGGTGCTTGAATATGCTATAAGCATATGAATGATGAATATCCTAAGACTATGTTTTATAAACAAATTGTAATAAAGGCTTTTCAATAAAGGGAACTTAGCTTAGCACCGAGTGAACTTGACATTGAGAGGTGTTGACTTCCTTTAGAGGAATATTCACCATTTGTCCCTTATAGAGTGTTGACTTCCCTTAGAGGAATAATCACCTATGGACCTACATATGGTGTTGACTTCCCTTAGAGGAATAATCACCTATGGACCTACATATGGTGTTGAATTCCCTTAGAGGAATACTCACCTATGTACTTACATGAAGTGTTGACTTTCCTTGAGGAATATTCACTCATGTTATCTCATGAGGTGAGGCCCCATTACCAAATGGTATATAGAAGGAACACCTATCTCTTAGTTCCATAAACTATGCTTGCCACATAGGATCTAACAAAGTGAATTCACTTGATATGCTAGCATATATGTTAATGTTCTACCTTGGCTAGGTAGTAACACCTTCCTTTGGTGTAAGGCTCTACAACACCAAATTCCATGATTAGCACCCATGGTCTTAATGTCGGTTAAGGTTATGGTTTCCCTAAAGTAAAATGGACAATTGAAGTAATTGAATAGGATCCTAACTAAGAGGACTTAAGGTAAGTTACTTAGGATAGGTGGAAGTAATGAACCCATCTATACATTGCACAAGTGACTCCTTAGGAAGTCTTAGGTAGGTACCTTAATACTTATGATTATGTATGTGTCCTTTATGTATGATATTGTAGTCTTGGTTTGACTATGATTGTATTGTACTATACTTTTATGATGGCATGTGTTGTCTTGTGTAAATGTTATGTATGGTATTCTCTTGTGTTCCTAAGGTGATGCATTGCACCAAGCATCCCTAAAGGATTACTTAGGAGATTAATGAATTGAAAGAAAGAGTTAAATGCTAAGAAGAGTGAGTTCACTATAAAGTGACCTTTATGTGTACTTATATTCTATATGTGCTTTCATATGATGATTGGCCTGTGAATGTGTTGCTATGAAGTACGTGGATGATATAAATGATGTTGATAAAGGTTTTATGATGATTTACTCAAAATGGCATGAAGTATGATTTCAAAGGAAATGTCCCTTTTAAATGCATGTTTTCGCATGGTTGCCATACTTAGTACATTCTTGTGCTAATCCCATTCTTCTTTACTTTTTACACAAAGTGTAGGTATTGGAATGATTAAGGAAGGTCTATGATTGAGGAGCTTGATAGGTGATTTCCCAAGCTCAAGGAAAGGAATCCTTAAGTTCAAGGATGTCCTACTAATGTCCTTATTGTAAAGTCTATTTAGTAATGTATAACTTTGTATTATGTCTTAAGGGTTTTATCCTTAATGTACTCTAAAGTTGTTGAGTCTAAGATGGCAAAGGGACTTAGAGTCTAAATCTGTATTATGTCTTATGTTTTATATATATACGATGTGATGTTTCTAGCATATGATGTGCTATGAAAAGTTTTAAATTTTCCGCTAAATTTACTATGCCAATGCAATGAATGATATGAGAGGCCTGTCTTCGACCTCCGAGAGGTCGACGACGCCTGTTACAATCCAAGATTGTATCCTATCCTCTAGGGTATACTTTTGGGTTGTGACAAACTTGGTATCAGAGCATGAGGTTTATGAAGCGGTTTTAGGTTCTAAAAAGTCTCATATTGCCACGTCTAGTAGAGTCTCGTATCATTGGTGGTGAGTCGCGACACATTAAATGGTACGAGAGGCTATAGGACGATAGAGTTTCCCTTCTTCATCAATCTCATATCGTGCCATAGAACTTAATTCTATAAGATCTCTCTCTTATGTTTTCTTGTCCGGTGGTCTTTTAGATATGATTGCTTGGTTGAGAGTTGCTCTATGTTTGAGGGAGAAAAGGTGAGTTTGAAATGCTTATCTTTGTTTTATGGTTTGAATGAGTATGTGTGAAGGTGACACTTGTCTTTATTTGATGATGTATATACTAACTAAGGCGACTTGAAGGGTTAACTAGACTTAGGTAGGGGTATGGGACTCTACCTATGTCTTGCACTAGTTTTCCTTGATGGAGACCTTAGGTGGGTAATACTATGTATGTGTATGATGATAAATGTGAATGTGCTTTTGAGATAATATCTATGCTTGTAGACATGTAAATAGCCTAGTGAGCTAAAGAATATGGAGTTATCCATGCATGAAGGTTATAGATAAGTGGAGTATGATGCTAATTGTAGTTCTTGTTGGGTTACTTGGTTTAGTGAAGTTATGGAGATTTACTTGATCATTGCACATGTTAACTCTATGAGGATTATGATTGGTCATCTTACCTTGCTTATATGAAATATCTCTTATTTGATGATGTGATGCCAATTATGGCAATATATGAAATCTATGTGAAATAACATGTTATGTCGAATAATGTATGTCATGATATAGTTGAAGCATGCTAGAAGTTATAGTGGTTAAAATGATTTCTCTTAAATTGAGTATTCCTATATGATTTTATATGATAGTAGCCAAATATTTGGATTTGAACTTGGATTGTTTAAAGACTATCTATAAAAGTATGTTATTTTATGAGTATATGTGATTAAAAGTGTGCATTGTTTTCCTTTGCATATAAATGGTACTTGATGAGTTGCTAGTATAAATAAGAGTCTTTTGTGGACACTTGAGTTGTAAATACAGTATGCATGCTTATGAAGAATGAGTTGGTAAAGCTTTATTTTTTTTTTATAATTCCATACTTCTTCCATCAAATGTCTAAATGTTACACTTTTGGGTATTTGGAAGCATGCTCGTTATAGAGACTAGGCAACTTATTGTATCATGTTTGGAGCACTTATTAATTTGTCTTTTGATTAGATATTGTTGAAATATGTGTAGAATTTATGAATATGAACATGATAAGGAACGTAGAAAATAATATTTGCTTTTTTCCATTTAAATTGAAAGGATGAGAATCTTATGACATGATGAGTCGTAGAGTTATTTCTAAACTTCTTGTCGTGTTATGAACTTCCTTGTGGTTTTCTCTAATGATGTATGACCTTAGTGTCTATTGCATTGTAGGAAGACCTTATGTGAATATAATAGCATGATATTATATTATTTGTCTATTGATCATGAAGATGTGCATGATATGATTCTTTATACATGATGTTAATCTTGTTGACTATATGGAGATGGTATTAGCTGACATAAGTGTAGTTGTCTCCTCTATGCATGTTGATATAGGACTTGAATGTAAAGGATCGTGATCACATGATAAGGTTTAGAATGCCTTAGTGTTGCTAAATTGAGTTTATGAAAATTCCCTCTAAAAGTAGTAATCACTCTAAGTGATAAATATGAAGGTTTTGTATTTGAGATCCTCTACATGTTGGGTTAAGTTGCTCTTAATTGGGTTTACCCTAAGTGGGGGATGGTGTTTGAGTAATGAGATGGTAGAAATGGTCTACATTGTCCTTCTATTCTTACACGAATTTGAAAACATGAATTCTTAGTATGCTTGTTCATGAAAATAGTCTTGCATAAGGTGTGAATTGCATGATCTTTATATGATTGGTATGAATTGATTGACATCATCTTAGAAACAGGGTGAATTTTCCAAGAAGCATGAAAAGAATTTTTTGAAAAATCCATGTTTCTCTTGTTGACTTGCATTTTAATGTGCTAATTGTGAAGTTGACCTCATGAGGTAAGACAAGGAACTTGGTGATAGTCACTTGTAGGTTAAATTGTTTAGCCTTGTAATGGAAGTTGAGTCTCTTTTACAATGAAAGATGTGAACTCTCTTTAAAATTTAGTGATTTGAAGATTTGTGATGCAAAATTGTAGGCTCATTCTTGAAAAGTATAAGCATGTTTTGCTAAGTGTACATGTATGTGCCTATAGATTGTGTTATTTTTCCAAAATGAGGCTTACTATAAGGGTGAGTATTATGTTAAGGAAAGAACTTGTGGAATGACTTCCTATTTTGTTGTGATGTATTTGGTGTGACTTGCCATTTAGATTTCACTAAGAAGGAAAATGTATACATGTCATTGCTTGAAAGTTGAAATTTCTCATTTTTAAGGAAATTGATCTTGTACTTTGTTAAAGTGTGAACTCTTGATGCATGTAAATGTGTTGAACTGCTCTTATGTGCATTGAAGTCTTTGATGTGATTAAAGAGTCCTAAGTGTCATTCGAGGATGAATGTTCCCAAGTGGGGGATATTGTAAGACCTCGAAAATGAGATAAGGTGTCTAGAGGATAACATGTTTGTCTTAATGTTATAAGGTCCTAAAATGCCTTATTATGTCATATAGAGTCAGTGTGCAAAGTTTGAAGTGATTTGGAAGTGGAACGTCAAGGGACGTCCAAGACGTTCGACGAATAGTCTCTAATGTGCCTCATGTGTGTATGCATGCCTAAATTGTGTGAACTGAGTCAAATAAGTCTTGAAATGGTTTTAAATGATTTTTAATGTTATTGTATGAAGTTTCATGAAGTTCGGAGGTCAAACGCCCAAGAACGTCCAAGGCGTTTGAAAGATAGCCCCTAAGACATTCATCGTATGTCATGTTGGGGTCAAGGCTGTTTGGACATCTTGTAGGTGTTTGTTTTAGACGAAACTTATGTGGAAGGTCTATAACATGTTAAGGTTTGAAATCGCGTTGGAAACGTTCGGGTACGACTTCTAAAGGGCCCCACAAGAGGCCCTAAAAGAAGGACCCCAAGGCTGCCTATACACTGCCTGGGCAGTGTCCTTGACAGACCCAATGACGGACCGTTGGGACACCAACGGACCGTCAAGCAGGTCTCGTCGAAGGAGACTTGCCTTGGGCAGGTTGTGAGCCAAGAAATTGGCTAACTGTCCTGCGACGGAAGGCTGCCACGGCCCGTAATGGCCATGACGCCCCGTCGAGGACCTCGTCGCAAGCTGCCTGCAAGTTGGCTGCTGCGTGCTGCCACTTAAAGGGGTGAATGGTAAATTCACCCCACGTCCTAACCAGACTAAAATAGGTTTAATTAAGTAATTTTAGGTGTATATAAGTCCCTAAAAACGTGATTAACTCCTTCCCAAACCCTCTATCATATTTTAAGCCTTTCTCTCCAAATATGTTCTCTCTAAAACCACCATTGTTGGTGAAGCTCAAGAACAGATTCAAGCTGGGTTTTCCATGGATGAATCATGAAGTTTTAGAGGTTTTCATATAGATAAAGGTATGGTGATCTTCATCTCTAGTTATCTTTTCATCTAGAGAGCCATTCTCAATGTTTTCAAAAGAAACCCTATGATTAAGTTTCCAATCTTCTAATCTAGCCATGGGTTCTTTCTCAAAAGCTTTTTAATGATTGAATCATGATTAATTGAAGTTAATACAATGATTTAAATGTGTTTTCACTCCAATTGCATGATAAACCCATGTTCCTTCCAAAATTGGTTTAGCCGTTGCATGGGCTTTGTGATTATGGCTTATTCTTGATGAATCGGTTTCTCTTATGTTGAATTGCTTGTGGTTATTGTTATTTACATTAATTGATGTTGAATTGATGATGATCAGTCCATGATGATAAATATATGAAGAATTGAACATGAATAGCCTATGTTTCTACATGTTGTCTTGAAGTCGATTGTGAGATCGGTTGAGTAGACTTTTGATTATGTATGAACTGCTTTAGCTACTGTTTTAGAGTGATGTAATGGATGAATTTTATAGGTATAAATCCTTAATGATCTAATTAAGAAGATCTTGCATGAATTGGTATAGATTCTTTTAGTCTATGAAGTCAAGAGGCTAAGTATGTGATGGATCTTGAATTGTGGTTAGATGATGCATCACTTAGGATTGATTTCTTACCTAATGAGCTACTGCCTTAGACTTATACATGTATGAACTATGGTCTAAAATCAATGTTAGGGAAGATAGCTAATGATCTATGTTATCCTACTTTCCTAGTATGTTGATATGATGTATGACGTTATGGTATAATCTTGTAGCGACTTGTACATGGTTTCTTATATGTTTAAAGTACATTTAGCTACTGCCATATATGTGTTTTATTGATGAATAAGGTGTATTGATCAATGATGATCAAAGGATGAGAAACTGGTAAGAATGCTTATTCTCTTTACTCTTCTACTTCTCTATTCCTTTATAGTAATGTTGATGAAGCCTTGTATGGCATTGTGTGGTATGGTCCACTTATGGTGGCGGTGTTTACTTTATTGTTATTATAAATGTGTTGACCATGGCCTTGAAGGCATATTGATGAACTGATGAACATGTGCTTAAGATGATACTATGAGAAGCTTATGCCTACTTTCCTATTCTAGTTGTGAATTAGGTGGTGTGGCTATTGTATGAGCATGTGTATAATTATGTTAGGGTATTTTATTGGTGCTGCCATTAATGTGTTAAAGTGGTTAATAACCTCTACCCATGTTCCCCTTATATGGAAGTATAAATAGCTAAAGTTAGGAGTCTTGATTTCATGGTATATATTGTCATGTCTCCTATGCTATTATGTGTTGTGTGCTATATGCTTGAAGTATAATGTGGTCTAATAGTGTGGCTGACTTAAGATGTTATTGATGGCCATTATGTGATCATGTTGGTAAATGTACACACAGTCTCACTTACATGCATATTACAAGTAGTATGAGTCATTGGGTCTAAATGAAAGGTAGTTCTCATATTCACTAGTGTCTACTACTATGCATATCAAGGTGATGCTGATGAATGTATGATTTGTATTCCGTTACTAGGATGACTTGATAGGTGTACTAGTATGGACAAGGGTATGGGACCTTGTCTATGCATTGCACATGTATATCTTGATAGGATAGTTCCTAGGTTTGGTTCTTATGCATATGAAGGATGATTATATGAACATGTTATGAATATGATATGATGAAGTATGAATGTGTATAGTGTCTTAGTAGGTTTATATGAAAGGATTGCTCATATAGTTATGCCTATAGACTTATGCATTGATATATGAACATGTGTGACTTGATGTGTTATGTGAAAGGTTTGCTCACATCTATATATACACTCACACACATGGATGATCTAGCTAGGGAGAAGAGGTCCAACTAGGAGGGCCCAAGAATACTCCAAAACTAGATAGGTGCTTGAATATGCTATAAGCATATGAATGATGAATATCCTAAGACTATGTTTTATAAACAAATTGTAATAAAGGCTTTTCAATAAAGGGAACTTAGCTTAGCACCGAGTGAACTTGACATTGAGAGGTGTTGACTTCCCTTAGAGGAATATTCACCATTTGTCCCTTATAGAGTGTTGACTTCCCTTAGAGGAATAATCACCTATGGACCTACATATGGTGTTGACTTACCTTAGAGGAATAATCACCTATGGACCTACATTTGGTGTTGAATTCCCTTAGAGGAATACTCACCTATGTACTTACATGAAGTGTTGACTTTCCTTGAGGAATATTCACTCATGTTATCTCATGAGGTGAGGCCCCATTACCAAATGGTATATAGAGGGAATACCTATCTCTTAGTTCCGTAAACTATGCTTGCCACATAGGATCTAGCAAAGTGAATTCACTTGATATGCTAGCATATATGTTAATGTTCTACCTTGGCTAGGTAGTAACACCTTCCTTTGGTGTAAGGCTCTACAACACCAAATTCCATGATTAGCACCCATGGTCTTAATGTCGGTTAAGGTTATGGTTTCCCTAAAGTAAAATGGACAATTGAAGTAATTGAATAGGATCCTAACTAGGAGGACTTAAGGTAAGTTACTTAGGATAGGTGGAAGTAATGAACCGATCTATACATTGCACAAGTGACTCCTTAGGAAGTCTTAGGTAGGTACCTTAATACTTATGATTATGTATGTGTCCTTTATGTATGATATTGTAGTCTTGGTTTGACTATGATTGTATTGTACTATACTTTTATGATGGCATGTGTTGTCTTGTGTAAATTCTATGTATGGTATTCTCTTGTGTTCCTAAGGTGATGCATTGCACCAAGCATCCCTAAAGGATTACTTAGGAGATTAATGAATTGAAAGAAAGAGTTAAATTCTAAGAAGGGTGAGTTCACTATAAAGTGACCTTTATGTGTACTTATATTCTATATGTGCTTTCATATGATGATTGGCCTGTGAATGTGTTGCTATGAAGTACGTGGATGATATAAATGATGTTGATAAAGGTTTTATGATGATTTACTCAAAATGGCATGAAGTATGATTTCAAAGGAAATGTCCCTTTTAAATTCATATTTTCGCATGGTTGCCATACTTAGTACATTCTTGTGCTAATCCCATTCTTCTTTACTTTTTACACAAAGTGTAGGTATTGGAATGCTTAAGGAAGGTCTATGATTGAGGAGCTTGATAGGTGATTTCCCAAGCTCAAGGAAAGGAATCCTTAAGTTCAAGGATGTCCTACTAATGTCCTTATTGTAAAGTCTATTTAGTAATGTATAACTTTGTATTATGTCTTAAGGGTTTTATCCTTAATGTACTCTAAAGTTGTTGAGTCTAAGATGGCAAAGGGACTTAGAGTCTAAATCTGTATTATGTCTTATGTTTTATATATATACGATGTGATGTTTCTAGCATATGATGTGCTATGAAAAGTTTTAAATTTTCCGCTAAATTTACTATGCCAATGCAATGAATGATATGAGAGGCATGTCTTCGACCTCCGAGAGGTCGACGACGCCTGTTACAATCCAAGATTGTATCCTATCTTCTAGGGTATACTTTTGGGTTGTGACAACCTATGTGCCTCGTGTGTGAATGTATGCTTATATTTGCAGGTCATGAGGTTATGAAGTATTAAAATGGTTTATAATGATGTCAAATGGTATTATATGAAGTTTCGTGAAGTTTGGAAGTCAAACGTCCAATAACGTCTAAGACGTCTAAAATTTAGCCCTTGAGACGTTCATGTACGTCTTGATGGGGCCTTGCTTGTTTGGACGAGTTTCAGGTGTTAGTTTTGGGTGAAACTTTTATGGAATGTCTACAACTTTTTAAGGGTTGTATTTACATTGGAAACGTCCAGGTACGACCCATAAAGGGCCCCGCAAAAGGGACCACAAGAAGGACCCAATACTGGCCGAGACACTGCCTTGGCAGTGTCAATCGACGGACCAAACGACGGCCAGTTGGTTCACCAATGTCCCGTAGGAGAGGTATCGTCGATTGGCACTTATCTTGGGCATGTCTCAAGCCAAAATTTGGCTAAGTACCAATCGACGGAAGCAAGGAACGACCCGTCGACTGACCTACGGTTCGTAGGTAGGTCCGTCGATGGTGGCCTGTGTGTTGCTACCTGCGTACTATTTCATTAAAGGTGTGAATGGGAAATTCACCACACGTGCTAACCTGACCCTACATGATTTATTTCACTGATTTTTGGTGTATATAAGTCATTCAAAATGTGATCAACCCATTCCCAACCCCATACACACGTATGTGTGACTTAATGTGTCGGTTAAAACTATAGTTTCCCTAAAGTAAAATGGACAATGGAAGTAAATGACTAGGACCCTAACTAGATGACTTAAGGGATGTTACTTAGGATAGGTGGAAGTAATGAACCCATCTAGACATTGCACAACTATCTCCTTAGGAAGTTCTAGGAAGGTGTTCTAATGCATGTGTCTATGCATATGATTCTTTATGTATGACTTTGTAGGATTGGTCTACTTGTTATGAATATGTGGTATGAGTCTATATGCATGATGTTGATATTATTGACTATATGATGAAGGTCTTGTATTAACATGAATGAAGTTATATTTACTTACTTATGTATATGAATTGAATGTTAAGGTTTGTGGTCTCATGAGGGGTTTGCTAAGAATGTATGGGGTTATGGGGATTCATATGTTCATTGCACTAGTAGACTAAGATTGGGGTCATGAACAAGGTTAAATAATGATGTATATGCAAAGAAGTAAATGTATGTGTGACTTGATGTAGTTTATTGTAATGTCTTTATAGTTTTGCTTAAATCTGTATATGTTGTACTATACTTCTATGATGGTATGTGTTTCCTAGTATAGATTGTATGTATGTTTTCCTTGAGGCCTTACGGTGATGCATTGCACCTAGTATCACTAGAGGTTACTTGAAAGGTTGATGAGTTAAAAGAAAAAGGGTACACTGTTAAGGTAAAAAGAGCTCACTGTAATGTGACTCAAAAATGTAATAAATTCTATATGTGATCCTATGAAATGTTTTGTCTTTGAATAAGTTTATATGATGTATGTGAATGATATAAATGCTTTTGGCTAAAGGTTTTATGAATATTTACTCAAAAGAATGAAGTATGATTTTCAAGAAAAATGTCCCTTTTAAATGCATGTTTTTGCATGATTGCCATACTTAGTACATTCTTGTGTTAATCCCATTATTCTCTACTTTTTACACAAAGTGTAGGTTATGGATGCTTAAAGTAAGTCTTGAATGGTGAAGAGATTCCTAGATGATTCCCAAGATTAATGAAAGGAATCCTTAAAGTTCAAGGATCTCCTACTTATGTCTTTAATGTAAAGTCATTAAATATTGTATAGTTATGTCATTTGTCTCATGAGCCGTGTCCCTAATGTACTCTAAAGTTGTTGAGTCTAAGATGGAAAAGAGACTTAACGTCTATATATGTATTATGACTTATGTTTTATAATTATATGAAGTAATGTTCTAGCATATGATGTCCTAAGAAGTTTTAAATTTTCGGCTAAATTTACTATGTCAATACGATGAATGATGACTATGGGATTGTATAAGACCTCCGAGAGGTCAAGTACGCCATGTTACTTCTAGGGGGTGCTCCCCAGATGTGACAAACGTGGTATCAGAGCATGAGGTTTATAATGTGATTTTAGGTTCTAAAAGTCTCATATTGCCACGTCTAGTAGAGTCTCGTGTTCATTGGTGGTGAGTCGCGACATCATCGAATGATATGAGAGGCTATAAGATGATAGAGTTTCCCTTCTTCATCATTCTCATATCGTGCCATAGAACTTAATTCGATAAGATCTCTCTCTTATGTTTTCTTGTCCGGTGGTCTTTTAGATGTGATTGCTTGGATGAGATGGTATCTCTATGCTTGAGGTAGAAAAGGTGAGTTAATGAATAACTTGGTTTTATGGTGGAATGAGTATGTTTGAAGGTGAATTTTGACATGTCTTGATGATATGATGCCATTTATGGCTATGTATGAGAATTATGTGAGATATCATGTTATGTTGAAGAATGTGGGTAATAATATCGTCAAAGCATGTTAGAAGTAATTATGATTGACATGAGTTTCTTTTGAAATTGTGTGTTACTATATGGTTTTACATGTTGGTGGCTTACTATTATCATTTGAAGTTGAAATGCTTAGTAACTACCAATGAAAGCATGCTACCTTAAGATTATGTGTTTTAAGGTGTTCATTATGTCCCTTTAAATATATGCATGATGTTTCAAATGTTGCTTTGGTTGGTATGTGTGAACATTCATGATTACCTAATATGGATTGGAGTTCTTTTTATATACTTGATCCTAGGTGTAAGGGTAGTATGCATGTCTTGGTAGGGTGATGATGTGGGTTTTAGTGACCTAGAAGTCACCTTACTGTAATGTTATAGGGAAGAGGAGAATATTTATGGATAAGTCCCGTTGTTGTTTTCTTCTAATGTTGCATGACCTTGGTGTCTATTGCATAGTATAAGAACCTTATGTGGTTAAATGGTATGACCTAACATGATGATTGGGAATAAATTGCCTAGGTGATAACGTTTAGAACACCTTTGGAGCCTTATGGTATGTCACGGTAATCCCTTCTAAATATGATAATCACTTTTAAGTGTTGAAAAATGAATGTTGTTAAGTTAAGATCCTCTTAAAGTTGGATTATGTTGATCTTAATTGGGTTTACCCTAAGTGGGGGATGGTAATGGAATAGTAAGGTTATAGGAATTTCTACCTTGACCTTCTATTTTTGCTTGGTCTTGAATTAAATAAAGTCTTGATGATCTTTTTCATGAATAGAGTCTTGCATAAAGTATGAATTGCATGAACTTTATATGTTTGGTATGTATTGAGTGATATCATCTTAAAGATATTATAAATATTCCAAAGTGCTTGAATGGAAATTTTGATTAAATACATGTATCTCATGAGTGTTGTACATCCTAACATGTTAATGGTACACTTGACTTCATGATATAAGTAGGAAAACATGGGTTTTAGTCACTTGTGATATGTAAGGTTTAGCCTTATAATGAAAAGTTGAGTCTCTTTAAAATGAAATATGTGGAGCCTATTAAACATTTTGTGACTTGTATGGTTTATAAAGCATGATTGTAGGCTCACTCTTGAAAAGTGAAAGCATGTTTAGCTTAGCCTTCATGTATGTGCCTATAAGTTGTATTAATATTCCTAAAAGATGCTTACTGTGAAGGTGAGTACTATGTTATCAATTGACATTTTGTGAAATGGCTTCCTAATTGTTGTGATGCACTTGGTGTGAGTTACCATTTAGACTTCACTAGGAAGGAATCATGATCATGTCTTGGTTTAAAAGTTGAGAATTTCTCATATTACAAAAAAGATGGCCTTTGTGCATTTGCTTGGGTGTGAGCTCATGATATATGTAAGTGTGTTGAGGATATGGGCATTCCTCCATGATACAACTAATCATGGTATGGTTGAGTATGACCCTCAAGAACTAGGTCTAACTTATAAGAATCAATTGTCAACCTACCTTACTCAAGTCTATGTGCATTGAAGTATGAGTGCTTAAATATCTTTTGTGTATATGTTTGTAACAACCCGAAAATCACTTTACTAAGTAATGCCTAAACGTACCTATAATGCCTAGATTAGACCGGATCCACACGGCTTGATGCGCGTGGAACCAGACCTCAGAACCTATGCACCAGCCAAGCCAACTAACTTGGTGAGTTAGTTGATCTAGGCAAGGTTTGGTCCAGCCATGTAGGGCACCCGAATATTAAGATTCACCCGGATGAGTCTTAACCGGACTTGAAAGGGGTAATCTTAAGTTTGGAGGGTCTAGGGGTAAAATGGTCTTTTCCAGGCTAGGGTTAGTATTGTAATTACCCTAATTATTTAATTAATTAATTAATTAATATGAAAAGATGGACAATTCGGGTAGGGTTGACATAATTTGACCCTTTTCGCAAGTTAAGCTTCACCCGGGTTAGATCCTTGGTGGAAGCAATGTTAAATCTAATTAATTTATATCAATTATCTAATTTAAGTAAGGGCATCATTAGTCATTTCACTTAACCCTTTAAAAAAATAGGATTTTTAACAATGAATGGCAAGGAGTCCTAGTTTGACTAAGTCTTCAACTAAAACTCCTACTCCTACACTTACTCCCATCTCTCTCCACTCTCTTTCTGATGCCTATTTACTCTCATTCTCACATTCATTATCAGTAAAAGAACAAAATCAAAAGTTCATCACTCTTGAAGAACTTGAATGCTAAAACTCAAAAGAAAAAATAAACAAAAAACGAAAAGCAAAAACATTGTTCTTGACGGTTTGTGCTTGATGTTTGGTGGTGAGGCTTTGGTGTCGTGGAGTTTGCTTCCATTCGAGAAGATTTGGAGGGTGTTTATCGACAAAAGGTATGGATTTTATTACTCTTGGTCCCTGTCTCAAGAGACCCCTAGGATTCAGTCAAATTCTAATCCAAAAACTAGGAATGTTTCCCGTTGCATGTCCCTGTCACTAGCTCCCATCGAATTTGTATGTTGGGTATGTTTTGCTGGTAGAATTTAGGGATGTAAATTGTTTTCATGATGATTATGTTCAATTATGTATGTTCCGATTTATGTGAGTAATAAGCATGCTTTCCGAAACTATGTGTTAAACGTGTGTGTGCATTGTGTATGCCGTGACTTTGGTAATGGGTTGAAGTGTGTGATATGCATGTTAAATTCTTGTGTTTTGTATGCAATTACTTGAAGTAAATTGTGATGTTCATTTTGGTGTAATGTTGCTGAATTGAGTGAAAATTCTTGATAAAATGTAACCACGAAAATGAACAAAATAAACGTACGAAATGTCCAATGAATTGTCCAAAAATCTAACGTATAAAATGTTGAGGAAATGGACTGGAAAGCGTGAGCAAATTTCTAGATTTGCTGGAAATTTGGTTTCGGCTAAGTTACTAGAAAAATTCAAGACTTAAAAAAATTATTTTAAATATGTGAGGTCATCAAGGATTTAACCAGAGACTTCACTATATGAAGGCTGCTGAAAAATTAATATTTAAAGTGAGGTGAGGGGGATTCAAAATGGGGTAAGGCTGGAGAAGAAACAAAAGAAAAAGGGAAGATAACTAAAATGAGGTGTGTGGGGATCGAACCCACAACCTCTCGGATAGACAAGGAAGTTAGGAGAAAAATTAAATAAAAGAAAAATGAGGTTGTGGGGGATCCATCCCACATCCTCTCGATCTAAACGGAAAAATTAAGGAAAGAAAGAAAATAAAAGGAATGTGGGCGTGGGGATTCAATCTTTGGTCCCCAAGCCGAGATGTTTAAGACAAAGTGAAGAAAACAAAGAAAGGAAGTGTAGATGTGGGGATTCAATCTCGGGTCCCCAAGCCGAGAATTTCTAAATCAAAAATTTATAAAAAAGACTAAGTGTTATACAAGGGATTCGAAATTGGGTTTCCTTGCCGAATTCCGTATTGATACATAAGTCTTACGTGATTAAATATGTAAAGAATGCTTCCTATAGGAATCGAAATTGAGACCTTGGCATACTTACAAGATGCATACGTCTTGTACCATATAATCTTGGGTAAGTATAAGTCACTTAGACGAATTATGAATGAAGCCTCATGGCTAGTACGTATGGGTTCATAAGTCCAGCGTACGTTAAAAGTAATTGAACTTAAGATGTATGTGATGAATTGATGTGACCCCAGGAGGGTTAAGTAAGGGTGTGAAACACACTAAAAGGCCAAGTGCATTGGCATACAATGAAATGAACATTCACGTAAAAAGGGGTGAGTAATTATGATGAGGTAATATGTTAAAGTCAATGAATGTGGTGACAACATGATAAGAGGCTAATGTGAAAGATGATATCAATCTAAGATGAGCCTAAGTAAGTGTTACCAATAACGTACTCACCTATGAGAGTATAAAGTTAATGAAGTGACTAGTCTCTAAGAAACACTGTAATGAAAGTATTGAGATTAATACACACTTAATACTAATAATGAGATGAGAAATCATCTAATGAGCAATGATGACCTCATGCTAGAAGCCAGCTTCTATGATGTGTGAGATAAATGTAATGGAACTTTATACAGAGAGCACCGATAGGCTAGATATGAGTCACATTTCCTTCTTTCGGGAAGGCAAAGCTTCATGTAAATCTCATGAGATGAGACTGGTCATTTAGGCGGGTATGGGTCTCCTTATATCTCCTAGTCTTTGAACCTATGCAGCCAACATAGGGATATAGCAGGGTTCAATTCCCTATATACGCTAGCATGTTTTGGTATCACTTTGGCCGGTGATTCCACCTCTTTTCGGTGTGGGGTAGACACTGGATTTCATGGAGCTCACATGATCTATGTCGGTTAAAGTTAAAGTTCCCAAAGAAAGAATGAGGTCATCCTCAGTAATGCACAAAATGAAATGAATGATACCCAAGGTGTTTTGTTAGGATAATCAAGAGGTGAACTAGACTCAACTAATGACACTAGGTCGTTCTTGATCATTGACAGTGAACCCGATAATAGTCTTAAACTACATCCTTGGTATAGCTGGTGTTTGCATCAGCCTATGAATGAATGAAACGAATGCAAATGAAGTATGTTTGAATGAATGAAGAAGACTCTGTGTTTGCTAAAGAAGGCTCCCTAGTTGAGGTCCCATATGTTGAGCCCTCATTTTGGGAAGTCATAATGTTAAGTCCATGATTTCAAGGTCTCATGACATATGAAAGAATGATATGTGGTATATGTATGTGCTATATAAAATATGTTATGTACTGTGTGCAATATGAAAAAAATGATGATGCATGTTACTCTCATAGCATGACTTTCCTAATCCGATTTGGCAAGTTCAACTGACTGGGATTTCCATAACTCATATTGTTAGGATAGAGCCTTCCTTAATCATGCATGTACTTGGTGTGTGCTTGCATACACCCATACTTAGTACAAGTGTGTACTAATCCCATACAATACTCTACTTTTAGGTGCAGGTGCGGGTGGACGCTAGAGCTTACGAGACTACGTTGAAGCTATTCGGACATGGAGCATTCATCCGGACTTGGTAGGCCCTCATGCTTTCGAGGATGCTTATCTTTTATATTCTAGCTTAGACGTAGGCATGAGCTAGTGGAGAGTGTTCCACTAGCGGTTTTCTTACTTATTTCAGACGTTGTATTGGTGGCATTTTGGCAAATTTATATTTATGCAGTTATGAACTATTTCCTTCATTTGAATATCTCATTTTTAGATGGTTGTGGTGAACTCATGTGATATATTGCATTTCTTACTATGAAGTCTATGTGTACCTCTTAGCAAACAAAAGTTTTAAATTTTCCACTAAAATTAACCTATACGATGTAACGATGACGTATGTAGGCTTGTCTGCGACCTCTGAGAGGTCAACAACGCCGGTTTCATCTAGGGTCTAGACCCCGGTCGTGACAAACGTGGTATCAGAGCATTAGGTTAAGTTCCAAGGATAATAAGTTCACATCAACCACATCGAGTAGTTTCTAACTTATGGTAGTGAAGTGCACCACTATCATGAATTAGAGACTGAATGATGCGTAGGAAAATTTCCCTTCTTCTGATCTTATCGTGCTTTCCTTAATGTCTGATTTCTTGGTTTTATGAGCGTATCTAACATCAATTCTTATGTTTTTAGAAAATGAACACAAGGGGAAACGCTGGTCATGGAAGAGTAGGAGAAGCTGCTGGGGACAACCAAGTTCCACCCGAGGCTCCAGCTGCAGGAGTGGCCATGCCAGTTAACCCACCTGGGTTGACTGATGCGGAAGTGCGGACAGCTTTGGCAAAGATGGCTCAAGCCATCACTGTGCAGGCTCAGGCTATGACAGCCCAGGCCAACAGACAGGAGGTTCAGCGGGAGAACCGACCAGCCCACAACATGGCGAACAGGTTGCGGGGTTTTACGAGGATGAATCCTCCAATCATTACAGGATCTAAGACTGTCGAGGATCCTCAGGAGTTCGTGGAGGAGGTCCAGAAGATTCTGGTGGCGTGGGGGCCATGGAGATTGAGAAAGCTAAGCTGGCCTCGTAAAAGCTAAAGGATGTTGCACATGCTTGGTGCAAGATGTGGAACGATAGTAGGCGTTGGGAGGAGGTCCGATCACATGGGAGCTGTTTAAGACAGCCTTTCTGGAGAGGTTCTTCCCCAGAGAAATGAGAGAGTCTAAGGTTGAGGAGTCCATCAACCTTAAGCAGGGCTCGATGACTGTCAAGGAGTATTCCCTGAAATTTGTTAAATTGTCTAGGTATGCCACTTCTCTTGTCTCGAACAGAAGGGATGAAATGAGCAGGTTACTTACAGGAATCTCAGAGGAATTGGAAGAGGAGTGTCGAGCTGCAATGCTCCATGACAGCATGGACTTGTCCAGGATGATGGTACATGTCCAATAGGTTGAGGACAGCAGGAAGAAGAGGAGAGTCCATGAGGTCAGGTGGCCTAACCCTTCTGACCAGACAGGTACCAGTATAGGTGGTGGCAGGAGCACTTTTGGAGTTCGTGATCAGCCCAAATTTAAGAAGGGGCATCAGAGTTCAGGGAACTCTAACTCTCACAGGAGTGCAGCACCAAGAGGAGGCAGACCCAAGCCCAAGAAGGGCAATAGAGGTGTGCAGCGTCCCAGAAAGTAATGTGGCAAGTGTGGCCATATTCACAGTGGAGAGTGCAGACTAGGCAAAAATACCTGCTTCGGTTGCGGAAAGAGCGGATACATGGTCATGGACTATCCACAGAATAGAGGTCAAGCTTGAGGTAATGCTCAGCCTAGGCCTAATCACCAGAATGCTACTGTAGCCGAGCCACCTAAGAGGAACAAATTCTACGCCTTGAAGGGCAGGGAGGAGGAGGAGAAGTCTGCTGATGTGGTCACAAGTATGCTGCAAGTTTTCTCAAGCTCTGTTTATTCTTTACTTGATCGAGGGTCTACGTTTTCTTTTGTGACTCCCTTACTTGCTTTTACTTTTGAAACACTACCTGAGGTTTTGCATGATCCTATTGTAGTTAGTACTACCTTAGGAGAAAATGTGTGAGCTGATAGGGTTCATAAAGACTGCCCAATAGTAGTATGTGGTAAGACTATGTGTGCAGACCTTGTTGAGTTACCCATGAATGACTTTGATATTATACTTGGTATGGACTGGCTCCATAAATGTTATTCCTTCATGGAATGTCGTAGTAGGGTTGCGAGATTCCATTTCCCTAATAAAGTAGAGCTGGTGTGGGAGGGGTACAATTCGAGTCGCTCAAGTCCCTTGATTTCGAACCTAAAGGCTAATAAAATGATGTCCAAGGTATTGTTATGCCATTTTGTGAGTGTCAATGATCTAGATCATGACGTTCCTTCCATAGACTTTGTGCCTGTAGTGAATGAGTTCCAAGATGTTTTCCCCGATGATTTTCCTAGAGTCCCTCCCCCTCGAGAGATTGATTTTGGTATCGACCTAGATCCCGATACCAAACCGATTTCAATTCCTCCCTACATAATGGCTCCTGCTGAAGTCAAAGAGTTGAAGCTGCAGTTAAAAGATCTCACTGATAAGGGCTTCATCAAGCGGAGTATATCCCCTTGGGGCGCTCCAGTGCTATTTGTGAAAAATAAGGATGGAACCCTTAGGATGTGTATCAATTATCGGCAGCTCAAAGAAGTTACTATAAAGAACATGTATCCACTTCCCAAAATAGATGACTTATTCGATCAGCTCCAAGGGTCTAGTTTCTTCTCGAAGATTGATCTTCGTTACGTGTATCATCAGCTTAGGGTTAGGGATGAAGATATCCCAAAGACAGTCTTTCATACCCGTCATGGTCATTATGAGTTCCTAGTCATGTCATTTGGTCTCACTAATGCACCAACTGTATTTATGGACCTCATGAACCGAGTCTTCCGTGAATACCTTGATTCTTTCATCATAGTATTCATTGATGACATTCTCATCTACTCTAAGACCATGGAAGAGCATGAATAACATTTGAGACTAATCTTGCAGGTACTTAGACAACATCAGTTGTATGCGAAATTCAGCAAGTGTGAATTCTGGCTTAGATCAGTGACCTTCCTAGGTCATGTTTTGTCTGATCAGGGTATGGAGGTGGACCCCAGGAAGACTGAGGCTGTCAAGAACTGGCCAAGACCTCTTACTCCCACTGATATCCGTAGCTTTCTGGGATTAGCTGGTTACTACCGCAGGTTTGTGGAGGGCTTTTCTTCCATTGCTGCCCCATTGACAACTTTGACTAAGAAGAAAGCCAAGTTTGAGTGGACGGAGACTTGTGAGAGGAATTTCCAGGAGCTCAAGGACAGACTCACTTCAGCTCCGGTGCTTACTTTGCCTAAGTGTGGTGAGAATTACACTGTTTACTGTGATGCCTCTAGGGTTGGTTTGGCTTGTGTTCTTATGCAGGGTGGTAAGGTGATAGCCTACGCGACCAGACAGCTCAAGGTTCATGAGAAAAATTATCCCACTCACGACCTGGAGTTGGCAGCTGTGGTATTTGCTTTAAAGATGTGGAAGCATTACTTGTACGGGGTGCATGTGGGTGTGTTCACAGACCACAAGAGTCTCCAGTAGGTGTTCACACAAAGGGATTTGAATGTACGTCAGCGGAGATGGTTGGAGCTGTTGAAGGACTATGACATGTGTGTCCACTACCATACAGGGAAGGCAAATGTTGTAGCTGATGCTTTGAGTAGGTTGAGCATGGGGAGTACAACCCACATTGGTGATGGGAAGAAGGAGTTGGTGAAGGATGTACACAGACTGGCCAGACTGGGTGTGCAGTTGATGGCTTCTACTAGAGGGGGTGTTTCAGTTCATCCTAGTTCTGAATCATCCTTTGTAGTTCAAGTCAAGAAGGGTCAGCATCTTGATCCTGTGTTGATGGAGTTGAAGGACTCAGTGCTGATTCCGATGAATGAGTCCTTTGCTTTGGGAGGTGATGACATACTTAGCTACTAGGACAGACTGTATGTACCAGATGTGGATGATTTGCGGACCAAGATTTTTGCAGAGGCCCATGGATCCAGGTATTGGATACATCCAGGTTCCACTAAAATGTATTATGACCTCAAGTAGATCTACTGGTGGAATGGCATGAAGAAGGACATTGTTGAGTTTGTGGCCAGGTGTCCTAATTGTCAGCAGGTTAAGGGAGAGCACCTTAAGCCTGGTGGTCTCACTCAGATGATTGAGGTTCCGACTTGGAAGTGGGAGGCCATTAACATGGACTTCGTGGTTGGTCTTCCGAGGACTAGGAGAAAACATGACTCCATATGGGTTATTGTGGACAGGATGACTAATTCTACCCACTTTATCCCTGTGAAGTCTCCTTACAGGGCCGAGTATTATGCGAGACTCTACATTGATGAGATTGTGAGGTGGTATGGGATTTCTTTGTCTATCATTTCGAATAGGGGAGCTCAGTTGACTTCGCATTTATGGAGATCCTTCAAGAAGAGCTTAGGCACGCAGGTAAAGCTCAGTACTGCCTTCCATCCTCAGACATATGGGAAGGCAAAGCGCACTATTCAGACATTGGAGGACATGTTTAGAGCATGTGTGATTGATTTCATAGGTAGTTGGGATGACCATCTGCCCTTGATAGAGTTCTCGTATAATAACAACTATCACTCCAGCATTGAGATTGCACGTTTGAGGCACTGTATGGTAGGATGTGTAGATCTCTAGTTGGGTGGTTCAAGGTTGGAGAGTCATCCATTTTGGGTCCAGAGATCATTCATGAGGACTTATAGAAGGTCAGGGTGATTAGGGACAGGTTGGCTACTGCTTACAGTCGGTAGAAGTCTTATGCAGATAACAGGAAGCGGCCCTTAGAGTTTGGTGTTGGTGACTAGGTATACTTGAAGATATCACCCATGAAGGGGGTGATGAGGTTTCACAGGAAGGGGAAGTAGAGTCGGAGGTACGTTGGTCCATACGAGATTCTACAGCGTGTGGGTGAGGTGGCCTATGAGTTGGCGTTGCCTGCGGATCTAGCTTCTGTTCATCCAGTCTTTCATGTCTCTATGTTAAAGAAGTGTCTTGGTGATCCAACATCGATTTTGCCTGTTGAAGGTTTAGGGCTTGATGAAGACTTGTCCTATGAGGAGGTTCCTGTTGAGATTTTCGACCGGTAGGTAAAGCCGCTGAGAAACAAGGAGGTTGCCACAGTGAAGGTATTGTGGAGGAACCATCTTGTTGAGGGTGCTACGTGGGAGGCCGAGGCCGATATGAGATCCCGCTATCCTCATCTTTTCAGCTCTTGAGGTTAGACTTCCTACTTTTAAGTCTAAGTTTCCTTGCCTCCTCTCTTCTTTATTGATATTGCTTGATTGCGTAAAGTACTTATGTTATGATATGACTGGCATTGTGCTAGATAATTAGAAGTGTCATTCGGGGACGGATGTTCCTAAAGAGGGGGGGGGATAATGTAACAACCCGAAAATGACTATGCTAAGTAATGCCTAAACGTACCTAGAATGCCTAGATTAGACCGGGTCTACACGGCTTGATGCGCGTGGAACCAGACCTCAGAACCTATGCACCATCCAAGCCAGCTAACTTGGTGAGTTAGTTGAGCTAGGCAAGGTTAGGTACAACCATGTAGGGCACCCGAATATTAAGATTCACCCGGATGAGTATTAATCGGACTTAAAAGAGGTAATCTTAAGTTTGGAGGGTCTAGAGGTAAAATGGTCTTTTCCAAGCTAGGGGTAGTATTGTAATTACCCTAAGTATTTAATTAATTAATTAATTAATATAAAAAGGTGGACAATTTGGGTATGGTTGACCGAATTTGACCCTTTTCGCACGTTAAGTTTCACCCGGGTTCGATCCTTGGTGGAAGCAATGTTAAATCTAATTAATTTATATTAATTATCTGATTTAAGTAAGGGCATGATTAGTCATTTCACCTAAGCCTTTAAAAAAATCAGATTTTTAATAATAAATGGCAAGGAGTCCTAGTTTGACTAAGGCTTCAACTAAAGCTCTTACTCCTACACTTACTCCCATCTCTCTCTACTCTCTTTCTCACTCCTATTTACTATCATTATCATGTTCATTATCAGTAAAAGAACAAAACCAAAATTTCATCACTCTTAAAGAACTTGAACGCTAACACTCAAAAGAAAAACTAAACTAAAAACAAAAAGCAAAAACATTGTTCTTGACGGGTTGTGCTTGAAGTTTGGTGGTGAGGCTTTACTGTCGTGGAGTTGGCTGCCATTCGAGAAGATTTGGAGGGTGTTAATCGACAAAAGGTATGGGTTTTCTTACTCTTGGTCCCTTTCCCAAGAGACCCCTAGGATTCAGTCGAATTCTAATCCGAAAACTAGGAATGTTCCCCGTTGCATGTCCTTGTCACTAGCTCCCATCAAATTTATAGGTTGGGTATTTTTTGCTGGTAGAATTTAGGGATGTGATGTGTTTTCGTGATGATTATTTTCAATTATGTATGTTCGGATTTAGGTTAGTAATAAGCATGCTTTCCAAAACTGTGTTAAACGTGTGTGTGCATTGTGTATGCCGTGACTTTGGTCATGGGTTGAAGTGTGTAATATGCATGTTAAATTCTTGTGTTTTGTATGCAATTACTTGAAGTAAATCGTGATGTTCATAAGTGGTGTAATGTTGCTGAATTGAGTGAAAATTCTTGATCAAATGTAACCACGAAAATGCACAAATAAACGTACGAAATGTCCAATGAATTGTCCAAAAATCTAACATATAAAATGTTGAGGAAATGGACTGGAAAGCGTGAGCAAATTTCCAGATTTGCTGGAAATTTGGTTTCGGCTAAGTTACTGAAAAAATTGGAGATTCTAAAAAAATATTTTAAATATGTGAGGTTATGAAGGATTGAACCTGAGACCTCACTATATGAAGGTTGCTGAAAAATTAATATGTAAAGTGAGGTGAGGGGGATTCGAAATGGGGTAAGGCTGGTGAAGAAACAAACGAAAAAGGAAAGATAACTAAAATGAGGTGTGTGGGGATCGAACCCACAACCTCTCGGATAGACAAGGAAGTTAGGAGAAAAATTAAACAAAAGAAAAATGAGGTTGTGGGGGATCGATCCCACATCCTCTCGGTCTAAACGGAAAAATTAAGGAAAGAAAGAAAATAAAAGGAATGTAGGCATGGGGATTCGATCTTTGGGCCCCAAGCCGAGATGTTTAAGTCAAAGTGAAGAAAAGAAAGAAAGGAAGTGTAGGTGTGGGGATTCGATCTCGGGTCCCCAAGCCGAGAATTTCTAAATAAAAAATTTATAAAAAAGACTAAGTGTTATACAAGGGATTAGAAATTGGGTTCCCTTGCCGAATTCCGTATCGATACATAAGTCTTACGTGATTAAATATGTAATGAATGCTTTCTATAGGAATCGAAATTGAGACATTGGCATAGTTACAAGATGCATAAGTCTTGTACCATATAATCTTGGGTAAGTATAAGTCACTTAGACGAATTTTGAATGAAGTCTCATGGCTTTTTTGTATGGGTTCATAAGTCCAGCATACGTTAAAATTAAGTGAACCTAAGATGTATGTGATGAATTGATGTGACCCAGGAGGGTTAAGTAAGGGTGTGAAACACACTAAAAGGCCAAGTGCGTTGGCATACAATGAAATGAACATTCACGTAAAAAGAGGTGAGTAATTATGATGAGCTAATATGCTAAAGTCAATGAATGTGGTGACAACATGATAAGAGGCTAATGTGAAAGATGAGATCAATCTCAGATGAGCCTAAGTAAGTGTTACTAATAACAAACTCACCTATGAGAGTGTAAAGTTAATGAAGAGACCACTCTCTAAGAAACGCTCTAATGAAAGTATTGAGATTAATACACACTTAATACTAATAATTAGATGAGAAATCATCTAATGAGCAATGATGCCCTCATGCTAGAAGCCAACTTCTATGATGTGTGAGATGAATGTAATGGAACTTTATACAGAGCACCGATAGGCTAGATATGAATCGCGATTCCTTCTTTCGGGAAGGCAGAGGTTCATGTAAATCTCATGCGATGAGACTGTCCATTTAGATGTGTATGGGTCTCCTTATTTCTCCTAGTCTTTGAACCTATGCATCCAACAAAGGGATCTAGCAGGGTTCAATTCCCCATATACGCTAGCATGTTTTGGTTTCACTTTGGCCGGTGATTCTACCACTTTTTGGTGTGAAGTAGACACTGGATTTCATGGAGCTCACATGATCTATGTCGGTTAAAGTTAAAGTTCCCAAAGAAAGAATGAGGAAAGCCTCAGTAATGCACAAAATGAAATGACTGATACCCAAGGTGTTTGGTTAGGATAATCAAGATGTGAACTAGACTCAAGTAATGACAGTAGGTCGTTCTTGATCATTGACAGTGAACCCGATGAGAGTCATAAACTACATCCTAGGTATAACTGGTGTTTGCATTAGCCTATGAATGAATGAAACGAATGAAAATGAAGTACGTTTGAATGAATGAAGAAGACTCCGTGTTTGCTAAAGAAGGCTCCCTAGTTGAGCTCCCATATGTTGAACCCTCATTTTGGGAAGTCCTAATGATAAGTCCATGATTCCAAGGTCTCATGGCATATGAACGAATGATATGTGGTATATGTATGTGCTATATGAAATATGTTATGTGTTGTGTGCAATATGAAAAGAATGATGATGCATGTTACTCTCATAGCATGACTTTCCTAATCCAATTTGGCAAGTCCAACTGACTGGGCTTTCCATAACTCATATCGTTGGGATAGAACCTTCCTTAATCATGCATTTTCTTGGTGTGTGCTTGCATACACCCATACTTAGTACAAGTGTGTACTAATCCCATACAATACTCTACTTTTGATGCAGGTGCAGGTGGACGCTAGAGCTTACGAGACTACGTTGAAGCTATCCGGACATGAAGCATTCATCCGGCCTTGGTAGGCCCTCATACTTTCGAGGATGCTTATCTTTTATATTCTAGCTTAGACGTAGGCATGACCTAGTGGAGAGTGTTCCACTAGCGCTTCTTTCTTACTTATTTCAGATGTTTTATTGGTGCCATTTTGGCAACATTATATTTATGCAGTTATGAACTATTTCCTTCATTTGAATATCTCATTATTAGATGGTTGTGGTTAACTGATGTGATATATTGCATTTCTTACTATGAAGTCTATGTATACCTCAAAGCAAATAAAAGTTTTAAATTTTCCACTAAAATTAACCTATACGATGTAACGATGACGTATGTAGGCTTGTCTGCGACCTCTGAGAGGTCAACGACGCCGGTTTCGACTAGGGTCTAGACCCCGGTCGTGACAAATGTGGTATAAGAGCATTAGGTTAAGTTCCAAGGATAATAAGTTCACATCAAACACATCTAGTAGTTCTAATTATGGTAGTGAAGTGCACCACTATCATGAATTAGAGACTGCATGATGCGTAGAAAAATTTCCCTTCTTCTGATCTTATCGTGCTTTCCTTAATGTCTTTTTTTTTTGGTGTTATGAGCGTATCTAACATCTATTCTTATGTTTTCAGAAAATGAACACAAGGGGAATTGCTGGTCGGGGAAGAGTAGGAGCAGCTACTGGGGACAACCAAGTTCCACCCCAGGCTCCAGCTGCAGGAGTGGCCATGCCAGTTAAACCAGCTGGGTTGACTGATGCGGAGGTGCGGACAACTTTGGCAAAGATGGATCAAGCCATCACTGTGCAGGCTCAGGCTATGACGGCCCAGGCCAACAGACAGGAGGTTCTGCGGGAGAACCCACCAGTCCACAACATGGCGAACAGGTTGCGGGATTTTACGAGGATGAATCCTCCAATATTTACAGGATCTAAGACTGCCGAGGATCCTCAGAAGTTCGTGGAGGAGGTCCAGAAGATTCTGGTGGCGATGGGGCCATTGAGATTGAGAAAGATGAGCTGGCCTCGTACAAGCTAAAAGATGTTGCACATGTTTGGTGCAAGATGTGGAAGGATAGCAGGGCGTTGGGAGGAGGTCCGATGACATGGGAGCTGTTTAAAACAGACTTTTTGGAGAGGTTCTTCCCTAGAGAAATGAGAGAGGCTAAGGTTGAGGAGTTCATCAACCTTAAGCAGGGCTTGATGTCTGTTAGGGAGTATTCCCTAAAATTCGTTAGATTGTCCAGGTATGCCACTTCTCTTGTGTCGAACAACAGGGATGAGATGAGCAGGTTACTTACAGAAATCTCAGAAGAATTGGAGGAGGAGTGTAGAGCTACGATGCTCCATGACAGCATGGACTTGTCCAGGCTAATGGTGCATGTCTAGCAGGTTGAGGACAGCAGGAAGAAGAGGAGAGACCGTGAGGTCAGGAGGCCTAACCCTTTTGACCAGACAGGTTCTAGCAGAGGTGGTGGCAGGAGCACTTTTGGAGTTCGTGATCAGCCCTGATTTAAGAAGGGGCATCAAAGTTCAGGGAACTTTAACTCTCACAGGAGTGCAGCACCCAGAGGAGGCAGACTGGATCCCAAGAAGGGCAATAAAGGTGATGTGCAGCGTCCGAGAAAGGAATGTGGCAAGTGTGGCCGTATTCACAGTGGAGAGTGCAGACTAGGCACAAATGCCTGCTTCGGTTGAGGAAAGAGCGGATACATGGTCAGGGATTGTCCACAGAATAGGGGTCAGGCTGGAGGTAATGCTCAGCCTAGGCCTAATCCCCAGAATGCTACTGTAGACGAGCCTCCTAAGAGGAACAGATTCTACGCCTTGAATGGCAGGGAGGAGCAGGAAAAGTCTGCTGATGTGGTCACAGGTATGCTGCAAGTTTTCTCAAGCTCTGTTTATGCTTTACTTGATCAAGGGTCTACGTTTTCTTTTGTGACTCCCTTGCTTGCTCTTACTTTTGAAACACTACCTCAGGTTTTGCATGATCCTATTGTGGTTAATACTCTCTTAGGAGAAAATATGAGAGCTGATAGGGTTCATAAAGACTGCCCAATAGTAGTATGTGGTAAGACTATGTGTGCAGACCTTGTTGAGTTACCCATGAATGACTTCGATATTATACTTGGTATGGACTGGCTCCATAAATGTTATGCCTTCATGTATTGCTGTAGTAGGTTTGTGAGATTCCATTTCCCTAATGAAGTAGAGCTGGTCTGGGAGGGGTACAATTTGAGTCGCTCAATTCCCTTGATTTCGAACCTAAAGGCTAATAAAATGATGTCCAAGGGATTGTTATTCCATCTTGTGAGTGTCAATGATCTACATCATGAAATTCCTTCCATAGACTCTTTGCCTGTAGTGAATGAGTTCCAAGATGTTTTCCCCGATGATTTTCCTGGAGTCCCTCCCCCTCGAGAGATTGATTTTGTTATCGACCTAGATCCCGACACCAAACCGATTTCAATTCCTCCCTACAGAATGGCTCCAGCTTAACTCAAAAAGTTGAAGCTGCAGTTAAAAGATCTCACTGATAAGGGCTTCATCCAGCCGATCATATTCTCTTGGGGCGCTCCAGTGCTGTTTGTGAAAAAGAAGGATGGAACCTTTAGGATGTGTATCGATTATCGGCAGCTCAAAGAAGTCACTATAAAAAACATCTATCCACTTCCCAGAATAGATGACTTATTCGATCAGCTCCAAGGGTCTAGTTTCTTCTCGAAGATTGATCTTCATTCCGGGTATCATCAGCTTAGGGTTAGGGATGAAGATATCCCAAAGACAGCCTTTCGTACCCATCATGGTCATTATGAGTTCCTAGTCATGTCATTTGGTCTCACTAATGCACCAGCTGCATTTATGGACCTCATGAATCGAGTCTTTCGTGAATACCTTGATTCTTTCGTCATAGTATTCATTGATTACATTCTCATCTACTCTAAGACAAAGGAAGATCATGAATAACATTTGAGACTCACCTTGCAGGTACTTAAACAACATCAGTTGTATGTCAAATTCAGCAAGTGTGAATTCTGGCTTAGATCAGCGACCTTTCTAGGTCATGTTGTGTCTGATTAGGGTGTAGAGGTGGACCCCAGGAAGACTGAGTCTATTAAGAACTGTCCAAGACCTCTTACTCCCACCGATATCCGTAGCTTTCTGGGATTGGCTGGTTACTACCACAAGTTCGTGGAGGGTTTTTCTTCCATTGCTTCCCCACTGATAGATTTGACTAAGAATAAATCCAAGTTAGAATGGAAGGAGACTTGTGAGAAGACTTTCCAGGAGTTCAAGGACAGACTCACTTCAGCCCCAGTGCTTACGTTGCCTAAATGTGGTGAGAATTACACTGTTTATTGTGATGCATCTAGGTTGGTTTGGGTTGTGTTCTTATGCAGGGATGTAAGGTGATAGCCTACACGTCCAGACAGCTCAAGGTTCATGAGAAGAATTATCCCACTCATGACCTGGAGTTTGCAGCTGTGGTATTTGCTTTGAAGCTTTGGAGGTATTACTTGTACGGGGTGCATGTGGGTGTGTTCACAGACCACAAGAGTCTCCAGTACGTGTTTACACAGAGGGAGTTGAATCTACGTCAGCGGAGATGGTTGGAACTATTGAAGGACTATGACATGAGTGTCCACTACCATCCAGGGAAGGCAAATGTTATAGCTGATGCTTTGAGCAGGTTGAGCATGGGGAGTACATCCCACATTGATGATGGGAAGAAGGAGTTGGTGAAGGATGTACACAGACTGGCCAGACTGGGTGTGCGGTTTACGGCTTCTACTAGCGAGGGTGTTTCCGTTCATCCTAGTTCTGAATCGTTCTTGGTAGTTGAAGTCAAGAAGGGTCAGCATCTTGATCCTGTGTTGATGGAGTTGAAGGACTTAGTGCTGATTCAGATGAATGAGTTCTTTGCTTTGGGAGGTGACGGCATACTTAGGTACCAGGACAGACTATGTGTACCAGATGTGGATGATTTGTGGACCAAGATTGTTGTAGAGGCCCATGGTTCCAGGTATTGGATACATCCAGGTTCCACCAAAATGTATCATGACCTCAAGTAGATCTACTGGTGGGATGGCATGAAGAAAGACATTGCTGAGTATGTAGCCAAGTTTCCTAATTGTCAGCAGGTTAAGGCGGAGCACCTTAAGCCTGGTGGTCTCACTCAGATGATTGAGGTTCCGACTTGGAAGTGGGAGGCCATTAACATGGACTTCGTGGTTGGTGTTCCGAGGACTAGGAGACAACATGACTTCATATGGGTTATTGTGGACAGGATGACTAAATCTGCCCACTTTATCCCTGTGAAGTCTACTTAGAGGGCCGAGGATTATACGAGACTCTACATTGATGATATTGTGAGGTGGCATGGGATTCCTTTGTCTATCATTTTGGATAGGGGAGCTCAGTTCACTTCGCATTTATGGAGATCCTTCAAGAAGAGCTTAGGCACGCAGGTAAAGCTTAGTACTGCCTTCCATCCTCAGACATATGGGCAGGCAGAGCGCACTATTCAGACATTGGAGGATATGTTGAGAGCATGTGTGAGTGACTTCAGAGGTAGTTGGGACGACCATCTGCCCTTGATAGAATTCTCGTATAATAACAGCTATCACTCCACATTGGGATGACACCGTTTGAGGCACTGTATGGTAGGAGGTGTAGATCTCCAGTTGGGTGGTTCGAGGTTGGAGAGTCATCCATTTTGGCTCCAGAGATTATTCATGAGGCCTTAGAGAAGGTCAGGGTGATTAGGGACAAGTTAGCTACTGCTTACAGTCGGCAGAAGTCTTATGCAGATAACAGGAAGCGGCCCTTAGAGTTTGGTGTTGGTGACCAGGTATACTTAAAGATATCACCCATGAAGAGGGTGATAAGGTTTGGCAGGAAAGGAAAGTTGAGTCCGAGCTACATTGGGACATACGAGATTCTACAGCGTGTGGGTGAGGTGGCCTATGATTATGCGTTGCCTGCGGATCTAGCTTCTGTTCATCCAGTCTTTCATGTCTCAATGTTAAAGAAGTGTCTTGGTGATCCAACATCGATTCTGCCTGTTGAAGGTTTAGGGGTTGATGAAGACTTGTCCTATGAGGAGGTTCCTGTTGAGATTTTCGACCGGCAGGTAAAACGGCTGAGAAACAAGGAGGTTGCCACAATTAAGGTATTGTGGAGGAACCATCTTGTTGAGGGTGCTACGTGGGAGGCCGAGGCTGATATGAGATCCCTCTATCCTCATCTTTTCAGCTCTTGAGGTTAGACTTCCTACTTTTAAGTCTAAGTTTCCTTGTCTCCTCTATAATTGTTGATATTGCTTGACTGTGTAAAGTACTTATGTTATGATATGACTGGCATTGTGCTAGATAATTAGAAGTGTCATTCGGGGACGAATGTTCCTAAGGGGGGGGGGGGGGGGGGGATAATGTAACAACCCGAAAATGACTATGCTAAGTAATGCCTAAACGTACCTAGAATACCTAGATTATACCGGGTCCACACGGCTTGATGCGCGTGGAACCAGACCTCAGAACCTATGCACCAGCCAAGCCAACTAACTTGGTGAGTTAGTTGAGCTAGGCAAGGTTGGATACAACCATGTAGGGCACCCGAATATTAAGATTCACCCGGATGAGTATTAATCGGACTTAAAAGAGGTAATCTTAAGTTTGGAGGGTCTATAGGTAAAATGGTCTTTTCCAAGCTAGGGGTAGTATTGTAATTACCCTAAAAGGTGGACAATTTGGGTAGGGTTGACCGAATTTGACCCCTTTCGCACGTTAAGTTTAACCCGGGTTCGATCCTTGGTGGAAGCAATGTTAAATCTAATTAATTTATATTAATTATCTGATTTAAGTAAGGGCATGATTATTCATTTCACCTAAGCCTTTTAAAAAATCAGATTTTTAATAGTAAATGGCAAGGAGTCCTAGTTTGACTAAGTCTTCAACTAAAACTCCTACTCCTACACTTACTCCCATCTCTCTCCACTCTCTTTATCACGCCTATTTACTCTCATTCTGACGTTCATTATCAGTAAAAGAATAAAATCAAAAGTTCATCACTCTTGAAGAACCTGAATGCTAAAACTCAAAAGAAAAACTAAACAAAAAATAAAAATAAAAAACATTGTTCTTGATGGGTTGTGCTTGATGTTTGACGGTGAGGCTTTACTGTCGTGGAGTTGGCTGCCATTCGAGAAGATTTGGAGGGTGTTGATCGACAAAAGGTATGGGTTTTCTTCTTCTTGGTCCCTTTCCCAAGAGACCCCTAGGATTCAGTCGAATTCTAATCCGAAAACTAGGAATGTTCCCCGTTGCAAGTCCCTGTCATTATCTCCATCAAATTTGTGGGTTGGGTATGTTTTGCTGGTAGAATTTAGGGATGTGATGTGTTTTCGTGATGATTATGTACAATTATGTATGTTCGGATTTAGTGAGTAATAAGCATGCTTTCCAAAACTATGTGTTAAACTTGTGTGTGCATTGTGTATGCCGTGAATTTGGTCATAGGTTGAAGTGTGTAATATGCATGTTAAATTCTTGTGTTTTGTATGCAATTACTTGATGTAAATCGTGATGTTCCTAAGTGGTGTAATGTTGCTGAATTGAGTGAAAATTCTTGATCTAATGTAACCACGAAAATGCAAAAAATAAACGTACGAAATGTCCAATGAATTGTCCAAAAATCCAACGTATAAAATGTTGAGGAAATGGACTGGAAAGCGTGAGAAAATTTCCAGATTTGCTGGAAATTTGGTTTCGGCTAAGTTACTGGAAAAATTGGAGATTTAAAAAAATTATTTTAAATATGTGAGGTCATCAAGGATTGAACCCGAGACCTCACTATATGAAGGCTTCTGAAAAATTAATATTTAAAGTGAGGTGAGGGGGATTCGAAATGGGGTAAGGCTGGTGAAGAAACAAACGAAAAAGGGAAGATAACTAAAATGAGGTGTGTGGGGATCGAACCCACAACCTCTCGGATAGACAAGAAAGTTAGGAGAAAAATTAAATAAAAGAAAAATGAGGTTGTCGGGGATCGATCCCACATCCTCTCGGTCTAGACCCTGATCGTGACAATGTTGTAATCTACCTATGTGTGGTCTTACAAGATGATCTCTTAATGAATCGAATTGTAATGACCATGTTATGATTAGGATAAGGATGTTCCTCCTATGAACATGATCAGAGACTCTTTGATTTATGCTTTAAGGAGTGAGTGAATTGAAGTTTTGCTTGCTTGTGTGCATTGAGTGCTAAATGGTGTGAAGTTGTGTTCCTTGTAAGTATGGTGCATTAACTTCTATGTGGTGATGTTATGAATGAGATGAACTGCTCTATGATGCATTGAAGTCCTTGTTGTGATTGAAGTGTTCTAAGTGTCTTTCGAAGACAAATGTTCCCAAGTGGGGGATATTGTAAAACCCTCAAAATAAGTTAGGGTTTCTAGAGCATAACGTGTTTGTATTAATGTTATAATGTCCTAAAATGACTTATAATATGGTTTAGAGGCAGTGTATGATGTTTGAGGTGATTTGGAAGTCAAACGTCAAGGGTCGACCAAAACGTTCGACGACTAGTCACTTATGTGCCTCGTCTGTCAATGTATGCTTATATTTGTATGTCATGAGCTTATGAAGTCTTAAAATGGTTTATAATGATGTAAAATGGTAGTATATGAAGTTTCGTGAAATTTGGTGGTCAAACATCCAAGAACGTCTAAGACGTCTGAAAGTTAGACCTTGAGACGTTCATGTACTTCTTGATGGAGCCTTGCTTTTTTGGATGAGTTGAAGGTGTTTTTTTTGGGTGAAACTTTTGTGGAATGTCTATAACTTGTTAAGGGTTGTATTTACGTTGTAAACGTCTAGGTACGACCCCTTAAGGGACCCGCAAAATAGCCCACAAGAAGGACACAACACTGCCCGAGACACTGCCTTGGCAGTGTCAATCGACGGACCAAACGATGGGCAGTTGGTCAATCAACGGCCCATAGGTGAGTTCTCGTCGATTGGAACTTAGATTGGGCAGGTCTCAAGCCAAAATTTGGCTAATCTAGAATCAACAAAAGCAAGGCACGGCCCGTCGACTGACCTACGGTCCGTAGGTAGGTCCGTCAATGGTGGCCTATGTGCTGCTACCTGCACTATGTTTCATTAAAGGGGTGAATGGGAAATTCAATCCACGTGCTAACCTGACCCTACATGATTTATTTAACTGATTTTGGGTGTATATAAGTCATTTAAAACGTGATCAACCCATTCCCAACCTTATACACACGTAAGAATCTTCTCTGTAAAAATCTTCTGCCTAGAAACCACCATTGTTGGTGAAGCTCAAGAGCTGCTTGGAGCTTGGATTTTTCGTGGGTGAATCATCAGGTTTTAGATGTCTTCATGAATATTAAGGTATGGTTATCTTCATCTCTAGTTATCTTTTCATCTAGAGAGTCATTCTCAAAGATTTCAAAGAGAAAATTATGATCAAACAATGTCTTCTTCAATCTACCATGGGTTCTTTCTAAAAAGGTTTTGAACGATTAAATCATGATTAATTGAAGTTATTATAGTGGTTTTAATGTGAATTTAACTCCAATTGCATGATGAACCCATGCTCCTCACCCAAACGTTTTAGCCTTGCATGGGCTTTGTGATTTTGAATTTCTATCGATTGAATTATGATTCTATTACGTTGAAGTGGTTATATCTACTGTTATTTGCATGAATTAATGTTGCATTGATGTTGAAATATCCATGAGGATCAATGTATGAAAAATTCAACATGATAATTATATGATCTATGTGGTCACGGCAAGGTTGGCTTTATGTCGACTGTTGTAAGACTTGAATCGTGTTGGGTTGGTTGTAGCTGGTTTATTAGGTTAGTATCATGATTGAATTATGTATATGAATCATGTATGATTGAAGTAAATATGGCTTATGTGAATTTTTTGACTTAGACTTGTAGTCTATCGATTGATAATACTATGTATATGATGATATCTTGAATTGTGGATAGATGAAGCATGGTTCCTTTGATGAATTGATCTAATTAGCTGCTTCCTAGCATGTACATTATTGTTAAGATATGATTGATGATCAAGGCCTTAAAGAACCAATAGTGTTTGATAGTTCCACTTGATTGTAGCGAACTTGTAAGCCCAACGCCTATGTTGGAAGTTTGATCTTGAAGTGCTTTAAGCATGATTTCATTATGATTAAATGTAGTATTATCTACTGCCTTATTTTGATATTATTGATGAAATATGATCTATAATCCATGTAATAAAATTGGCTAATGGTCTATGTTCTTCTACCTTCTAGTATTCTAAGGTGTTATGCTAGTTTGTAGTATGGACTTGTAGTAGCTTATGCATGACTTCGAGTATGATTATTATGTTTTAGATACTGCCGTATACTTGAATTAATTATGAAAGATTAGTAAAGATCAATGATGACCAAAGACTAAAGAATTGGTAAGAATTGCTCTATTCTTCTACTTCTCTACCTCTATATGAATTGTTAATGAAGCCGTGAGTAGAATTATGTGGTATGGTCCACTTATGGTGGCGGTATTTACTTTATGTCATTATATATGTGTTGACCATGACCTTTAAGACAATTTGATGAATATATGAAAAAGTGGTTATGATGACTACCTTATGTGTAACTTGTGCCTAGTTTCTATTTGAGTTGTGTATCTAGGTTATGTTACTATTGTTATGAGCATGTGAAGGGTTGTGTAATATAATGTATAGGTGCTTCCATGTCTTAGGTGATAATGGTTGATGATCCCTACCCATGTACCCCTATGTGAATAGTTAATGATAGGAGTCTTAAAGTGTTTTATGAAGTTAACTTGTCTCCTATTCTATTGTATGCTGTGTGGTCTAAGCTTGAAGCGTATTGTGGTCTAAGAGGGTGGCTGCCTCAATATGTTGTTGATATCCATTATGTGATCATGTTAACCAATGTACACACACACTCACACCTCATGCATGCTTGAAAGTAGTAAAGGTTCATGGTGTCTAAATGAAAGGTAATTCTCATATTCACTAGGGTCTACTACTATGCATATTAAGATGACGTTTATGAAAGTATGCTATGTGTTTTCCTTAACTAGGATGACTTGATAGGTGTACTAGTGAGGGCAAGGGTATGAGACTTTTCCTATGCATTGCACATGTGTACCTTGATAGGGTAGTTCTAGTCTTGGTTTCTAAATGCATGAATATGATGTATGAACATGTGTGACTTAATGTGTTATGTCAAAGGTTTGCTCACATATATGTATACTCTCACACACATGAAAGATGATCTAGTTAATAGAGGGGCATTGAAAGGAATGCCCAAGAATACTCTACAACTAGATAGGTGCTTGAATATGTTATAAGCATATGGGAGTAAATATCCTAAGCTTATGTTTTATGAAAAATGATAATAAAGGCTTTTTCAATAAAGGGAACTTAGCTTAGCACCGAGTGAACTTGTAGATGAGGGGGTGACGCCTTCCAACATAGGGAAGGTAGGGGCTCACTACGGACCTCAAGTGATAGGGTGACGCTTTTCCACAAAGGAAAGGTAGGGGTTCACTAAGGTTCTCACGGGGTGGATAGCCTCATGACCCAACATAGGGTGTAGAGTTTATATTTCCATGATTCCCCCAAGTTCCATAACTATGTTGCCACCATAGGATACTAGCTAGTGGATACACCTAGAAAACTATGTTACGTTTGGTCCTACCTTAGCCGGTAGACCACCTTCTTTTGGTGTGGGGTTTCATGACACCGGATTCCATGTGTAGCATCACATGGTCTATTTCGGTTAAGTCTATAGTTTCCCTAAATTAAAATGGACAATGGAAGTAAATGACTAGGACCCTAACTAGAATGACTTAAGGGATGGTACTTAGGATAGGTGGAAGTAATGAACACATTTAGACATTGCACAAGTATCTCCTTAGGAAGTTCTAGGAATGTGTTCTAATGCATGTGTCTATGTATAGGATTCTTTATGTATTACTTTGTAGTATTGGTCTACTTGTTATGAAGATGTGGATGGTATGAGTCTATATGCATGATGTTGATATTATTAACTATATTATGAAGGTCTTGTATTAACATGAATGAGGTTATATTCACTTACTTATGTATATGAATTGAATGTTAAGGTTTGTTGTCTCATGAGGGGTTTGCTAAGAATGTATGGGGTTATGGGGCTTCATATGTTCATTGCACTAGTAGACTAAGATTGGGGTCATGAAAAAGGTCAAATAATGATGTATATGCAAAGAAGTAAATGTATGTGTGACTTGATGTAGTTTACAGTAATGTCTTTATAGTTTGGCTTAAATATGTATATGTTGTACTATACTTCTATGATGGTATGTGTTTCCTAGTATAGATTGTATGTATGTTTTCCTTCTGTCCTTAGGGTGATGCAGTGCACCTAGTATCACTAGAGGTTACTTGAAAGGTTGATGAGTTAAAAGGAAGAGGGTTCACTGTTAAGGTAAAAACAGCTCACTGTAATGTGACTCAAAAATATAATAAATTCTATATGTGATCCTATGAAATTTTTGGTCTTTGAATAAGTTTATATGATGTATGTGAATGATATAAATGCTTTTGGATAAAGGTTTTATGAAGATTTACTCAAAAGCATGAAGTATGATATTCAAGAAAAATATCCCTTTTAAATGCATGTTTTTGCATGGTTGCCATACTTAGTACATTCTTGTGCTAATCCCATTCTTCTCTACTTTTTACACAAAGTGTAGGTTATGGATGATTAAAGGATGTCTTGAATGGTGAAGAGCTTTCTAAATGATTCCCAAGCTCAATGAAAGCAATCCTTAAAGTTCAAGGATATCCTACTTATGTCTTTAATGTAATGTCTTTAAATATTGTATATCTATGTAATGTGTCTCATAGCCCGTGTCCCTAATTTACTCTAAAGTTGTTGAGTCTAAGATGGCAAAGAGACTTAAGGTCTATATATGTATTATGACTTATGTTTTATATTTATATGAAGTAATGTTCTAGCATATGATGTGCTAAGAATGTTTTAAATTTTCCGCTAAATTTACTATGTCAATGTGATGAATGATGACTATGGGCTTGTATAAAACCTCCGAGAGGTCAAGTACGCCATGTTACTTCTAGGGGGTGCTCCCCGGATGTGACAAACGTGGTATCAGAGCATGAGGTTTATAAAGTGGTTTTAGGTTCTAAAAGTCTCATATTGCCACGTCTAGTAGATTCTCGTGTTCATTGGTGGTGAGTCGCGACATCATCAAATGATATGAGAGGCTATAAGACGATAGAGTTTCCCTTATTCATCATTCTCATATCGTACCATAGAACTTAATTCTATAAGGTCTCTCTCTTATGCTTTATTGTCCGGTGGTCTTTTAGATGTGATTGCTTGGATGAGATGGTATCTTTATGCTTGAGGGAGAAAAGGTGAGTTAATGCTTAACTTGGTTTTATGGTGGAATGAGTATGTTTGAAGGTGAATTTTGACACGTCTTGATGATATGATGCCATTTATGGCTATGTATGAGAATTATGTGAAATAGCATATTATGCTGAAGAATGTGTGTCATAATATGGTTAAAGCATGTTAGAAGTTATTATGATTGACATGAGTTTATTTTGAAATGGTGTGTTACTATATGGTTTTACATGTTGGTGGCTTACTATTATCATTTGAAGTTGAAATGTTTAGTGACTACCTATGAAGGCATGCTACCTTAAGAATATGTGTTTTAAGGTGTTCATTATGTCCCTTTGAATATATGCATGATGTTTCAAATGTTGCTTTAGTTGGGATATGTGAACATTCATGATTACCTAATATGGATTGGAGTTCTTTGTACATACTTGATGCTAGGTGTAAGGGTAGTATGCATGTGTTGGTAGAGTGATGACGTGGGTTTTAGGGACCTAGAAGTAACCTTACTATAATGTTATAGGGAAGAGGAGAATTTTTATGGCTAAGTCCCCTTGTTGTTTTCTTCTAATGTTGCATGACCTTGGTGTCTATTGCATAGTATAAGAACCTTATGTGGTTAAATGGTATGACCTAACATGATGATTGAGAATAAATTTCCTAGGTGATAAAGTTTAGAACACCTTTGGAGCCTTATGGTATGTCACGGTAATCCCTTATAAATGTGATAATCACTTTTAAGTGTTGAAAAATGAATGTTGTTTAGTTGAGATCCTTTTAAAATTGGGTTAAGTTGCTCTTAATTGGGTTTACCCTAAGTGGGGGATGGTAATGGAATAGTAAGGTTATAGGAATTTTCTACCTTGACCTTCTATTTTTGCTTGGTCTTGAATTAAATGAAGTCTTGATGAGATTTTTCATGAATAGAGTCTTGCATAAAGTATGAATTGCATGAACTTTATATGTTTGGTATGTATTGAGTGATATCATCTTAAAGATCTTATAAATATTCCACAGTGCTTGAATGGAAATTTTGATTAATTACATGTTTCTCATGAGTATTGTACATCCTAACATGTTAATGGTACACTTGAGTTCATTAGATAAGTAGGAAAACTTGGTTTTTAGTCACTTGTGATATGTAAGGTTTAGCCTTATAATGAAGAGTTGAGTCTCTTTAAAATAAAATATGTGGAGCCTCTTGAAAATTAGGTGACTTGTATGGTTTAGAAAGCATGATTGTAGTCTCACTCTTGAAAAGTGAAAGCATGTTTAGCTTAGCATTCATGTATGTGCCTATAAGTTGTATTAATATTCCTAAAAGATGCTTACTATGAAGGTGAGTACTATGTTATGAATTGGCATTTTGTGAAATGGCTTCCTAATTGTTGTGATGCACTTGGTGTGACTTACCATTTTGACTTCACTAGGAAGGAATCATGATCATGTCTTGGTTTAAAAGTTGAGAATTTCTCATATTACCGTAAAGATGGACTTTGTGCATTTGCTTGGGTGTGTTCTCATGATACATGTAAGTGTGTTGAGGAGATGGACGTTCGTCCATGATACAACTAAGCATGTTATGGTTGAGTATGACCCTCATAGCACTAGGTATAACTTATAAGAATCAATTGTCAACCTACCTTACTCAATTCTATGTGCATTGAAGTATGAGTGCGTAAATAGCTTTTTAGTATATGTTGTAATATAATTATGTGTGGTCTTACAGGATGATCTATTAATGAATCGAATTGTAATGACATTGTTATGATTTGGAGAAGGATGTTCCTCCTATGAACATGATAAGAGCCTCTTTGATTTATGCTTTAAGGAGTGAGTGAATTGAAGTTTTGCTTGCTTGTGTGCATTGAGTGCTAAATGATGTGAAGTTGTGTTCCTTGTAAGAATGGTGCATTAACTTCTATGTGGTGATTTTATTAATTAGATGAACTTCTCTATGATGCATTGAAGTCCTTGTTGTGATTAATGTGTTCTAAGTGTCTTTCGAGGACGAATGTTCCCAAGTGGGGGATATTGTAAGACCCCCAAAATAAGTTAGGGTTTCTAGAGACTAACGTGTTCATCTTAATGTTGTAATGTCTTAAAATGACTTCTAATATGGTTTAGAGGCAGTGTATGAAGTTTGAGGTGATTTGGAAGTCAAACGTCAAGGGTCGACCAAAACGTTCGACAACTAGTCACCTATGTGCCTCGTGTGTCAATGTATGGTTATATTTGTATGTCATGAGCTTATGAAGTCTTAAAATAGTTTATAATGATGTAAAATTGTAGTATATGAAGTTTCGTGAAGTTTGGAGGTCAAACGTCCAAGAATGTCTCAGACGTCCTAAAGTTAGCCCTTGAGACGTTCATGTACGTCTTGATGGGGCCTTGCTTGTTTGGAGTAGTTGCAGGGGTTTGTTTTAGGTTAAACTTTTGAAGAATGTCTACAACTTGTTAAGGGTTGTAATTACGTTGGAAACGTCCAGGTACGACCCATAAAGGGCCCGGAAAAAGGCCCCACAAGAAGGACCCAACACTGGCCGAGACACTGCCTTGGCAATATCAATCGATGGACCAAACGACGGCCAGTTGGTCAACCAACGGCCCGTAGGTGAGGTATCGTCAATTGGAACTTAGCTTGTCCAGGTATCAAGCCAAAATTTGGCTAAGTACCAATCGACGGAAGCAAGGCACGGCCCGTCGGCTGACCTATGGTCCGTAGGTAGGTCCGTCAATGGTGGCCTGTGTGCTGCTACCTGCGACTGTTTCATCAAAGGGGTGAATGGGAAATTTACCCCACGTGCTAACCTTACCATACATGATTTATTTAACTGATTTTGGGTGTATATAAGTCATTCAAAACGTGATCAACCCATTCCCAACCCCATACACACGTAAGAATCTTCTCTCTAAAAATATTCTCCCTAGAAACCACCATTGTTGGTCAAGCTCAAGAGATGCTTGGAGCTTTGATTTTTATGGCTGAATCATCAGTTTTTAGAGGTCTTCATGAATATTAAGGTATGGTGATCTTCATCTCTAGTTATCTTTTCATCTAGAGAGCCATTCTCAAAGACTTCAAAGAGAAAAATATGATCAAAGAATGTCTTCTTCAATCTTCGATGGGTTCTTTCTAAAAAGGTTTTGAACGATTAAATCATGATTAATTGAAGTTATTATAATGGTTTTAACGTGAATTTCACTCCAATTGCATGATGAACCCATGCTCCATCACCCAAATGTTTTAGCCTTGCATGGGCTTTGTGATCTTGAATTGCTATCGATTAAATTATGATTCTATTACGTTGAAGTGGTTATATCTACTGTTATTTGCATAAATTAATTTTGGATTGATGTTGAAAGATCCATGAGGATCAATGTATGAAGAATTCAACATGATAATTATATGATCTATGTGGTCACGGCAAGGTTGGCTTTATGTCGACTGTTGTAGGACTTGAATCGTGTTGGGTTGGTTGTAGCTATTGTTTTAGGTTAGTATCATGATTGAATTATTGATATGAATCATGTATGATTGAAATAAACATGGCTTATGTGAATTGACTTAGTCTTCTAGTCTATCGATTGATAATACTATGTATATGATGATATCTTGAATTGTGGATAGATGAAGCATGATTCCTTTGATGTATTGATCTAATTAGATGTTGCCTAGCATGTACATTATTTTTAATATATGGTTGATGATCAAGGACTTAAAGAACCGATAGCGTTTGATAATTCCACTTGATTCTAGCGAACTTGTAAGCCTAACGCCTATGTTGGAAGTTTGATCTTGAAGTGCTTTAAGCATGATTTCATTATGATTAAATGTAGGATTAGCTACTGCCTTAGTTTGATATTATTGATGAAATATGATCTATAATCCATGTAATGAAATTGGCTAATGGTCTATGTTCTTCTACCTTCTAGTATTCTAAGGTGTTATGCTAGTTTGTAGTATGGACTTGTAGTAGCTTATGCATGACTTCGTATATGATTATTATGTTTTAGATACTACCCTACACTTGAATTAATTATAAAGAGTAGTAAAGGTCAATGATGACCAAAGACTAAAGAATTGGTAAGAATTGCTCTACTCTCCTACTTCTCTACTTCTCTATGAATTGTTGATGAAGCTGTGAGTGGCATTATGTGGTATGGTCCACTTGTGGTGGCGGTGTTTACTTTATGTCATTATATATGTGTTGACCATGACCTTGAAGACAATTTGATGAATATATGAAGGAGTGTTTATGATGACTACCTTATGTGTAACTTGTGCCTAGTTTTTATTTTAGTTGCGAATCTAGGTTATGTTACTATTGTTATGAGCATGTGAAGGGTTGTGTAATATCACGTGTAGGTGCTGCCATATCTTAGGTGATAATGGTTGATGATCCCTACCCATGTACCCCTATGTGAATGTGTGAATAATTAATCATAAGAGTCTTAAAGTGGTTTATGAAGTTAACTTGTCTCCTATGCTATTGTGTGTTGTGTGGTCTAAGCTTGAAGAGTATTGTGGTCTAAGAGGGTGGCTGCCTCAATATGTTGTTGATATCCATTATGTGATCATGTTAACCAATGTACACACACACTCACACCTCATGCATGCTTGAAAGTAGTAAAGGTTCATGGTGTCTAAATGAAAGGTAATTCTCATATTCACTAGTGTCTACTACTATGCATGTTAAGATGACATTTATGAAAGTGTGATATGTGTTTTCCTTAACTAGGATGACTTGATAGGTGTACTAGTATGGGCAAGGGTATGGGACTTCGCCTATGCATTGCATATGTGTACCTTCATAGGATAGTTCTAGTCTTGGTTTCTAAATGCATGAATATGATGTATGAACATGTGTGATTTAATGTATTATGTGAAAGGTTTGCTCACATATATGTATACTCTCACACACATGAAAGATGATCTAGTTAATAGAGGGGCATTGAAAGGTATGCCCAAGAATACTCTACAACTAGATAGGTGCTTGAATATGTTATAAGCATATGGGAGTAAATATCCTAAGCTTATGTTTTATGAAAAATCATAATAAAGGCTTTTTTCAATAAAGGAAACTTAGCTTAGCACCGAGTGAACTTGTAGATGAGGGGGTGACGCCTTCCAACATAGGGAAGGTAGGGGTTCACTACTGTCCTCATGTGAGAGGGTGACGCTTTTCCACAAAGGAAAGGTAGGGGTTCACTACGCTTCTCACGGGGTGGATAGCCTCATGACCCAACATAGGGTGTATAATTGATATTTCCATGATTTCTCCCAAGTTCCATAACTATGTTGCCACCATAGGATACTATCTAGTGGATCCACCTAGAAAGCTATGTTACATTTGGTCCTACCTTAGCCGGTAGACCACCTTATTTCGGTGTGGGGTTTAATGACACCGGATTCCATGTTTAGCATCACATGGTCTATGTCAGTTAAGGCTATAATTTCCCTAAAGTAAAATGGACAATGGAAGTCAATCACTAGGACCCTAACTAAAATGACTTAAGGGATGTTACTTAGGATAGGTGGAAGTAATGAACCCATTTAGACATTGCACAAGTATCTCCTTAGGAAGTTCTAGGAAGTTGTTCTAATACATGTGTCTATGTATATGATTCTTTATGTATGACCTTGTATGATTGGTATACTTGTTATGAAGATGTGCATGGTATGAGTCAATATGCATGATGTTGATATTATTGACTATATGATGAAGGTCTTGTATTAACATGAATGAGGTTATATTCACTTACTTATGTATATGAATTGAATGTTAAGGTTTGTTGTCTCATGAGGGGTTTGCTAAGAATGTATGGGGTTATGGGGCTTCATATCTTCATTGCACTAGTAGACTAAGATTGGGGTCATTAAAAAGGTTAAATAATGATGTATATGCAAAGAAGTAAATGTATGTGTGACTTGATGTAGTTTGCTGTAATGTCTTTATTGTTTGGCTTAAATGTGTATATGTTATACTATACTTCTATGATGGTATGTGTTGCCTAGTATAGATTGTATGTATGTTTTCCTTGTGGGCTTAGGGTGATGCATTGCACCTAGTATCACTAGAGGTTACTTGAAAGGTTAATGAGTTAAAAGAACAAGGGTTCACTATTAAGGTAAAAAGAGCTCACTGTAATGTGACTCAAAAATGTAATAAATTCTATATGTGATCCTATGAAATGTTTGGTCTTTTAATATGTTTATATGATGCATGTGAATGATATAAATGCTTTTGGCTAAAGGTTTTATGAAGATTTACTCAAAAAGCATGAAGTATGATTTTCAATAAAAATGTCCCTTTTAAATGCATGTTTTTGCATGGTTGTCATACTTAGTACATTCTCATGCTAATTCCATTCTTCTCTACTTTTTACACAAAGTGTAGGTTATGGATGCTTAAATGATGTCTTGAATGGTGAAGAGCTTGCTAGATTATTCTCAAGCTCAATGAAAGGAATCCTTAAAGTTCAAGGATCTCCTACTTATGTCTTTAATGTAAAGTCTTTAAATATTGTATAGTTATGTAATGTGTCTCATGGGCCGTGTCCCTAATGTACTCTAAAGTTGTTGAGTTTTAGATGACAAAGAGACTTAAGGTCTATATATTTATTATGACTTTTGTTTTCTACTTATATGAAGTAATGTTCTAGCATATGATGTGCTAAGAAAGTTTTAAATTTTCCGCTAAATTTACTATGTCAATGCGATGAATGATGACTATGGGCTTGTATAAGACCTCCGAGAGGTCAAGTACGCCATGTTACTTCTAGGGGGTGCTCCCCGGATGTGACAACACACATAGGCAGATTCACCTTACTCAAGAAATAATTAAGTACTCGTACCTCCAAGCACATAAACTTAAGTCAAGTAGATCAACAATGGGTTCTTAGTAGTTAGGCATAATTATATGAGGGTCATACTCAACCATACCATGCTTAGTTATGTTTAGGGAGGAATGTCCTTCTCCTCAACACACTTACATGTCCCATGAGTTCATACCAAGAAATGCACAAAGGTCTATTCATTTTAAATGAGAAGTTCTCAACTTTTAAACCAAAGCATGCTCATACTTTCTTCCTAATGATGTCAAAATGGTCATTGACACCACACACATCACAAAAATAGGAAGTCGTTTCACAAAATTTCAATTTCTAGCATAACAATAGCCTTAATAATCAAGAATCAATTTGGGAAAGTTTCACAATTTATAGGCACACACAAGGACGCTAGCTAAACATGTCTTCACTTTTCAAGACTGAACCTACAATCATGCTTTCCAAACCATAAAAGTCACAAAATTTTCAAGAGACTCAACATTTTTTATTTTAAGTATACTCAATTTCTCATTATAAGGCTAAACCTTACTCATCAAATGTGACTACAACAATGTTTCTTACCTTATCTCATGAAATTAAATGCAAAACTAACATAGCAAGATGCACAATCAACATGAGAAAACATGAATTTGATCAAAATTCTTGTTCAAGTACTTTAGAATCTTCAAAACATGGTTAACATAGTGTCAATCAAAAGATACATAACATATGGAGAACATGCAATTCACACTTTATGAAAGACTCCTATCATGAACAAGCTTACTAAGAATTCTTTAGTTTCAAGTTCAAGTAAGAACAAAAGTACAAGATAAAAATATCTACAACCTTAATACTCACATCACCATCCCCAACAAAGGTAAACCCATTTAGAGCAACTTAACTCAACTTTAAGAGAACCTTGACTTACCAACCTTAGCAACTAACCACATCACCCTACTCTTGGGATCTAAGCTTAAGCACACCCTCCATCAATATCACCTACAAGTGATTTCCAACATCGAGAGGTCCAAAGGCACTCAACATAGAAACATCAAGAGCATTCAAAATATTACCATCTAGGCACATTATTCTCCACTTAGGGGTAAGCCTAATCACATCATGCCCTTTAACACAAAGGTCAAGGTAAGTCAAAATCAACCTATATACTCCTTGCACAAGAAGGTTTAACATCATTGAGGGTTCTCACTCCTGATCTCACATCAAGGAGTCTACTAACTCAACATCAAGGGATAACACCTCAAACATCATTTTCCTCTAAGTTCAACCCCTAAAGGAAATCCATAAAATTCAAGTTAGGTCATTCTACCCAACCATATAAAGTCTCAATTATACCAAGGGTCGTAACAACCTTAGGGGAAACAATAGAGGAGACTTAGCCATAAGGACTCTTTATTTTCTTTCAACACTAGGGTAAGGTAACTTCTAGGTCACCCCAACCCACATCATCACCCTACAAAGACAAGCATGCTACCCTCATTTTCTAGGGTCAAGCCTATACAAAAGACTTCAACCCAATCAAGGCAACCATGAAGGTTCACACATAAAAGTAAACACATGAACCATTACACATATACAAAGGGCAACATTGAACACTTAAACATATAAGGGCAACATGCATTTTTAGCCATTTACCACACTTCCTAAAGCATTTCAAGCCTAAACCATATCATAGGACTATCATCATACCAAACCATATAGAAACACACCATTTCAAAAAGAGACTCATTTTAACCATAAAAACCTCTAACATGCTTTAACCCTATCATGACATACATTTTTCAACATAACATGCCATTTCACATAGATATCATATATAGCCACAAAGGGCATCATATATTCAGTACATGCCAAAATTCACCTTCACACATACTCATCAAACATAAAACCAAAATAAATATCAAGCATAGATATACCATCTCATCCAAGAAATCGCATCTAAAAGACCACTGGAAAAGAAAACATAAGAGAGAGATCTTATAGAGTTCAGTTCTATGGCAGGATATGAGAATTATGAAGAAGGGAAACGCTATCGTCCTATAGACTCTCGCACATGGATGTGTCTACACTCTCCATCAATGAACGAGACTCTACTAGACGTGGCAATATGAGACTTTGGACCCTAAAACCACTTTTATAACCTGATGCTCTAATACCACGTTTGTCATGATAGGGGAGCACCCCCTAGAAGTAACATGGCGTATTTGACATCTCGGAGGTCTTACATAAGCCCATAATTATCATTCATCGAATTATCATAGTTAAATTTAGCGGAAAATTAAAACTTTCATAGCACATCATATGCTAGAACATCACTTATATTATATATATATAATATCATATTTACATAGTTAGACTCTAAATCTCTTTGACATCTTAGACTCAACATCATCAGAATACTCTAGGGGCACACCCTTTTTAACATAATACAATAACTAAGCTATTACAAAACTTCAACATGACTAGACATATGCCATCCTTGAATCTTAAGTATTCCTTTTTTTGAGTTTGGGAAACGCATATCAAGCTCTTCACCATAGATACATCCTTTAAGCATCCATAACCTACACTTTGTGTAAAAAGATGAAGAAGAATGGTGTTAGTACAAGAATGCACTAGGTATGACAACCATGAAAAAACATGCATTTAAAAGTGAGATTTTTCTTGAAACCATGCATTATGCTTTTTTTTTAAAACTTCATAAAACTTTGATGAAATAAGCATTATACAATTAACATACTTCATATAGGCATATTAAATGGTCAAACATCATATAAAACCACATATTGAATTTAAGGCATATAAGACACCACATTTTACAGTAAGCACATTTTCAATTACAATTAACTTATTTCATTTTACAATGAACTCCTTCCTTTTACTTTAACTCCTTATCTCTCCAAGTAATCCTCTAGTGATACTTGGTGCAATGTATAAACAATATCCCATAACACTATCCGGACTCAAGCATCACTTTAAGGTTACTACGAAGTCATGCATACAACCTTCATTAATCCAACACATGCCTTCAAGTCACTATTTCATATAATAAGATACATAACTCACATTTTGACCCAACATACATTAGGGAAAACATAGAAAGACTCATTACAAGACCATATACAAGTCAAGACTTCCAATATAATCATAGCATCACAATACTCACATTAATATACTTGGACTTCACCTCATAAGAACCACATAGAACCCTACTCATAATCCCTTTCTAAGTATACTAGTGCAATGTACATGTGAAGTACAATAAACTCATACATACTAAGTAAACCTACAAGGAGACTACAAGCCTTATCATGCGATTCAAACATCAACAAGACAAGCATAGAAAACCTCATTCAAACCAAGCAAGACCCTCATCATATAGTCATTAAGACCAACATTATGCATATAAATGTAAGACCACATCATATGGACTCATACCATGCATATCATCACAACAAGTAGACAACACTACAAAGTCATGTATAAGGAATATAAACATATACATTAGAACACCTTGCTGGAACACCCTTCAAGAGCTACTTGTGCAATGCATAGGTGAAGTCCCATACCCCCACCTACACTAAGCAACTTCCCTTAGGTTATCCTAGTTAGGGTCCTATCTTTACTTCTATTGTCCATTTTACTTTAGGGAAACTACAACCTTAACTAACACTAAGACCATGGGTGCTAAACATGGAATATGGTGTTGTAGAACCTTAAACCAAGTAAAGGTGCTCTACCTTGCCAAGGTAGAACATTAACATCATGATAGCATATTATGTGATATCACTTGCTAGATCCTATGGGGCAAACATAGTTTATGAAACTTGGAGGTATATTTGGAAACCCTCTTATGACTATTGAGGCATTGTAGTTATCCACCTCGTGAGGACTATGGTGAACAAGTCTTCCCACATTGGGAAGGGGCACCCCACATCTAAGTTCACTTGGTGCTAAACTAAGTTTCCTTTATCGAAAAGCCTTTAATACATTACTTTAAAAAACATAGGATTAGGACACCCCATATGCTTAGCTCATAGGTCATAGATGAGAGAGTCCTTTCATCAACCTAAATAATGCGAGAAACCCTTTCACATGGACATAGCATATTTAAGCATCATCTAGTTTAGGGTACCCTTAAGAACACCTTCCCTCTATTGACTAGATCATCATACATGAGTGTGTGTGTACATATATGTGAGAAAACTTTTCACATAAACACCCTTATACCACACATTTTCATAGTATACAATTCATAGTCTACAAGTCATATTCATAACATGCTCATTCATTCATATTCATGTACAAAGATCACAAACCTAGGAACTATCTTATAAAGGCACACATGTGCAATGCATAGAAAAGGTCCCATATCCTTGACCATACTAGTACACCTACCAAGTCATCCTAGTTAAGGTATACATTTGATGCTTCATGGACATATACTAAACATGCATAGTAGTAGACATTAGTGCATAAGAGAATTATCCTTTCATAGACACCATGAACATATACTACTTATAATCATGCGTGAGGTGTGAGTGTGTACATTGTACAACATGATCACATAATGGCAACAATCCTAACATTGCGGCAGCAACCTTACAAAGGCCACAATACACATTCAAGTCCCCTAAACCATAGACAACTCACATATAGAGTAATAGGGACTATAGACCACACACAACAATATTATAGCATAGAAGACAATACATCTTCATTACTTGAGTCTAGGACTCGTAAATCATGCTTAAGACCACACATTCATGTAGGGGTTCATAGGTAGGGATCATACTACACAAAAGCATTCAAACATAAACATGTATACCATACCTAGCCCTATCATAGTCATTTGAACATATAAGAAGCATCATCAATATAACCTAGATCATAAACTAGCATTGACTAGGCATTAATACTTAACATTGGGTGATCATCATAACCACACTTTCAAGGGCCATGATAACATCACATATACAATGAAAATTAGGTAAACACCACCACCATAAGTGGACTATACCACACAATGCCATCCAAGGCTAATTAGACTAGTCATTCGATAGGAAAGTAGAGAGAATAGGGCCAACTTACAATTCCACCAAGATTTGATCATCATGATCGATTCCCATATTTCAACATAAATCCATGTATAAACAGCATCTAAAGGCACCATTACATAAACGAAATCATACATCAAACATCATGGTTTCAAGATCACATTAGTACACTACTTCATCTAGTCTATAAAAAGTAGAGGGATATATATCAATTTACCCAATCCCTTAACCTTGATCATCATTGATCACTCATTCAACAATTCATATTCTGTTAACATTATTAACAATAATAATAGGCAATTCAACATAATTGAAACATAATTCAACCAATATAGAATCAAGATCACAAGACCCACATTATAGGCCAATTTGAGAAATTAGGAGGATCATGGGTTCATCATAAATATGGATTAAAATTAATCTTAAAAACATTAGATTATCATCAATTTATCATAAACATGCTTTTGAAATAAATTTGAGAAAGAACCCATGGCTAAATTGGAAACTGGAATTTTGGTCTTAAAATCATGTTTTGAAAATCCTTGATTGACTCCTTAGATGAATTGATAACTAAGGATGAAGGATCACCATACATTATTGATTGAATACCCATGAGAAATTTTATAAGAAACCATGAAAATCCAGCCCCTAGCTTGAACTTGAGTTTTCCCTCCTATGGAGGTTTGAGATATTAGGAAGAGAAGAGAGATTTAGTATTTTTGATTTCTTAATGGGTGTTGGGGTTTTGCCTTGGGAAATCGGGTAAATAAGTCATAAAAACAGTTTATAACCGTATCCCCAAGTTACCAAAATACCCCCATACTTATTTGGACTTTTAGACATGTCAAAATTAACTTTAAAATGACGCAATCGAATTTGGGAAATGGCTGCGCGTCGCGGAGGCAGCCTTTGATTCTGCCACAAATAATTTTTGAGGGAGTGTGCCTCGTGTTGGGCGTACGACACACAGGCACACTCATTGACAGGCGCGCGACCCGAGGTCAGCTCCAGGTTTGGCTGCTGCACGCTGCCTTTGGCAGCCTTCTTGTACAACATTTGGGTCTTTCTCGGGGGCCCCTAGTGTGGTCCTCAGGGAGTCGTAACCGAATGTTTTGACCCTAAACATGTCAATTAATATGATAGGGTCACCACCACTGTTTTTGGACTTCAGACAAAACATAAAATCAAGGCAAACATACAAGGACACACTAGCACGTCTAAAGACCAAATTTCGAACGTCTTGGACGTTCTTGTACGTTTGACCTCCAAATGAATTCAAATGAAGTATACATTCTATAAAACACTTAATTAACATATTTTAAACCTTTATAGACACATGTGAGGCTCTAAGAACCTTAGTTCATTTTCAGGGTCTTACACTACCTTGTCCAACTCTTAGAATGCTTATTATTTCATCATAAAGTTAGACATACAATGAATTTCTCTTGCACATATAGGCCAAATCTACACTTCAACTCATGAGAAATTAATCAATTCACTTAGTTGCACAAAATAATCATGAATCATGTAGGTCAACTACAATCTTATAGTCTATACATAGTACCATCAAAGTCATACATAACATTACCATGTTGAACTTTTGTTGAAGGAAGAACTACCTTCTCCTAGTCAAAATATAAGCACATGGCATCATAGAGTTTACATAAAGACAATGCACAAATGTCAATTCATTTTAAGGAGGATTTCTTTACTCCAAACCAAAGCATTCTCAACTCTCTTCCTTATGAAGTCAAAAATGGCAGCTCATATCACACACATCACAACAATAGGAAGTGATTTCATACTATTTCAATTTCTAGCATGACATTAGCTTTCCTAAACATGCATCATTTAGGAAAATTGTTACAATTCATAGGTACACATTGATGACAATGGCTAGACATACCATATATTCTCAAGAGTGAGCCTACAACAACACTTCCTAATTCATAAAAGTCAAAAAAAATTCAAGGGACTCATCATTTCTCATTTAAGGAAAACTTAACTCTTCATTATTGGGCCAAAATACCCTCACATTAAAAGGTATCATCAAGCATGTTAATCTTGTCACCTCATGAAGTTAAATGCACATTTATAATATTAAAAGGCACAACAACATGAGAATCATGCAATTTGATCAAAAATCCTTTTACACGCATTAATGACCTTTCATAACATGCATAACATAGTGCCATTTAAGACATGAATAACATATGGAGAACATGCAACTCATACTTATATGCAAGATGCCCATCATAACAATCTACTAAGGAACGCTTTGATTTCAAGCTTGAGTAAGAACAGAAGGAAAAAATAGGGACATCTACAACCTTACTTCTCACATCAACATCCCTCACTTAGGGTAAACCCACTGAAGAGAAACTTACCTCATTCAAGGGAACTTGGCCTCACCAATCCTTCTAGTCAAGCACACATCACCCTCTCTTGGGGTCAAGATCATTCTAACTTTTTCTAACCTCACCTCCTCCCATCTCTCAAAAAGGAATCATTCCGCCTTAGTTAATCACTCACACTTCACTAGGTAAGGAATTCATGCGTTCAAAAATGAGTAGCTAACTTAATCCACTCGATAACCATCACTCAAAGTGATTCTTAACATAGGAAAGTTCAAGGGAACTCAACATAGAACCATAAAGGGCATTCATAACCTTGCCATCTAGGCATAATATCCCCACTTGCGGTAAGATTAATCACATTCATCACCTCATATCCTTAAGAACCAATGTCAAAGAAAGTAAAGGCAAAACCTACATACTCCTCACATAAGAAGGTTTGACATCCTTGAGGGTTTCCAATCCTAATCTCATCTCAATGAGCATACAAACTCAACCATCAATAGGTATCCCTTAAATACTATTTTTCCTCTAAGTTTATCACCTAAAAACTCATAAAAATCAAGTTAGGTCATACTACACAAACACATGAGGCCTTAACTACTCCATGAATACCAAAGGTAATTCCATATCTCATCACTTTCTACCACCAAGTCATAACAATGGTAGTAGTTTCGGATTCAAGCCTACAAGGGTCATCACCTTTTTGTGGAAACATCCAACCAACTATGCCTAGGTACAAAGCACTTCCTCAAATGACCAAACTTAAGATCAAACTTAAAAGTAACCTAACCACTTTAACGTAGGTCAACATCAATTTTTTTCTACTTATCTTTAGAGTTGAGGGTATATACTACCCTCTAAGTCATTCCACGGCAAAGACATAATCCCAACTCATGGAATAAAACCTTTTTCTTCCTTTTCCCCCACTTTTAGAATAGGTTCGTAATTGAACTAATCAACTAGTCATAAGGGTTACAACCATCTTACATGGTTAAACACCTATCTTACCTCCTTAGGAGCAAGTCTACACCAAATACTTTTATCCACATAAGGGCAATAATGGGGCATTTCTCAAATGACAAGGCAACATCATTCTTTCATTATTTACCACTTTTCTCAAAACATTTCAAACCTACTTCATAATATTACACTACCATCATTCATAACCATATATAACCCATCACTTCAAAAGGGAACTCGATTCAACTACAACATCTCTTAACAGGCTAGAACATCATAGCTTCTCAACATAATACCTCAATTCTCATATATCATATATATAGCCAAAAATGGTATCACATCAACATATATCCATTTTCACCTTCACACATGCTCATCAAGCCACAAAAACAAAGTAACCATCAAAACTCACATTTTCTCCCTCAAGGTTTAAGACATCATCCTTCCAAGCAATCACATCTAAAAGACCAGCGGACAAGGAAACATAAAAGGGAAATCATATAGAGCTAAGTTCTATGGCACGACACAAGTGTAGTGAAGAAAGTGAAACTCTATCATCCTATAGTCTCTCGCTCATAAATGTGTCGCGACTCACCACGGATAAACGAGACTCTACTAGACGTGGGAACAGAGGACTTTGGACCCTAAATCCACTTTTATAACCTTATTCTCTTATACCGAGTTTGTCACAACCAGGAAGAACCCCTAGAAGTAACACAATGTACTTGACCTCTTGGAGGTCTTATATAAGCCCTTAGAGATCTTTCATTGCATATTTGTAATAAAAATAGCAGAAAATTAATACTTTTCATAGCACATCATATGCTAGAATCATCACTTCATATTTACATATATATAAAGTATCATAAGACATAAATAGACTCTATGTCTCTTGCCATCTTAAGACACAACTCAATACAATAGAATAGGGACACGACCCTTAACTACATAAAATATAAGTCTAATCTATTATATCAACTGAAAGAACATCTTGACATAGGCAACCCTTGAATCATAAGGGTCCCTTTGCATGAACTTGGGAGATCTATCCAATCTTTTCACTTAGGAGACATCCTCTAGCCATCAACACCTACACTTAGTGTAAAAAGATGAAGATGAATATTATTAGTACAAGAATACACTAAGTATAACAACCATGCAAAAACATGCATTTAAAGAGGACAATTCCTTTGAAATCATGCAACATGTCTTTTTAGTAAAGATCATGAACATAGGCACATATAAGAACAATATAGTTCACATACATCATATAGACATGGATACTATTCATAATAACACATAAAGCCATTTATCATACTTTGAGGCATATTCACTACATACAATGCATTACTTCTCTTTTAATCTTACTTCTTTCCTTAAGTAAACCTCAAGTGTACTTACTAAAATGTATCACCTTGAGGTCATCTTACAAAAGTCTTTCATAGATATGCTTCATAAACATAACCGCATAAATTCACAAGTCATAAGCACCTCATAGACATCATCTTTACATAAGGAACATCACCTAAGACAACTCCTATTTCACAGTAGTGCCATGTGTAGGTAGCTTCCCATAATAATACTTCCAACAAGTGTACCTAAGAAGTCACCCTTGGCTAGGCATAACATACTTAACAAGTCACAACACTTTCATTTACAACATGACATAAGGCACATAGTTCAAAGCATCATATAAGGACTCTTTCCTCTACTACAACCTTAGTCATAACTCACTTAGTTCATACCATAAGTAAACCACCCTCATAACCACTTCACAATCTTACTTTTGCAATGTACACATGGAGTCCCATACCCCTACATACACTAAGTAAACCCATTTAGAAGCCATAAGTGTAATTCACAAACATAAACATAATTCATATCTTGACATAGCAAAGTGACTCAACAATGCATTCATACAATTCATACATACATAACATAGGTCTTACATTCATATATTTACTAATCTTTTCCTCTTTTGGCATTCACTAGTGCAGTGCATGGGTAGGGTCCATAGTCCTACCTATATTAAGTAACCTCTTCAAGGAGTTGTGATTAGAGCCCTTAAGCTTATCTTAGTTTAGTTCTTACTTAGGGAGACTTAGCCATAACCTACATAGACCATGTGAGCTACATGGAATCCGGTGTTCTCCTCCCACATTGAAAAAAAGAGGGTTAACACTTGCTTAAGGTGTAACCAATCGCACATATCTATATAAGTGAAATCCACTAGCTATAACCAACGGGGGAACGTAGTTATGAAACATGTAGATTGCTTCTAGAAACCATGACTTACTAGCATGGAGGTTTCCATATCATGAGACAACATTTATGTTGGGAACCTGAACTTGCTAAAAGTGAAGGTTCTCTTGTGGGAAGCCGTACTTACTAAACGTGAAGCCCCCACTCTCATTTGTCACTTTCACTTGGTGCTAGACCCTAACTTTCATTTTAGATATATCTAATCCTTTAATGAATTAATTCACAAAGAAGGCTTTAGGATCTTGATCCTTCACACATCATATAGCTCAAAGGATTCTGAGATGAGAATGTTCTTTCATCATAGACCCTACTTCATGTGAGAATGTCCTTTCACATATTCATACAATTATACCTCATGTGTGTGTGCATACAATGTGAGATCTACCTTTACATAACACCTCTAATGACACATGTTCATAACATCATTAATCATATACTTCACATGCATACAAATATGTAATGATACATGGGAGAACTATCCTTTCCTTAGTCATCATGAATCTACCCTACTCAAAGATATGCATGAAGTGTGTGTCTACATTTGTCAACATGATCACATAATGGCTATAGCATAACCTTGAGAAAGCCACCCTCTATAGATCACAACACATGTGCAACATTACTCAAGTCTCAAGTCATACATACACATTGAGTATTAAGGAGTATAGAATACACACACTCATATTACATCATAGGAGACAAGAATGTATTCAATATCAGAATATAAGACTCCTGACATACTTTGATCACATATTCCTATCGGGTTCATATAGGTAGGGGTCATGCTATAAGTGTATTCATCATCATTAGTCATATTAGACCACACCTAACCCTAACATGATCATCACATATACAAAACATCATCCACACGCCTAGATCATGCAACTAGTGTGGGAGACTATTCATATACTTCATATAACATCAATTCACTTAGAACAAGTTATTAGAATAAAGGATAAATCCTTTAACTTCCTTAAAATTGAAAGCATCATATCAATTCATCTTGCATCAAATTCCTTCAAGGCCATGATCAAAACACATATACATGTACAAGAATGTAAACACCGCCACCATAAGTGGACCGTACCGCACAATGCCCTTCAAGGCCAATTCAACTATCAATTCTATACAATGTAGAGGGAACAAGGAAGTAATACCAATTCTCTAAGATTTGATCATCATTGATCAATTACCAATAATTCACCATCAATTTGAATACAAAGCAGTAGCTATAGATAGATTAAAATAATCTAAATCACAATCTATCATCATATCAACAAGATCACATTACCCACTTTATAGGTGAAATTGAGATTTGAGAGCATCAGGGGTTCATCATGAAATTGGAGCGAAATTCACATTAAAAATAGTATCTAATCATCAATTTATCATAATCATGCTTTTGAAATCGTTTTGAGAAGGAACCCATGGCTAGATTGAAAGATGACCAATTTGATCATGAATTGTCTTTGAAAACATTGGAAGGAACTCCTTAGATGAATGGATAAATAAAGATGAAGGATTAAAATACCTCATTACAAGAAAGGACCACGAAATTGATGAATAATACATGAAAATCCAACAACCAAGCTGTTCTTGAGCATTAACTCCAAGGGAGGTTTCTAGAGAGGATTTGTTTGAGAGGGAAAGTCTAATTTTGAGAAAGAAATCTAATTGGGGTTAAATGCTTATATACTAAATTAAAATACCTAAAAACACTTAAACAAAGTTTCCATAGTCTAATTAGGCAGTGGATTTAATGGTAAAGTGGGCAGCACGCAAGCAATGCGGGTTGAAGGGTCAAACGACGACCACGACAGGGCGTCGATGGAGTGACTGGCCGTCCTATTGTTCCTTCGATGGTGAATGAAGCTTGAATTATAGGGGATGATATTACACGTCTAAGTGTTGAACCACGCCCCCAATCGACGGGGCATCGATGAGAGTATTGGACGTCGTTTGCCAGGCGTAGATTGACACTGCCAAGGCAGTGTCTCGGCAGCCTTTAGGTACTTCTCAAGGACCCCTTGGGTGGTACTTGGGGAGTCATGCCTGGACGTTTAGAATTTTAATACTTCCATTAACAAGTTAGGATCCTCCCTTATCAATTTAGACCCTAGACAACACTTAAAACATACTAAGGCACATTAGAACACACTATCACGTCTAAGGTTTCACTTTCGAACTTCTCGGACGTTTGACCTCTAAATCACATAAAATCAAGTATACACCCTGTAAATCACTTGATTAAAATATTATTAACCTTTTTTAGGCACAATTGAGGCTCTATACACTTAAAATCATTTTGAGGGTCTTGACAAGTTGGGTCCTCCTAAAGAACCCTTTTGTTCGTCCTTGGGGAGTCGTGCCTACAAGTTTCAAATCCAAATACATTTGTATACATGTTATAAACCTATCACATCAATTTCAACCAAAATGAACACGTAAAATATGTAAAGGCACTTTACGACACACAAGCACGTCTCAAGGAAAAACTTTCAAAAGTCATAGACGTTTGACCTCCAAACACCACCAAACCTTAGAAAATGCCTCAAAACACTATTATAAACCATTTTAGGACATTAAAACCTCACGAAACACATGTTAAGCTCTAGCTTCACCTAATTCATTTTGGAGGTGTTACATTGTGGACCATAACATCTCCCATGATAGAGTCCATTAACTGAACATCCAATTGGGACAATCTATGAACGTATCGAACTAACTATTTCTTTCTTTATCAATAAGAAAAACACTAACCATATACAACCGACTAAGAGCATCTACCACCACATTTTCCTTTACGAGATTATAGAGAACAGTCATGTCATAATCCTTCGCTGACTCAAACAACCTTCTTTGGCGTAGATTGCGACCTTTCATAATATACACATATTGCAAAATGTTGTGCTCGATAAACATATCTACATGAACACCATATGAATAACTTTGCCAAATTTTAAGGAAAAAACCCGCCTATAGTTCAAGTTCATGGGTAGGACAAATCTTCTGATGAATCTTATATTTTCTTGAGGCATAGGCAATCACTTTCCCAGTTTGCATAATCACACACCTTAACCCAATTTGGGTGGAATCACAATAAACCACAAAACCATCCATCCCTTTAGGCTAAGTCAACACTGGAGCTGAATTAAGTGGATCTTTCAAATCTTGGAAACTCTTCTCACATGATTCGGACCATATGAACTTAGCTTTATTTTGAGTTAAAGCCGTACAAGGAGAGGCTACTAAATTCTATAGACAAACCTTATATAGTAACCGGCAGAGCCCTAGAAACTTCTAATATTCAAAGGGGATCGTGGACTAAGACAACTCATGACCGCATCCGTGTTCTTAGAATCTACCTCAATGCCCTTACATTAAACTATGTGACCAAGAAAGCTACGAACCTTAATAAAAACTAACACTTCCTAAACTCGCAAAGAGGTGCTGGTCCCTAAAATTTGCAACAATATCCTCAAACGATCAAAATTCTCATTCTTCTTTCTCGATAAATTAATATATCATGAATGAACACAATCACAAACATGTCAAGGTATTGTATAAACACACTATTCATTAAATCCATCAACGCCATTAGAGAATTAGTCAACCCAAACGACATTACAAAAAACTCATAATGACCACAAGGAGTTCAAAAAGACGTCTTCAGAATATAATCTTCCTTCACCCTAAATTGGTTAAAATCCGATCAAAGATTAATCATAGAAAAGTAACTCACTCCTTGAAGCTGGTCAAACAAGTAATCTATCCTTGGAAGGGGATACTTATTCTTAATTCTCACCTTGTTCAACTACCGATAGTGAATAGACATACAAAAAGAACTATGTTTCTTTCGAACATACAAAATTAGAGCACCCCATGGAGAGATACTAGGTCAGATGAAAATCTTATTCAAACAATCATTCAATTTTCCTTTCAATTGTTGTAGTTGTGCCAAATCCATATGTAATGAGGAATGGAAATAGGTCGCGTACCTGGGAGAAGGTCAATACAAAGGTCTATTTCACTTTTGAGAAAAATACTGGGTAAATTATCAAGAAAAGCTTCCAAAAACTCATTGAAAATGGGGACCAACTCAAGAGTCAGGGTTTCAGAATCCACATCCGTCACCCTAATTAGAATGTAAAAGTAACCCTTACAAATCATCTTTCTAGCTTTAAGACAAGAGACAATAGATCCTTAGGCATAAAGTTTCCCTCTTTTATCTCTAAAACAGAATCATTCGTGAACTCAAACTTCACTACACAAGTTCTACAATTGATAGTAGCATAAAATGAATGTTGACAATCGATACCAAGGATAACATCAAAATCTAGTATATCAAGCTTTACCAAGTCAACAAGAATAACTCTATGGGTGTAACACCCCGTAAATTCCATGACCTATAATAAAGCCTTATATGTTTAAAAATGATGATATTAAACCTAAATAAGTGTAAATAACTTGTTTGAGAAGTATTGGAGCCATAACATTAAAGAAAGACCTTAACATCTGAAAACTAGCGAAATTGAACTAGTTGACGTCCTTATGTTTGGTGAAGGTTTCGGAGGTTCATTTGAAGTCCAAATCTTGTAAAAAGACTTTGAATATGTAGAGTGTAGTATATAGGGTCTAAAAGTAAAGTTATGACACCCCAAGGACCACTTGAAGAGTCCTTGGGGAGGACCCGAACTTGGGCGAGCAAGCTGCCAAAGCAGATGCGTACAAGCAGGATTCTGGTGGCTGTTGCGCGACGTGCAGCCATCACGTGGAGATATGGAGTTGTCCTAGAGATGCGGGGCTCACAGGGACCCTACTTCCTCAACTCAAAATTCGAAAATAAAATGGGTAAATAGCCTCGCGACGCGTACCTACTTCCCATATATCGTATAAGTTATATTTTGGGTTTTTTGACATCACAACTAATTCCATTTAAGTGAGGTGTCTTTTGGGTATTTTAATGGGTGACAATATAATGCCTTAGGGTCAGTTTTAGGTCAATGTTAACACAAAAAATCAAGTCCCAAAAGTTGAACTCAAAAATATCTCTCTCTCCCAAATTCTCTCTTCCTCCAAAACTCCATTGAAGACCAATAGAGCTCCAAGGAGAAGATCAAGACTTCAAGTTTTTCACCCCAATTTCGTGGATTTCTCATTTATAAGGTATGTTTTATTTCACTCTTGGGAATACTTTCCCCAAGAGGTCCTTCAAAAGATGATTTCTAAATCCCCCAAAACAAGGGTTTTTCTCCTCACATGGGTCTTCTTTCTAAAACGAAATTGTGTATCAATTGTGATGAATTATGATGACTTAATGTTGTTTAATGTTTGAATTAATCTTTAATTTATGAATTCCTATGAGTTTTTCCTTGACCCAAGTATTTCCCCCAAATCCCTAATTTCTTGGGTTGATTAAGGTGAATTGATGAGGGTGATGAGCATGTCACTTATAAACTTTGATTTTGCTTATTTTAATACTTATTCATATGTTGGTTGTGAGTTCTTGGGTATTGAAGTAAGAAGTCCCAAGAAGGGCAATGAGGTATGATCTTGATTCTCCTTTGATCTCAATTATGTAAGGTGAAATCTACTTATGTGATAGTGATGATATAGTTAATTGTGCTGTTGTGATGTTGTTTATAAGAATCCCTCATCCCTAACCCTAGATTAATAAATTGGCTGTAAAGTATGTAATTATGTTATTATATGCTTATTTACATGATTCAATATTGTTTCTCATTATATGATAATGTATCTAAAGTGAAAGGATAGTTCTCACTTGTGATCACCTATGAGCTATTATGATAGGATGTTTACATAAGGGTCTAGAAGAGACTAATGTGAAATTGTATGATGTACTAAGATGATTACTAAAGGGAATAATTTCTTAACACCGAAAGGGTATGTAAATGAGATGGAGGTGTCACGTTAGTAAGTCCGACTTCCCACATGGGTTCATCAGTTAGTAAGTCCTGATTCCCGAATTATGTGTTGTCTCATGAGATGGAAACCTCCACGTTATTAATTCAAGGTTTCTAGAAAGAATATCCTTGACCCTTAACTATGTGCCCACATATGACTCTAGCTTAGTGAATCTACTTAGATAGCTACGTACGAATGGTTACACCTTAGGCAAGTGTTAACCCTCTCTTTTCGGTGTGGGAGTAGAACACCGGATTCCATGTAGCTCACATGGTCTCATGTCAATAATTGCACTTATTTCCCTAACATAAAAGTAAATGAATAAGTTAAGTATGTGAACTCTTATTAGGGTTGTCTTGAAGGCTTCTACATAGGTTAAGAGAGGGTATGGGACTTCTTTTACTCATTGCACATGTGGGGTCCTCTAGGATGATTCTAGTAGTGTTCTTTTATGATTATGATTATGTTGATAAGCTATGACTAGTATTGATATATGAATCATGTTATATATATGAGAATATGTTGTAAATATGAAATGGGTTGCTTAATGTGATACTTAGCTTTGGATAGGGTTATGGGGCTTTATTCTTGGCATTGCACAAGTGTTGCTTGAGTTACTTGTATGTTGATATGATTATAATGTTCCTTATATTTGTTTATTGAATTGTTGGTTATTTTGCATAGTTTTGACTAAATTGTGCCATTTCTCATGCATTAACGATTTTTATGCATAGGGAACATACTTATTACATGTGTTTTTTACTAACCCATATCTCTTCCCTTTTCCCCCACATTGAAGGTTCGGGCCATTGAAGTGTCATTGAGGCTAAAACAAGAAGGCTTGGACTAGACTCTCAAGTTTTGGTATGCCCTCTAGTTCGAGGAAGCTACCACACGCTCTATCTTAGTAGTAGTACTTGTAGTGTCTAATAGACAATCATTTCTTTCTTATTGTTGAAGATATTGATGTAAGTCCCATGTGGCAATTATGAACTTATGTAAGGGCTTTGCCCGAATTGTTTCACTTCATGTAACATTCTAAAAAATGTACTTGCCTATTGAAGAGCCTAATAAGATTTTAAGAACATGTATTGGGATACATAGGCATCCCAATGCCCAATATTGAGTAATATTGGGCATATTGGAGAATATTGGCTTAAGGGTGTTAGCCAATTTCTAACTATTAACAAAATTTAAAATACACCTTGATGTCCAAATGCCCCAATCCAAGCTTGGTTAGGCATTGTACCTTCAATGAAGACCCTAAGCTAAAATATTTATTTCTTAGTTGTGCACATTAAGTACGAGGCATCCAAGTGTCAAGCCTAGGTACCATAGAACATAACCATTTAAAATGATCAGGTAGATTAAGCAGTGCCCAAGGACATAGTGAGGGTCCTTGGACAAGAAATGAGCAGCAAACACATGTGCTAACCGGCCAAGAGACAAACAACCAAGCCCAACCGAATTCGGTTAGGGCGGTTAGGGGGCAGGCGCGCGAAAGGCTCAAGCCACGTGAGGCCTAGCTTCCTAACAAACTCTAGGCTCTAACTAACTGACCTAGCTAACTAACTAACCTTGGACAAACCAAAAATAACTAACTAAGGGAACCGACAACATAAGACCTAACCGGGTGACATTAAGACAAGTAACTAACTAAAGAAACATCCTAGTACCTAACTTAGGATGGTCCAAAAGGGTTGATTATGGTCCTAACAACTTAGGGGTACTTTAGTAATTACCCTAGGTCACTTCATTAATTAAATTAGCAACTTAATTAATTAATTTATTCGTATTCAAAACCAGAGACCCTTAGTCAAATACTCTCCTAGTTCTAGTCAATTTGGGAGAGGCATTTTGGTGATTTAAGTGGAGGGTCTTTAGGGTAATTCTTGGGACGTCTATATATTGAAATTAGGTCAGTTTTAGACCACAATTACAGGTCCCAAATCAAAATAAAACAAAATTCTCTTAATCTCTCAAGAACGCTCTGTTTTCCCAAACTCCATTGAAGAACAAGAAAAGCTTAAGGAAGAAAACAAAGGTTTTGAAGTTTCCAATCAGATTTTCGTGGATTCTTCATCAATAAGGTATGGTTTTTGATCCTTGAAATTCGTTTCATCAAGGAGACCAACTTTCAAAGATGTTTTCTAAAGATTTCAAAGGATGAATTGTCCTTTTTCATGATCTAGCCATGGGTTCTTCCATAAAAGGTTTTAAATCAATGCTTTAGAATTGAATTAATGTTAATGCAATGTTTTAAAGCTATAAATCTTATGAACCCATGCAAGCCACGCAAATTCCTATTTTGACTATTTTATGAGTTAAGTGATCATGTTTGTATAATTATGAATTAATGAGTAGTTTCTTATGGGCTTTCTAATAATGTAAGAATTGTATGTAATTGATGTCTAATTGGTCTTAGATTGTTAAATATATATTGAATTGACCTAGTTTCATGAAGTATTATGATTATTTGGGTAATTGATTATGTGAAGTATGATCATATCTATCGACATGTGATTAAGTGAAAGTATGTGTTTTTCTATGAATATTAGGTGATCATGTTGGACTATGACTATGTGTTTGTGTGTCTAGCCTTAAAGTTGATACATGATTATTCCTACTTGACTACATGGGTATATGATGGTTATATTTATGATGTTATAGTAATGTATAGGATGACATAAAGATGATAATGGTCATTCCTAAGTGCTTGGAAGAATTATATGCTATACGAAATAAAGTAAAGTATGTTGTGTCTTGTTTTTGTAGACTTGTGTCCCTTATTGGATACATGTATATGATGAATATGAACATCTTGACTTAGTAGGCTTAGGCACCTTGTCTTGTATGTGTATAGAAGAACCTTTAATTAAAGTCTAGGATCGGTAGACCTAATATGGTGCCCTTCTAAGCATGACTAATATGAGGAATCTTCTATATAGAAAGAAGGTTAAGAATGAGCTATCCTTAGAGACCATTGTATGGAAGCCCTAGTGGACCCATCTTTGGTAGGTGCAGTATGACTAGGTAATGACTAAGAGATGGTACCTTTTCATCTGTCCCTTATGTTGAACTTACTCTATGAGAACAAATGCTAGCACCGAGCGAGTATGTTATGGTTTGCAGCTCTGCTTGGGAATGAGACTAGAGTGCAATGTAGCTCTACTTGAGAATGATACGAGAGTACATAAAAGACCATCCTATTCCTTAACCATGTGCCTATATGTGTCCTAGTTCTCTCCTTGGCAAGTAGAACACCCTCATCAAAGTAGGTTAGAACTCCGGATTCCATGCCTAGCTAGTATGGTCTATGTCGGTTATTGCCTATTCTCATCATGTGGGATACATGCTAGTGTTGAATAAGTACTAGGAAGTTTAGGTAGTGGAATGGGACACTATCTAGACATTGCACGACTAGACTTTGAAGATGTTAGTATGTGAGTCCCTAGGTCTTTCCAAGCCCATTATGTGAAGTCTTTAATGAATGAAGTGTCTTCTAATTGAATTAATGAAAGATCACGTCTTTAGCTAACATATGATAAATAGAACGTTGTCTATTTAGGGTAGCTTGAGGGTCGCTTTGGTAAGCTTGAAGAGGGTGTATGGGAGGTCTCTTCTTATTTTACCTATGTGAATCTTAGAGTAACCTTAGGTGGGGAGTTAATAAAAAGAATAAGGGAATGATCTTATCTTAGGATAACCTTTGGTGAGAAGAATCCAAGCTAAAAGAGATTACGGTAAAGTTAATCTTAGTTCACGGTAATGTCCTTCAATATTTGATAAAATGTTTATGTGATATCTTATATGTTCTTTAGGTGTTAAATGTTGTTCTTATACTTATACTATGATGTTTTAATCAAAAAGAGCTTGTTTTATATGAATGTCCATTTTTCATGATTTTATGCATTACGTCATACTTAGTACAAGTGTTTGTACTAATTCCATACTTTTTGTCTATCTCTAAAGGTGCAGGTGGCATTTGAAAGTAGTCTCAAAGTTGAAGCTTGGATTAGTATTCGTTCAAGCAAAGAGTTTTGTATGTCCTCACTCGTTACGAAGACATCTTGATGTTTAGTTTTCCTTATTGAAAAGTATTGTAATAGACTTAGCTATTTTCTATATTTATATGTCTAAGATGGTGACTTTGAGACTTAGCCTTTCATTATGTTTTTCTATAAAAGAGATATTTTAAAGTATTATTATTTCGTGTGAAAAGTTTCAATTCCGCACTATTTTTCATACATGTATGCAATGAATGGTATGAAAGGGCATGTTTTAGACATCCGAGAGGTCGACGACGCCTGTCGCGATATGAGAATGCGCCATAATGTCTAGGGTGTGGTTTCGGGTCGTGACACTTCATTAGATGGTTTATGTGAGACAAAGATTTAGACTAAAGTCCTATATGTTTTTATGTTGTGTATGCGAGAAGAATATGTATGCTTCCTATGTAGAGGTCTATGTAAACCTCATTGCTATATAAGAATTTTTTTTAATTTTGCTACATTTCTGACCTATGATATGCTATGACGATGGCGAAGAGTCTTGTCTTAGTCCTCTTCGAGGATGACAACGATGCTTGTAACGACTAGGTTGTACTTTGGGTCGTTACAAACTTGGTATAAGAGCACAAGGTTAAGTATTCTTAAGAATGATGTCTTACTAAACCACGTCTATGTAGGGTCTTATTCAAAATTGTAAAGCGCGCCACACTTATTAATGAGGGACTATGTTATGCTTAGGAACTCTCACTCTCTTGTTATTCCTTAGTCCTGCCTAAGAGTCTTGACTCTATCTAGTACTTTCTTTGAATCCTTTTATTGTGCTTATAGGCAATGAATACAAGGAGGAACAATGGTCGAAGGGCCGGAGAGGAGAATTTGAATTAGGCGGTTCCCTCTCAAGCTCCTCAAAACCCTCAAGTTCCTATTGAAGAAATGTCTATGTTTAATGTTGATATAAGGTCGGATATTCATAGCTTGAGTCAACTGTTGGCTACCCAAGTTTCTAAGGATGCAAACGTGCAAGTGAACCCCAATGCTAACACTACCTCTTCAAGGATTAGGAATTTCACAAGGATGAACCCCCCTACTTTCTATTGTTCTAAGGTGGAGGAATACCCACAAGGGTTCATTGATGAAGTGTTCAAAGTTGTTGATGCTCTGGGTGTTTCATCTCAAGAAAAAGCGGAACTAGCCGCCTACCAACTCAAAGACGTGGCTCAAGTTTGGTATCACTAATGGAAGGATGAGGGGTAAATTATAGAAGGTCAGATTACTTGGGAAGATTTCAAAGTGGCTTTCCTTGATAAGTTCTTTCCCTTGGAACTAAGGGAGAGGAAAATGTAAGAATTCATCAACCTTAGTCTAGGGGGTATGACCGTGAAGGAGTATAGCCTCAAATTCACTCTACTATCAAAGCATGCTCCTACTATGATTGCGGATTCTAGAGCTAAGATGAACAAATTTGTCTGGGAATATACGATCTTGTGGTTAATGAATGTAGGTCGCCTATGTTTATTCCTAGCATGGACATCTCCCGTCTCATGGTTCATGCCGAACAAATTGAGGAGCAAAAGCCTAATCAAGTTTGTAGGGAGTTAAAAAAGGTAAGAACTAAAGATGGGAATTCTTCTAAGACAAGATTTAAGGTTCAAGACAAACCAATGTTCAAGAAAAGTTTTTCCAATCAAGGCTCTTCTAAAGCTCCAAGGGTCAGCAAGAGTAAAGTGCCTACTTGTAACGCCCTAAAATGAACTAAGGTGAACTAGAGATTTGTGGTTGTTTTTTGAGTTAATTTTAAGTTAAAATGAGTTAATTTAGTGTCCTTAAGCAGTGTGTAAAGTTTGGTTAAGTTTGGAGGTCAAACGATCAAGAACGTCCATGAAGTTCGGAAGGTGTGACCTAGAAAGTACTTGTGTGTCTTGAGGTGTTTGAGTGAGTTTTACATGTTCATTTTGCTTGAAACTTGTATGAGATGTTCCTAAGACCTAGATGACCATGTTTAGGGGTTTAACGTTCCGGCACGAACCCACCTAGGACCCGCAAAGAGGGGCCCTAGAAAAGGGCCCAAGACATGGACCAAACTGCCAAAGCAGTGACCAAACGACAACCCAAAGGACGGTCCGTTGTCCACCAATGGTCCGTCGACCATGGGCGTCGATTGGACCTACAAGGCATGATGGACAAGATCCAAATTGGACTAAGTATCAACCAACGAGACTCGACCAATGGACCGTGAGTTGACAAACGGTCTATCGGTCCCCTTCCGCCGATTGGACTTGAGAGCCTACAGGTTGGTGATTTGCAGTCCAAAAAAATGAGACCCCACCAACAGTCTATCCTTTGACAAACGGTTTATTGGTTGGTCCTTCGATGGTGACTGTCCCAAAAGCTGCAATGTTGCCTGTGAAGTCTTGAGGTGTTTGGTAAATTCACCCCGTCTTTTATGACCCTAGGATGATATTTGTAGGGTTTTTAAGTTATATTAGATTGGGTTTAATTCCTAGACCTAGACAAGACCCCTCACTTCAAAATTCAAACTCTCTCAAAGTCACCTTTGAAACTAGATGTCAAGGAGAGCTAGGAGGTCTGGTTTGGACGTGTTTCTTCACCAAAATCATTGGGTTTTCTGGCATTTGAGGTATGGTATCCATTCTTGAACTCTCTTCCATTCCAGGAGTCCCTTCTAATGAATTTTCAAAAAGGGTTTTTAACCCTAGTTTTTTCTATCTTCAAATATAAATATGGGTCTTGCATGAAAATGTTTATAATGACTAATTAATGATGTTTCTAATTTTACTTGATGATTTTAAGGTTAAACCTTCAATGAAATCATGTTAAAGCTTTTTATCAAATATTGGCTTGAGAAATGGGTTAAATGAGCATGTTTGTGTAGAGAATGAACTTTCGTTTTCTTGTGTTGTTATGTTGGTTTAGCTACTTCCCTAAGGGCCTTATTATGATGAAATATTGAGAAATTTTTTATAGGTTGTGATGGCTTGGTTAAATGGTGAGTTGCTTATATTGAATAGTTGTAATAATAAATTGATCTTGAGTGGTATGGTCCATCTTCTTAGTGGCGGTGTTTACTTGATGAATTTGGTTATGTTTAGTATGTATTGAGAATGTGATTTTGAAGGCCTACTATGTGAAATGAAGTGATATGGGAAAATGGGTCTTGTATTGTGTTTTATGAAGCTTGAATTGTATGTTTGACCTAGATTATGTCAAAATGCAATATATGACTAAGTGAAACATGTAAAGTGTGTGAGTTGATGAATGAAGGTCTAAAGCATGTATAGAAGTAATGTTCATGAAATTATGCTTATATGCAAGGTGTCCTCACATGTACACACACACACACTTAAGTCAATGTATGAAGCTAAGTTGAGTAAAAAGGTGAGTCTTGGGGTGGACCGTAAGGTCTCAAAAATGACTTAGGTTAAGCTAGTGCCTAACGTGGTTGTCATCATCGTCTAAGGTCCTAAAATGGTTTATAAAGTGTTATTGAGGTAGTAGCTAAGAGTTTAGGTGCATTGGAAGTCAAACATCAATGGACGACCAAGACGTTCGACGACTAAGTCACCTAAGTTTCTCATATGTGGTTGTATGTGTTTATGTGTTATGAATGACCTTATATGTTCCTTAAATGAGTCTATATGGTGTATATAGGCAGTGTGTCAAGTTTCATGAAGTTTGGAGGTCAAACGTTCAAGAACGTCCATGACGTTCGAAAGATGTGCCTTGAAAGGACCTTGTGTGCATGTTTCGTCAAGTTATACGTGTTTGTTTTGGATGAAACACATGTGGTAGGTCCTAAACTCGTATACATACATGTTTGTATTGGAAATGTCCGGGTACGATTCCACGTATAATCCACAAGAGGCCCTAGATGAGGACCCCAGATTAAACTCAACACTGGCAGGCAGTGTCCAAACGACGACCCAAACGACTGCCAGTCGACCAGGCGACGGCCCGTCGATAGGTATCGTCGACGAGACATTTTTCCTTCAGGTTGAGGAGTTGCAGGTGCAGCCAATGAGACCCCATTTATGGGGCGTGGTCTCACCCACGGACCGTCGATGCTGGCGTCGATTGTGCTGAAAAGTTAGCAGTTTTCTGTTAAGACTTGGGGGGTTTGAGAAATTTACCCCAAGTCTTATAAAACGTGGGGACGGTTGTTTTAGGTGTATAGGGGTATTTTAAGAGTATATCAGTGATTAAACTCTCATTTAACCCTAGCATCTAAATCAAAAACCCTTCCCTCCTAAAGTTTTCCCAAAAACCTCCATGAGAGTTCAAAGTGAAGATGAAGCTTGAAGATGGGTCTTCAATGGAGTTTCTTCTTCAATTAGTATTGGGCTATTCAAATATGGTATGTGAGTTCTTCATCTAAGGCTTGCTATCACCTTAGAGCCAATTTCAAAGATGATTTTCAAAGGATTTCAAAAGATGAAAAAATCCGATTTCTACTCTAAGTCTTGGGTTCTTGCATAAAACGTTTTCAAAGCTTAAGATATGATGTTATTGATGTATAATTGATGTTTTCTAATGAAATTCTCCATGAACCCTTGACCTTCTCAAATCTCTTAATTTCACTAAAACATGGGTGAATTGATTATGCTTTAAGATTTATGAATTCATGTGTAGATTGTTATGAGATTTTGATTCATGTATAGATTATGTATGCATGATGTATAGGCTGTTTCAATTCGATTAATTGAGTATTTAATACTCTTAGATCTATTGACTATTAAGCTTATTAAATTGATATGAACTTAATGTTTATAGATTCTAGTGTAGGTTTCTATGGGCTTTCTAATGATATAAGGATTGTATTCAATTGATATAAAATTGGTCTTAGATTGATAAATCTACATTGAATTTACTTAGATTCATTGAGTATTATGATTTATGTTTTGAATGGATGTTCATGGCCATGAGTAAGGGCCTTATGGTATTGAATTGGATGGTTTAGCTTTGGATTGAAGGGGTAAGATGAATTGGGTGGTACGCTGCCCTAACTCTCTTATTATTATGTATAGCTATATTAATTTATCTCTTGAATTATGTGTGATTGGTATAGTCCACTTATGGTGGCGGTGTTATGTGATTGATGTGGCCTTGTCGGCGTTATTTTAAGTATATTGATGATCATGGCCTTGTCGGCACTAGTTGAAGTAATATGTTGGTTTGTGTAGTTGATTATATGAAGTATGATCATATCTACCTATATGTGAAGTAATGTGAAAGTATGTGTTCTCTTATTGAAGTTATTAGGTGATCATGTTATACTATTACTATGTGTTAGGTGTGTAGTCTTAGAGTTGATACATGGTGTAAGACCTCGAAAATGACTTAGGTTAACTAGAGACTAACATGTTGGTAATGGTGGTTTAATGTCCTAATGTGGTCTATTATATGGTTTAGAGGCAGTAGCTAAGAGTTTAGGTGCATTGGAAGTCAAACGTCAAAGGATGACTAAGACGTTCGACGACTAAGTCACCTAAATGCCTCGTATGTGGTTCTATGTGTTTATGAGTAATTCATGAGGTTGTAAGGTTCTTAAATTAGTTTAAATGGTGTATAAAGTCAGTGTGTCAAGTTTCGTGAAGTTTGGAGGTCAAACGTCCAAGAACGTTCATGATGTTCGAAAGATATGCCTTGAAATGAGCTTGTGTGTCTAGGCATGTTTAGTCGAGTTTTACGTGTTTGTTTTGGATGAAATTCATGTGACAGGTGTTAAATTTTAATACAATCATATTTGGGTTGTAAACGTCATGGCAAACATCCCCAAGTACCATCCAAGGGTCCTTGAGGAAGGACCCAAAATGGTGGCCAAAACTGCCAAAAAGGCAGTCCACCTACGGAAGGCAATCGACGGACAGTGGCCTGGTCGACGCCCCGTAGGTGGTGGGAGTCATTGGAGCCTTAGCCTAGGAAGTGAAACTTCCATTTTCCAGGATCTGACCCAATCGACGATGGACAGCACGGTCCGTAAGTGGACTGACGCCCCGTCGATGGGTCAGTCGTCTGTGAGCCTGTGCCTGCATGCAACTCACTGTTAAGTTAAGGGGTGATGTTGCAATTTCACCCCACTTCCAAATAGATGTATTGGAGGTTTATTAAGGGTCTTTTGGGTATTTTATATGTGTTTATAAGTCATTAACACTTAGAAGATTTCATTCTTCAAAAATCAAACCCCAAAATACCTTAGAAATTCCCCAAGACTCCATTGAAGTCCAAAATCAAGGAAGAGCTTGGTGTGACGTTTTGAGTGGAGATTATTCATCAAAGTGAAGAATTATTTTAATTGAGGTATGACTTTTGATCCTTGAAACTCGTTTCATCAAGGAGCCCAACTTTCAAAGATGTTTTCAATGTTTTCAAAAGGTGAATTGTCCAATATCATGATTCTACCATGGGTTCTTGCATTAATAGTTTTCAAACGTCTATTATGGAATAGATTGATGTTGTATTGATGATTTCAACCTAAATTCCCTATGAACCCATGAAGTTGATGAACCTAAGATTTTGACTAAATTATCGGTTACTTGATATTGGCCTAATGTTGATGAATTCATGTGTAGTTTCTTATGGACTTTCTATTGATGTAAGGATTGTATTCAATTGTTATCAAATTGGTATTGGATTGTTGAATCTATATTGAATTGGGTTAGATTTCATTTATTTCTATAATTGTGCATTGAATTGGTGTTCATGCCCATGGGTAAGGGTCTTATGATGTTGAATTGGGTGATTTGGTATTGGCTTGAAGTGTTGATGATGAAGTGGTGGTACGCTGCCCTATTTCTTCTTAGTCAATGTTAATTATACTTCAATTATGTTATGATTGGTTTGGTCCACCTTTGGTGGCGGTGCTATGTGAATTGATATGGCCTTGTCGGCGTTACTTTCTAGTATATTGATGATCATGGCCTTGTCGGCACTACTTGAACTTATATGGATATTTTTGTAGTTGATTTTATGATGTGTGATCATATCTACCTATATGTGAAAGTATGTGTTAGACTATTGATACTATTTAGATAATCATGTTGTGCTTTGACTATGTGTTAAGAGTGTAGTCTTAGAGTTGATACATGGTTGTTCCTAAAGTGGTTAGATGAGTCTAAAATGATTAAGTTGATGATGTTAAGGTAATGGATAGATTGACTAAATAAGGTTAAGGGTCATTCCTAAGAGTCTAAAGAATGATAGGCTAAATGAGTAAAATGGAATAATGTTGTGTCTTGTTTAGGTAGACTTGTGCCCCTTACTTGATGCTTATGTGAATATGTGATGTCTTGAATTAGGAACCTAAAGGGTCTTAGTCTTGAATAAATGAATATAGGTGAGACCTTGAATAATGATTAAAGGGTCATTTATGTGGAACGTTGAACCAAGTGGTAAGGTTATGAATCGTGAAGTAGTTAGCCGTAATGGTATCCTTCATGTAATGAGTGATGGACTTAAGGTTGATTGGCTGGACGGCATAATATTATACCTTAGGAAAGTCGCGATGATCTTCTTGTCACCATTGTGAGATAGCCCTAATGGACCTTGCTTTGGTAGGGTAAATGTGATTGGTTCATGAATATGATATGGGACCCATTTGATGAACCTTAATGTAAATTGATCTATGAGAACTAAGGCTAGCACCGAGTGAGCATGGTTAAGGGAAGTAGTTCTAGTCAAGTATGAGACTAGAATACAAAGTACGCCCTTCATATTGTTTAACCATGTGCCTACATGGGATCTCTATGTTCTACCATTGGCAAGTAGAACACCTCATCGAAGTAGGATAGAACTTTGGATTCCATGCTTTGCTACCATGATCAATGTCAGTTTTTGCCTATTCTCATCATATGGGATACCTATTAGCATTAGATAAATTCTATGAAGTTTAGGTGGTGGTATGGGACGCTACTTAGACATTGCACAATAGGCTTTGAAGATGTTAATGAGAGTCCCTAGGTCTTGTATAAGACCATTATTTGAATGTCCTTTATTGGATGTATGTCTCTTAAATGAACTAGTGAACTAATGACTTAATGATAATGAGCATGTAAAGAAATAAGTACCTAATCTAAAGTGACTTAAGGATTCGTTAGTTAAAATGTGAAGAGGGCATAAAGGATGATCTCTTCATGTCTTATCTTTGGAAGTCTTGAGAATGACTCTAGTTAGAGAAGTTGCTTGATATGTATGACATGATCTAAATCTAGGAAGTCTTAAGAATTATTTAGGTAGTCTTGAAGTGAATGTATGGGTGTTGTCTTCTAGGAGTACTTGAGTAAGTCTTTTGATAGCCTTGATAGGGGAGATTGTCATATTATGTATGTATTGTATGTTGGTGTATTATAGGTGTGTATGTGTCTCATTATTAGTAATTTTGAGGATCATTTAGGCACATCTAGAGAGGGTGTATGGGAAGTCTCTCTTTGTGGGACTTAAGTGAATCTTAGGATGACTTTAGTGAGAAGACTACATGCTAAAATATGTTTTAAAAGGAAGGCTAGGACTTCACTGTAACAATGAATGGACTTCACTGTACAGTGAAGTGAACTCACTATAAAGTGAGCTCTAAATTTATGATTTCGGTTTTAATGTTTTGTTATGTGATTCTATGTTGCTAAATGTTGTACTTTGATGCTATTATGATCTTTTAACAAAAAGATGCATATTTCCAATAAAGTCCGTTTCAATGATTTTATGCATAATGCCATACTTAGTACATGTGATTGTACTAATTCCATGCTTTATTTTTCTATTTATTAGTTCTTGGTAGATGAAGAGCTTTGGGAAGAATACTTGGACAAGGAGATCATTCAAGAAGAAGTTGAAGTATGTCCTCACTTGACTTGAGGGCATATATGTCATTTTATGTTTCTTTTATAAAGTTTGTAATAGACTATGGTAGTATGTTTTAAATTCGTATGGGTCGTGACCCAAGTATTATCGTGTCTTAACATGATGATCGAGACTTAGTGTTTTCCTATTTCCATCTATGAAAGAGTTTAAGACTTCTATATTGTTTTACAAAAAGTTATAATTCCGCACTACTTTTCGTTATGTATATGCGATGAATGATATGATAGGCTTGTATAGGACCTCCGAGAGGTCGAATGCGCCGGTCGCAATACAAGATTGCACCCTAACTTCTAGGGTGTGGTTTTGGGATGTGACACATGGTTGTTCCTAACTTGGCTATATGAGTCTATAATTGTTATGTTGATTATGTTAAAGTAATCAATAGGTTTACATAATGATGTTAAGGGTCATTCCTAAGTTTCTAAAGAATGTTATGCTATATGTGCTAAAGTAATGTAATGTTGTGTCTTATTTAGGTAGACTTGTGTCCCTTACTTGATGCATGTATGAATATGAATATGTGATATCTTGACTTAGGAACCTAAAGAGTCTTAGTCTTGAATGAATGAATGTTAGGTGAGACCTTGAATGATTATAAGAGGGTCCTTTATGTGAAACCTTGAACCTAGTGGTAAGGTTATGAAACTTGAAGTCGAAAGCCATAATGGTATCCTTCATGTAATGAATGATGGACTTTAGGTTGATTGGCTCGAACGGCATCATATCAATCCTTAGGAAAGTCGTGATGAGCTTAGTGTCTCCATAGGGAGGTAGCCCTACTGGACCTTTCTTTGGTAGGGTAAATGTAATTGGGTTATGAACTTGATATGGAACCCTTTTGTATGAACCTTAATGTGAATTAATCTACGAGAACGAAGGCTAGCACATAGTAAGTATGGTAAGGGAAGTAGTTCTATTTAAGGATGAGACTAGAATACAAAGCACGCCTTTCATATTCCTTAACCATGTGTCTGCATGGGATGTGTCTATGTTCAACCATTGGCAAGTAGAACACCCTCCATCGGAGTCGGTTACAACTACAGATTCCATGCTTTGCTACCATGGTCTATGTCGGTTATTGCCTATTCTCATCATATGGGATACTTACTGCATTAGAGAAGTTCTATGAAGTTTAGGTGGTGGTATGGGACGCTATCTAGACATTGCACAATAAGCTTTGAAGGTGTTAGTTGGAGTCCCTAGGTCTTCTCCAAGACCATTACTTGAATGTCTTTATGTGATGAATGTCTCTTAAATGAACTAAGTAATGTAATGACTTAGGTTAAGAAAGCACGTTAAATGAATAAGTACTTATCTAGAGTAGTTAAGGGTTGTCTAGTTAAGGTATGAAGAGGGCAAGGGAATGGTCACTTAATCTCTTACTTAGATAAGTCTTAGTAATGATTCTAGTTAAGGAGAATGATTGATTATGTGGACATGATCCTAAACTAGGTAAGTCTTAAGGATTACTTAGGTAATCTTGAAGAGATCAATTATGGACATTCTCTTCTTGAGTTACTTCAGTAGGTCCTTGGATAACCTTTGAAAGGAGAATGTCATATTCGATGTATGCTATTGTATTTAGTGAAAATGATTATATCCTAGGTAGTCTATTGGATACCTTGTGTGTGTCTGATAGGGATTGTATGGGTGGTCGCTCCACACTCACTCAAGTGAACCTTGGAATCACCTTTTGTAGGAGGATCTCATGTTCATGTGTTTGATGTATTGTAGGTGTGTATGTGTCTCATTCTAAGTAGTCTTAAAGATCGTTTAGGCATGCTTTGGGAGGGTGTATGGGCGGTCTCTCTTTGTATGACTTAAGTGATTCTTAGGATAGCTTTTAGTGGTTTGACTACATGCTAGAGATGTGAAATGTGAAGGTTAAAAACTTCACTGTAAGAGTGAAGGAATATCACTGTATAGTGAAGTGGTTCACTGGAAAGTGAACTTTAATAATGTAATTAATTGCTTAAATGATTTCTTATGTATTCCTAAAGTGTTAAATGTTGTTCTTATGATTATAGTATGACGTTTTAATAAAAAATTCATGAAAAGCATGTTATTGACTAAATGTCCCTTTTTCATGGTTTTTGCATGGCTTCCATACTTAGTACATCTAATGTGCTAACCCCTTTTTTTCCCTTTTTGACTAAAGTGTAGGGAATTGGAAGTCTTGATATGCCATGGAGGATGGATAGGTTTCTAAGGGTTGAAGATGAAGTGTTGGTGAGTCGTCATCGATTCGGGGACAATATCCACAGGTTCGTTAATGTCTTAAGTCTTTACTGTATGTCTTGTATGGGCATAGTCCCAAGTATTTTATACTCTAAAGTTTAGATGGTTCAAGGGGTTATTGTAAAGGTTTATGTTTTAATGAAAGTCTTTCGCTTGCGTATTATTTATAGAAAGAGTTCTTCATGTGTGAAGAAAGTTTTAAATTTTTACTCTTTTTAGTATGTTTATTATGCAATGAATGATACAAGAAGCTTAGATGAGACTTCTTGAAGTCTCATTTGCCGTGTGACGAACTCAAGGATGCTCTAAATTCTTGGTGTACTTGAGGGTTGTGACAAGCCTGGTATCAGAGCATAAGGTTTGGGAGTGTTGTAGTTGTCTCATGAACCACATCTAATAGAGTCTTATTTATAATGTGAAGCGCAGCATATTATAAATAGGAGGCTATTAGGTGCTAGGTAAAGTTTCACTTCTTCATTCATCTAATCGTGCCTAAGAGCCTTGTATATGGTGTCTTTCTCTTGTCTCCCATATGCGTTTGGTCATTCGAGTGTGACTTTATGAAGATTGGGTTGAGGGAGAGAAAAGATGAGAGGTGGCTTCCTAGATGAGGTGTGAAAGATGGTGTAGATGACCCTAGGTTGTCTTGGTTGCCTTTGAAAGGTAGTATAGTTTGAAAATAATGGTAAGGTATAGAGTTAGAAATGTGAAGGAGTGGTTGTTGAGGTGGTTTGAAGTTGTTTAAGACCCAACCATAGAAAGGAAGGTCAAGAGATTTGAAAGAGTAAAGGTGAGTTTCTCCTAGTAAGGGGGATGTAATGGCTAGATGGTTGAACCTTTGAGAGTCTTTACCCATGAGCTAGACTTTGGGTGAGAAAGTATTAGTAAGGTTTAAGGAGCCTTGAGGAAATTTCTTGTGGTAGATGTTATGTTGACCTTAGAATGGGTTTCTCCTAAGTGGGGGAGTATGGTGAAGAGTATGGTTGTTGGGAGTAAGATAACCTTAACCTTTCTATATGTGTTTATTCAAGCCTAAAACAAAGAGTTCTTAGTAACTTGTTTTGTGTAGGAGTTTTTGTGGAAAATGAGTTCCAAACATTTTCCTTATGATATGCATGCTTAGTTGAAATTGAATTTCATTAACTTATTGCATTAAGTACGTTATGAAGCCATGATTATGTTGTAAAAGGTGTGTATGATGTTACTTTGCATATTAGCATGTCTATATAATGTATTGCCTATAAGTTGCATTTTTGAAAGCTCAAATCACTGTAGGTTCTGCCAATTCACTGTAAGATTTTTCAAAAAATTGACTAATTGATTCATTGGTCTAAAAATGATGTTATGTTGTTAGAACTGATGTATAGGAGCATTCTAATGAATGTAAAATGAGTTTTTTTGGTATTTGGACTATAAGAATGTGAGTTTTTTAGCATGATGAGTTATAGAATCTATGCTAGTTTCTTGTTGTTTTGTGAATCTCTTGCTTATGTGAAAATGATGTTTTCTATTTGATTGAGTGTTATGTGTTATGGTTATGAGTTGATAATTAATTCTCTATCCTTGGAAGTGTTCAAAGAGTGGCAAGTGTCATTCGAGGAGGAATGTTGTCCAAGTGGGGGAGATTGTAAGGTCTCGAAAAAGACTTAGGTGAAGCTAGAGCCTAACGTGGTTGACTTGATGGTCTAAGGTCCTAAAATAGTCTATCAAGTTTTATTGAGGCAGTAGCTAAGAGATTAGATGCATTGGAAGTCAAACGTCATTGGACGAACAAGACGTTCGACGACTAAGTCACCTAAGTGCCTCATATGTGGTTGTATGTGTTTATGTGTTATGAATGAGCTTATATGGTCGTTAATTTAGTTTATATGGTGTATATAAATAGTTTTTCAAGTTCCGTGAAGTTTAGAGGTGAAACGTTCAAGAACGTTCATCACGTTCGAAAGATGTGCCTTGAAATGACCTTGTGTGTCTAAGCATGTTTCATCAAGTTTTACGTGTTCGTTTTGGATGAAACTCATGTGGCAGGTCCTAAACTCGTATACCTGCATGTTTGTATTGGAAAAGTCCAGGTACGAATCCATGTAGGACCCGTAAGGGGCCCTAGAGGAGGACCCCAACCTAGAGCTCAACACTGCTAGGCAGTGTCCAACTGATGGCCCAACCGACGGCCAGTCGACCAGGTGATGGCCCATCGATTGGTATCGTCGATGGAGACACTTGTCCTGCAGGTTGAGGAGTTTCAGGTTTAACCCACGAGATCCCATCGACGGGGCGTGGGTGAGACCACGGACCGTCGATGCTTGCGTCGATGGGCTGTGTGTTTTCCTGCCAGTTTTCTGTTAAGTTGAGGGGTGAAGTTGTAAATTCAATCCACGCCCCTATAAATATTTGGACGGTTGTTTTGAGTGTTTATGGGTATTTTAAGAGTATATAAGTCATTAAACTCTCAGTTAAACCCTAATACTAAGATCAAAACACATCCCCTCCAAAGTTTCTCCAAAAACCTCCATGAGAGTTCAAAGTGAAGATGAAGCTTGAAGATGGGTCTTCAATGGAGTTTCTTCTTCAATTGACATTGTTTTCTTCAAATAAGGTATGGGAGTTCTTCATCTAAGGCTTTTTATCACCTTTGAGCCAACTTCAAAGATGATTTTCAAAGGATTTCAAAAAGATGAAAAAGTCCAATTTTTACTCTAAGTCTTGGGTTCTTGCATGAAAGGTTTTCAAACGTTGAGATATGATGTTATTGATGTAAAATTGATGTTTTACATGAAATTCTCCATGAACCCTTGATCTTCTCAATTCTCTAATTTTCACTAAAATATGGGTGAATTGATTAAGCTTTGAGATTAATGAATTCATGTGTAGATTGTTATGAGCGTTTGATTTATGTATAGATTATGTAAGCATGATGTATAGGTTGTTTAAGTTTATTAATTAATTAATTAATACTCTTAGATCTATTGACTATTAAGCTTATTGAATTAATATGAACTTAATGCTTATAGATTCTAGTGTAGTTTTCTATAGGCTTTCTAATTATGTAAGGATTGTATTCAATTTATATCTAATTGGTTTTATATTGGTAAATCTATATTTAATTGACTTAGATTCATTGATTATTATGATTTATGCTTTGAATTGATGTTCATGGCCATGGGTAAGGGTCTTATGGTATTGAATTGGATGACTTAGCTTGGGATTGAGGTGGTGAGATGAATTGGGTGGTACGCTGCCCTAACTCTCTTATTATTATGCATTGTTATTGCAATTTAGCTCTTGAATTATATGTGATTGGTTTGGTCCCCTTATGGTGGCGGTGTTATGTGAATTGATGTGGCCTTGTCGGCGTTATTTTAAGTATATTGATGATCATGGCCTTGTCGGCACTACTTGAAGTAATATGTTGATTTGTGTAGTTGACTATATGAAGTATGACCATATCTACCTATATGTGAAGTAATGTGAAAGTATGTGTCCTCGTATTGAAGTTATTAGGTGATCATATTATACTATGACTATGTGTAGTCTTAGAGTTGATACATGGTTGTTCCCAACTTGGCTATGTGAGTCTTTAATGGTTATGTTGATTATGTGAAACTAATGAATAGGTTGACATAGTGATGCTAAGGGTCATTCCTAAGTTTCTAAAGAATGTTATGCTATATGTGCTAAAGTGATGTAATGTTGTTTCTTGTTTAGGTAGACTTGTGTCCCTTACTTGATGCATGTATGAATATGAATATGTGATATCTTGACTTAGGAACCTAAAGAGTCTTAATCTTGAATGAATGAATGTTAGGTGAGACCTTGAATTTTTATAAGAGGGTCCTTTATGTGAAACCTTGAACCTAGTGGTAAGGTTATGAAACATGAAGTCAAAAGACAAAATGGTATCCTTCATGTAATGAATGATGGACTTTAGGTTGATTGGCTCGAACGACATCATATCAATCCTTAGGAAAGTCGTGATGAGCTTAGTGTCTCCATAGGGAGGTAGCCCTACTGGACCTTTCTTTGGTAGGGTAAATGTAATTGGGTTATGAACTTGATATGGAACCCTTTTGTATGAACCTTAATGTGAATTAATCTACGAGAACGAAGGCTAGCACCAAGTGAGTATGGTAAGGGAAGTAGTTCTAGTTAAGGATGAGACTAGAATACAAAGCACGCCTTTCATATTCCTTAACCATGTGTCTACATGGGATGTGTCTATGTTCTACCATTGGCAAGTAGAACACCCTCCATCGGAGTAGGTTACAACTCCGGATTCCATGCTTTGCTACCATGGTCTATGTCGGTTATTGCCTATTCTCATCATATGGGATACTTACTGCATTAGAGAAGTTCTATGAAGTTTAGGTGGTGGTATGGGACGCTATCTAGACATTGCACAATAGACTTTGAAGGTTTTAGTTGGAGTCCCTAGCTCTTCTCCAAGACCATTACTTGAATGTCCTTATGTGATGAATGTCTCTTAAATGAACTAAGTAATGTAATGACTTAAGTTAAGAAAGCACGTTAAATGAATAAGTACATATCTAGAGTAATAAAGGGTCTTCTAGTTAAGGTATGAAGGGGGCAAGGGAATGGTCACTTCATCTCTTACTTAGATAAATCTTAGTAATGATTCTAGTTAAGGAAAATGATTGATTATGTGGACATGATCCTAAACTAGGTAAGTCTTAAGGATTACTTAGGTAATATTGAAGATGTCAATTATGGACATTCTTTTCATGAGTTACTTGAGTAGGTCTTGGGATAACCTTTCGAAGGAGAATGCCATATTCGATGTATGCTATTGTATTAAGTGAAAATGATTCTATCCTAGGTAGTCTGTTGGATCCCTTGTGTGTGTGATAGGGATGGTATGGGCGATCGCTCCACACTCACCCAAGTGAACCTTGGAATCACCATTGGTAGAAGGATCTCATGTTCATGTGTTTGATGTATTGTAAGTGTGTATGTGTCTCATTCTAAGTAGTCTTAAGGATCGTTTAGACATGCTTTGAGGGGGTGTATGGGCGGTCTCTATTTGTATGACGTAAGTGAGTCTTAGGATAGCCTTTAGTTGGTTGACTACTGTATGTCCCCAAAATGAGATAGTCTTAATGTTCTAAGGTCCTAAAATGACTTATAATATGGTTTATAGGCAGTGTATAAAGTTTGAGGTGAATTGGAAGTCAAACGTCAAGGGTCGACCAAAACATTCGATGAGTAAGTCACCTAAATGCCTCGTATGTGGTTCTATGTGGTTATGTGTGATGCATGAGATTATGAAGTCTTAAAATGGTTTATAATGATGTAAAATGATAGTATATGATGTTTCGTAAAGTTTGGAGGTCAAACGACCAAGAAAGTCCAAGGCATTCGAAAGATAGCCCTTAAGACGTTCAACGTGTGTCTTGAGGGGGCTTGGCCTGTTTGGACGAGTTACAAGTGGTTGTTTTGGGTGAAAATTTTGTGGAATGTCTACAACTTGTTAATGTTGTATTTACGTTTGAAACATCCGGGTAAGACCTCTAAAGGCTACGCAAAAGGGCCCACAAGAAGGACCCAAGGCTGGTCGAGACACTCCCTTGGCAGTGTCAATTGACGGACCAAACGACGGCTCGTTGGTCAACCAACGGCCTGTTGGTCAGGTATCATCGACTGGCACTTGCCTTGGGCAGGTATCAGGCCAATATTTGAATAAGTACCAATCGACGGAGCCCTAGGCACGGTCCGTTGACTGACCAACGCCCCGTAGGTGCCTCCATCGATGGTGGCCAGTAACTTGCAGCTGCGTCTGTTTTAATTAAAGGGGTGAATGGAAAATTCACCCCATGTCCTAACCTGACTATAATGGGTTAATTTAGCTAATTTTGTGTGTATATAATCCATCCAAAACGTGATCAATCCATTCCCAAACAAACTCACACAAATTGAACCTTTCCCTCCAAATATGTTCTCTCTAAAACCACCATTGTTGGTGAAGCTCAAAAACTGCTTGGACCTCAGATTTCTATGGGTGATTCATAATTTTTAGAGGTCTTCATGAAGATTAAGGTATGGTGATCCTTCATCTCTAGTTATCCTTTCATCTAGAGAGTTAATCTCAAAGATTTCAATGAGAAAAATATGATCAAGTTCTTCTTCTTCAATCTATCCATGGGTTCTTTATCAAAACGTTTTTAATGGATAAATCATGTTGATTTGATGTTAACATGTTGGTTTGAACTTTAATTTACTCCAATTGCATGATGAACCCATGTCCCTTCCTTAAAACGATTTAGCCCTTGCATGGGCAATATGATTATGGCTTGTTATCAATTTAATTGTGATATTCTTATGTTGAATCACCTATATCTACTGTTTTTTACGTTAATTGTTGTTTAATTATAAGTAATGGATCCATGTGGATCAATGAAGGAAGATTTGAACATGTTTAGCTTAGTTTTACTTGAATTCACTGTAACGTTGGTTCCTAAATGATCTAATGCGAAATTTAATGGTGTAGGGATGATTGTACCTATTATTTTACTAGGATATTATTGTTGAATTATATAGATGTGATTCATGTGATTCAAGGTTGGTTTGGCCTATATTCTTCTATCTTTCATGTTCCTCGAATGTAGCATATTCACTGTAATCTAGTCATTTTGTAATCCTAATCCTACGATAGATGTAATCATGATTTTGATGTGATTAAGTATGTGTTTCTCTACTGCCTTAGATGGATATTGTTGATGAAATATGATCTTTAATACATACAAGTGAAATTGTCTAATGATTTATGTTCTTCTACATACTAGCATGTTAATGTATCGTATTAGTTGTAACACGACCTTGTAGTGGCTTATGCTTAACTTCATGTATGATCATGATACATTAAGCTACTGCCCTATAATTGGCTTATTGGTGAAAAAGTAGTAATGGTCAATGGAGACCAAAGGCTAAAGGATTGGTAAGAATTGCTCTACTATTCTACTTCTCTACTCCTCTATAATAATGTTGATGAAGCCGTGAGTGGCATTGTGTTTTTGGTTCACTTATGGTGGCGGTGTTTACTTTGTGTCATTATATATGTGTTGACCATGGCCTTGAAGGCAAATTTGATGAATATATGAAGGAGTGGTTATGATAATCACTTTATGTGTAGCTTGTGCCTAGTCTTCTATTTGAGTTGTGAAGGTTATGTTACCATTGTTATGAGCATGTGAAGGGTTGTGTAATATCATGTTTAGGTGATCCCATGTCTTAGGTGATAATGGTTGACGATCCCTACCCATGTACCTCTGTGTGAATGTATGAATAGTTAATGATAGGAGTCTTAAAGTGTTCTATGAAGTTAACTTGTCTCCTATGCTATTGTGTGTTGTGTGGTCTAAGCTTGAAGAGTATTGTAGTCTAAGAGGCTGGTTGCCTCAATATGTTGTTGATAGCCATTATGTGATTATGTTGTCACATCCGGGTTTACCCCCTAGACGTAACCGGCGTCGGCGTCCTCTCGGAGGACTAAGACAAGCCCCCTTAGCTTCGTCATAGCATTCACCGACTAAAAATCAGAAAGAATTAAAAACTTTTTATCTAAAACTACTCGGAGGTTTACATAGACCTCTACATACACATATTTATATATATCAAGTATACATAGACTTGTTCATATACGAAGATTACTTAGTCTTCTACTTTTATTTCATACACTTATATATTTAGAAAATAATAGTCATAAAACCGTCTCATCTCATACACCATCTATCGATTACAATAAGTCTTGGGCATAGCCTTACATCAAATGAAAGAAGCCGCATATAGGCTGTCCACTACATCGTCTCAAGAAAATAAAAGATTCAACATAGAATCATAGTAACTACACATCATAAAAGAGAGATATCGGCCACGTCCTCGAGAAAGTGAGGACCTACCACTTGGATGGCAAAATACCCAAGTCTTCCTTCCTAGCAATTTGGATCAAGCTCAACGACCCGAACCTAAAATGTTTGGGAAAAGGGAAAGAAAAGGGATTAGTACTCCACATGTACTAAGTATGAAATCTCATACACAATTACCAATCAAATATATTTAAAGAGGGACATTTATGAAAACATAATAGACTACATGTGCAAATAAACCATGACAAAACAAAGCATACTAATGATAACCTTCAATAAGTCACAAGTGCAATGATCAAGTAAAATTACCATGTCTCCTACTCAATCAAGTAACCTACCAAGACTACAATTAGCAATTTTCTTACCAACATACTTTTCATATCATAATACATCCTTCTTCAAGCAAAGACATCAACATTATATTCATAAGCATGTTATTCAACATACAACCCATTCATATCATACCATCGCTTTACATGCATAATATTGACCTCTCAAAATTCCTATCAAGGCAAACTAGTGCAAGGCGTAAGTAGAGTCCCACACCCCTACCTAAGCTATACCCAACCTCTCAAGTTATTTTGATTAGTCTATACCTTATTCATTCATTCTAGTTTAGGGAACATTTGCCTTAACCGACATAGACCACATAATCGAATGTGGAATCCGGTGTCATAAAACCTTACACCGATGGAAGGTGGTCTACCGGCCAAGGTAGAACCTAATGTAAACATAGCTATCTAGGTGGATCCACTAGCTAGTATCCTATGGTGGCAACATAGGTCAAGAACTAAGAGTTAGATATCCCTATTTATACCTTTTGGTAATATGGGCCGCTCCTCATGGGAATCCCTTAAAGTGACACATCCCTCAAACATGGGAGTTATCGTCACATGGGCAACTTCTAGGATGAATCTTTCCTTTCTAGGGACAAGTCATCACCTCCCATTGTCAAGTTTGCTCGGTGCTAAGCTAAGTCCCCATTTAGAGAAATCTTTAATATTTATTAATATTCTCAATTTAATTAGATAGGAGGGTCAATCCCTCGTATAATCATCATTATAGCTCAATAAGAATTGTATGAGAATTAGTCCTTTCATTAACAATTCATATAGGTGAAGTTAACCCTTCTATATCTCATCATAATAGGCACATCGAACAACTTCCCTATATTACATTACACCTAGCAACCTCACAACCAACCTAAGCATATCAATTCATGCATCATATTGACTCATCACATCAATCAAGGCATACCTCAACATAGCATTATCACTTGACAACAATTAACCATGATTGGAAGCAAAGGCTAGAATCATCAAGACTTACCAATACTCCTCCATAGTCCATCAATAAAGGACCTTACCATAAACCCATAGATCAACCAATCTTAGATCATCACATCAATGTAATTCAATAACAAATCACAAGAACTAATCAAGAGAAGCACTATACTATGAAGCAATACTACATCAAAGCTTAATATCATGATCTCAAGGGTATCTTCTTGACTTAGATTCAATATTCAAGAACATAGGTGTGAAGAACTTCAATTCATCATAATAGATCCATAATCAATGCAATAACAATCATTAAAGACCATTTAACTAATTATGAGACCAATTCTATCAAACTCAACCTAATTCATATCAATTTTCCACTTAGGGTTAAGGGTTAGGGGTCATCACCCACAATCTAGATCAAACTACATCAATTAACCATAATCAAGTTACAATTCATGATAATCTATTCATTCTAACCCAAACAATACATAATTAACTCAATTCACATGATCAAATTCGGATTTGGATGAAACCCATAAGAAACTCAACTATTTGGAAAAAGCTTTGAAGGAACCCTTTGAGGAAAGAATCTCAAAGGTGAGTTAGATCCCATACCTTAAGGTTTGATGACGTTTTGATGGTGAATTTCGTGCTAATCCAGCCCCCAATGATCTCCCCAAGTTGATCTCCAATGGAGTCTTCCAATAGAGAGAGAAAGTAGAGAGAAGGAAGAGAGTTTTGTTTTTGAGAGAATGATTAGGCTAATGAGGGTTGGGTATTTATAGTGGGGTCTTAAGTCACTTAATTAGTCTCTCTTAAACCCCTGATTACCCCTAAGACACTTAATTAATTAACAAACTAAAAACTAACTTTTCCGAAACTGCCACAGACCCTAAACGATGGATCCCCGACGACGGTCCGTCGTGGGCGTGACGGACTGACATCCCTCCGTCCTGCACATCCGTCACGTTGGTCAGAGACTTGTGCAGGCGGAGGCTTTCCCCAGGAGCTAAGGCTGGCACGACGGAGGCCTCGATGCCCCGTCACACCTGTGACGCCCGTCCGTCATGCCCTGCTGCTTCAAGGGTCCTCCTCGAGGGTCCTCATTTGGTCCTCGAGGAGTCGTACCCTGACTTCTCCAGCATGAAACCATCCCACACAATATTTTACACCTATGGTTACAACCGTTTACCAAATTCCGACTCTTCAACTTAGTTAAATCAAAAGGACATTCTAGCCCTCTTATGAACCAATTTGCCGGATGTTTAGGAGTTTCGGTTCCAACACCACTTCAAAGACTCTAAACATGACAAATTGGCTAGGAACACTAGTTTAGATCCTAAGGAGACCATTTAAGTCTTATCACATGACCTCAGTATTTCAAAATGTTACATTATCCCCCCCTTAGGAACATTCGTCCCCGAATGACACCAAATACTCTTAAAATGTGGGAGTAGACTCAAGACTAGCAGCTCAACCAATTCACAATATTTAGTTAGCATGAACTATATTATTTCATAAAAATACTACAAAACATCAATTTACCATACATGATCTCAACATTTCTTCATGAGGTCTTCTCTTTTTCCTATAGGCATAAGCTCAATTATTTATCATTCAAATCAATTAGTACAAAGTTCTTTTTATCAATATGCTCAATACAATATCAGCAAGGATTAACCATACCTCAATCACCAAACTTGACTCAAATATGCAAGAAGCAAGAAAACTTCCAAATTTATCTAAGATCACCTTAAAGTGACTCCATTTTAGAAGTCTCCAAAACTAGGAGTTTTGCAAAGTTTCACAAAACCATCAGAGATTCACAATATCTAACGTATTTATATCCTTAGAGAGAGATACTAACCTTAGACATCAAACAGATGAGGATAACGGATTTTCATGTCGGCCTCAGCCTCCCATGTTGCACCCTCAACTAGGTGGTTCCTCCATAGCACCTATACGGAAACCACCTCTTTGTTCCTCAACCTTTTCACTTGCCTATCAAGGATTTGAACCGGAACCTCCTCATAAGAGAGGTTATCCTTGACTCCGAGGCCTTCAAGAGGAAGAATAGACTCGGGATTCCCGACACACTTCTTCAACATGGAGACATGGAAAACCGGATGAACCAAAGCTAGCTCATCAGGTAATCTTAAACGATAGGCAACTTTACCAACCCTTTCCAAAATCTCATAAGGGCCTACATATCGAGGGCTCAACTTCCCTTTCTTGCCAAATCTTACCACTCCCTTCATAGGTGAAATTTTCAAATACACCTTATCACCCTCTTCAAACTCCAAGTCCCTTCTTCTATTATCGGCATAGGACTTTTGTCGACTATAGGCTGTTTGCAACCTATTTCTTATGATATGTACATTCTCTAATGTCTTGTAAATCAAGTCGGGACCGAATATCGATGACTCGCCTACTTCAAACATTCCTATAGGAGACCTACACCTCCTTCCATGCAAGGCTTCATAGGGAGCCATGGAGATGGACGAATGGAAACTATTATTATATGCAAACTCCACCAACGGCAAATGCTTATCCCAACTCCCTTTAAAATCAATGATGCAAGCTCTAAGCATATCCTCAAGAGTTTGAATCGTGCGTTCTGCTTGACCATCCGTTTGAGGATGGAAGGCGGTACTTAATTTTACTTTAGTACCCAAAACTTTTTGAAACGACCTCCAAAATCTAGATGTGAATTGTGCACCTCTATCCGAAATGATGTATAACGGAATACCATGACGACACACAATCTCATCTATGAAAAGCTTTGCATAATCTTCCGCCGAATACGTAGATTTGACGGGGTTAAAGTGAGCGGACTTAGTCAATCTATCAACAATCACCCATATAGAATCAAATGACTTTTGAGTCCGAGGCAACCCTACTACGAAATCCATATTAATGTCTTCCCACTTCCAAGTAGGAATTTGGATCTCCTGTAGTAAGCCACCTGGCTTTTGATGTTCCGCCTTCACTTGTTGACAATTCGGACATTTAGCAACAAATTCCGCTATATCCTTCTTCAAACCTTCCCACCAATATATTTCTCGAAGGTCATGATACATCTTTGTAGAACCGGGATGGATGGAATAGTGGGTTCCATGGGCTTCATCAAGGATCCGATCCCTCAATCCATCGACATCGGGAACACACAACCTCCCTTGGTACCTCAACACATTATCTTCCCCTAAGGAGAATGACTCGTTCATCTTGCCAAGAACCGATTCCTTTAACTCCATCAATAGTTGATCAAGGTGTTGTTTGGACTTCACCTCAACCACCAATGATGACTCGGAGCTATGATGAACCGTGGCACCTCCATTTAGCGAACTCACCAATCGTACTCCCAATCTAGTCAAACGATGAACATCTTTTATTAGATCTTTCTTGTTTTCATCTATATGAGTCACACTACCCATAGTCACACGGCTTAAAGCATCCGCCACCACATTTGCCTTGCCGGGATTATATAGGACACTCATATCATAATCTTTCAACAATTCTAACCACCTTCTTTGTCGAAGATTCAAATCTTTTTGGGTAAACACATATTGAAGGCTCTTATGATCAGTGAAAACATCCACATGAACACCATACAAGTAGTGTCTCCATATTTTTAATGCAAACACCACGGCCGCTAACTCAAGGTCATGAGTAGGATAATTTCTCTCATGCACCTTAAGTTGCCGCTAAGCATAGGCAATCACCTTCCCATTTTGCATAAGCACACACCCCAAACCTATGCGGGATGCATCACAATACACAATGAACCCTTAAGATCCTTCCGGTAAAGTTAACACCGGAGCGGAAGTAAGCCTATCCTTCAATAATTGAAAACTCCTCTCGCATACCTCTGACCATTCAAACTTTTTACCTTTTTGAGTCAATGAAGTCAAAGGAGATGCAATGGATGAAAAGCCTTCTACGAACCTTCAATAATAACCCGCTAGACCCAAGAAACTCCTAATGTCAGTTGGGGTCAAGGGTCTAGGCCAATTTCTTACCGCATCTGTTTTCCTTGGGTCTACATAAACTCCCTCACTAGAGATGATGTGCCCAAGAAATGCCACCGACCTCAGCCAAAACTCGCACTTGCTATACTTGGCGAACAATTTACGTTCTCTAAGGGTTTGCAATACTACCCTTAGATGATCCATGTGGTCAACCTCATTTTTCGAATACACCAAGATATCATCGATAAATACAATAACGAATGAATCAAGGTAATTTCAAAACACCCTATTCATCAGATTCATAAACACCGCCGGAGCATTTGTGAGACCAAAGGACATAACCATGAACTCATAATGCCCATATCGAGTCCGAAAAGCTGTCTTTGGAATATCTTCATTTCTCACCCTAAGCTGGTGGTATCCAGATCTCAAATCAATCTTTGAGAAGTAACTCGCTCCTTGGAGTTGATCAAATAAATCATCAATCCGAGGAAGAGGATATTTGTTCTTGATGATAACCTTGTTGAGTTGTCGGTAGTCAATACACATTCTCAAGGACCCATCCTTCTTTTTCACGAACAAGACCGGAGCACCCCATGGAGAAATGCTAGGCCTTATAAAGCCCTTGTCTAGCAAATCTTTAAGTTTTGCCTTCAATTCCTTTAACTCGGCCGGAGCCATTCTATAAGGAGGAATAGAGATAGGATTTGTTTCCGGTAGCAAATTGATACCGAAATCGATTTCCCGTTCGGGAGGAATAATAGGAAGGTCATCAGGAAAGACTTAAATAAAGTCACTCACCACAGGGACTGATTGATAGGAGAAACTTCGGAATCCACTTCTTGGACTCTCACAATATGGTAGAGACACCCCTTCGAGATCATTTTACACGCCTTTAGGCATGATATGAAACGACCTCTAGGAAGAGAACTGCCACCCTTCCTCTCTATAACGGGTTCATTTGGGAAACAAAACCTCACGACTCTAGTCCTACAATCGATGGAAGCGAAACTAGCATGCAACCAATCCATACCTAATATGACATCAAAATCAAGCATGTCTAGCTCAACTAGATCAATATTAGAAACTCTATGTGGCATTGAAATAGGACAATTTCGATAGACTCTTTTTGCTACCACTGACTCACCCACCGGAGTAGACACCAAAATAGGTTCATGCAAAACATCGGGTAATGTACTAAACTTCTTAGCTACTAAGGGAGTAATGAAAGACAAAGTAGCACCCGGATCAAGTAATGCATACACATCAGTGGCAAAGATCTGTAACATACCAGTCACCACATCGGGAGAGGCCTCTTGGTCATCTCTCGTACGAAGAGCATAAAAACCGTTCTTCTTGGGAGCCTCACTCGCTTGCTTTTGCACATTCCTTTATCGGTTCCTTATGTTAGGGCAGTCCCTAACTTTGTGATCACTCTTCCCACAAATAAAGCAATTCCCCGTTCCGATCAAACATTCACCATAGTGTTCCTTCCCACACTTAACACAAGTAGGCTTCTCATTAGATGAGTTTCCACCCTTTCCCTTTGCAACTTTTGGTCTAGGGGCTTTAGGATCCCTAGTATTAGGAAATTTGGATGGAACGTGGTTTGAGAACCTCTTCTTAAATCTTGGCCTGTCTTGAATTCCCAACCTATCTTTAGCAGTTTCACCCTCATAAGACCTTGTCCTCCTTGAGTCCTTATCCTTATCCTTCCTTTTTTCTCTAGCCTCCTCAACCCTTCTTGGATGCACCATGAGACGACCAATATTCATGTTATCATGTAGCATAGCCGATTGGCACTCCTCTTGTAAGTCGTCCTATATACCTGTCACATATCGACTGATTTAGTCTCTAGGATCGGAGACCAAAGGCGGAGCATATTTGGCCAATTGAGTAAATTTCAGAGAATACTCATGAACACTCATCGTTCCTTGGCGGAGATTGATGAATTCCACCACCTTCGTTTCCCTCATCTCTATAGGGAAAAACCGATCAATGAAGGCCCCTTTGAATAACTCCCACGTCACTAACCCACTTCCAAGTGGCCTGTTGTCCTTCCATTGCGCATACCATATCTGAACGACATCCTTGAGTTGGTATGAGGCCAACTTGGCATTCTCGCTAGATGACAGCCCCATAGCACACAAAATTTTGTGAACCTCATCAATAAATTCCTGAGGGTCTTCATCAACCTTCGACCCATAGAAGACAGGAGGATTCATTCGAGTGAAATCCCTAAGTCTGGAGGCCATAGTCTGTTCATGGACTCTAGGTGCCAAATCCCTATTGGCTTGGACAGTCATAGCTTGGGCTTGTACTGTTGCAGCTTGAGCTTGAGTGGTCATGGCTTGGGCCATTTGAGCAATGATAGTCCTCATCTGAGCTTCTGTCATCGGTGGAGGATCATCAGGAACCTGGTTATCCACAGCAATCTCTTCAAGAGGAGGAGCTGGTTCATCACGGGGAGGAATTCCCGCAGCAGCCATCTCTTCCTGAAGTCTTCTAGCCGCATTTCTTCTAGAATTCATCTCCTATAACCAAAACAAAAGGTTTAGGCGAAAGTATATAAGGCGTACATTCTAGGGGCACGATATGGATTTCCAATAATGAGAATGATTCCTAATCATCAAATAAGTTCCTATTCATAGGTGTGGCGCGCTTTAAAATTATGAATACAATCCTAAACAATGTGGTTGAGAGAGAGACGTTAACATCAAGGATATTCAACATCATGCTCTGATACCAAGTTTGTCACATCCGGGTTTACCCCCTAGACGTAACCGGCGTCGTCGTCATCTCGGAGGACTAAGACAAGCCCCCTTAGTTTCGTCATAGCATTCATCGACCAAAAATCAGAAAGAATTAAAAACTTTTTATCTAAAACTACTCGGAGGTTTACATAGACCTCTACATACACATATTTATATATATCAAGTATACATAGACTTGTTCATATACGAAGATTACTTAGTCTTCTACTTTTATTTCATACACTTATATATTTAGAAAATAATAGTCATAAAACCGTCTCATCTCATACACCATCTATCGATTACAATAAGTCTTGGGCATAGCCCTACATCAAATGAAAGAAGCCGCATATAGGCAGTCCACTACATTGTCTCAAGAAAATAAAAGATTCAACATAGAATCATAGTAACTACACATCATAAAAGAGAGATATCGGCCACGTCCTCGAGAAAGTGAGGACCTACCACTTGGATGGCAAAATACCCAAGTCTTCCTTCCTAGCAATTTGTATCAAGCTCAACGACCCGAACCTAAAATGTTTGGGAAAAGGGAAAGAAAAGGGATTAGTACTCCACATGTACTAAGTATGAAATCTCATATACAATTACCAATCAAATATATTTAAAGAGGGACATTTATGAAAACATAATAGACTACATGTGCAAATAAACCATGACAAAACAAAGCATACTAATGATAACCTTCAATAAGTCACAAGTGCAATGATCAAGTAAAATTACCATGTCTCCTACTCAATCAAGTAACCTACCAAGACTACAATTAGCAATTTGCTTACCAACATACTTTTCATATCATAATACATCCTTCTTCAAGCAAAGACATCAACATTATATTCATAAGCATTTTATTCAACATACAACCCATTCATATCATACCATCGCTTTACATGCATAATATTGACCTCTCAAAATTCCTATCAAGGCAAACTAGTGCAAGGCGTAAGTAGAGTCCCATACCCCTACCTAAGCTATAGCCAACCTCTCAAGTTATTTTGATTAGTCTATACCTTATTCATTCATTCTAGTTTAGGGAACATTTGCCTTAACCGACATAGACCACATAATCGAATGTGGAATCCGGTGTCATGAAACCTTACACCGATGGAAGGTGGTCTACCGGCCAAGGTAGAACCTAATGTAAACATAGCTATTTAGGTGGATCCACTAGCTAGTATCCTAAGGTGGCAACATAGTCAAGAACTAAGAGGTAGATATCCCTATTTATACCTTTTGGTAATATGGGTCGCTCCTCATGGGAATCCCTTAAAGTGACACATCCCTCAAACATGGGAGTTATCGTCACATGGGCAACTTCTAGGATGAATCTTTCCTTTTTAGGGACAAGTCATCACCTCCCATTGTCAAGTTCGCTCGGTGCTAAGCTAAGTCCCCATTTAGAGAAATCTTTAATCTTTATTAATCTTCTCAATTTAATTAGATAGGAGTGTCAATCCCTCGTATAATCATCATTATAGCTCAATAAGAATTGTATGAGAATTAGTCCTTTCATTAACAATTCATATAGGTGAAGTTAACCCTTCTATATCTCATCATAATAGGCACATCGAACAACTTCCCTATATTACATTACACCTAGCAACCTCACAACCAACCTAAGCATATCAATTCATGCATCATATTGACTCATCACATCAATCAAGGCATACCTCATCACATCATCACATCAATCAAGACTTACCAATACTCCTCCATAGTCCATCAATAAAGGACCTTACCATCAACCCATAGATCAACCAATCTTAGATCATCACATCAATGTAATTCAATAACAAATCACGAGAACTAATCAAGAGAAGCACTATACTATGAAGCAATACTACATCAAAGCTTAATATCATGATCTCAAGGGTATCTTCTTGACTTAGATTCAATATTCAAGAACATACGTGTGAAGAACTTCAATTCATCATAATAGATCCATAATCAATGCAATAACAATCATTAAAGACCATTTAACTAATTATGAGACCAATTCTATCAAACTCAACCTAATTCATATCTATTTTCCACTTAGGGTTAAGGGTTAGGGGTCATCACCCACAATCTAGATCAAACTACATCAATTAACCATAATCAAGTTACAATTCATGATAATCTATTCATTCTAACCCAAAGAAACATAATTAACTCAATTCACATGATCAAATTCGGATTTGGATGAAACCCATAAGAAACTCAACTTTTTGGAAAAAGCTTTGAAGGAACCCTTTGAGGAAAGAATCTCAAAGGTGAATTAGATCCCATACCTTAAGGTTTGATGACGTTTTGATGGTGAATTTCGTGCTAATCCAGCCCCCAATGATCTCCCCAAGTTGATCTCCGATGGAGTCTTTCAATAGAGAGAGAAAGTAGAGAGAAGGAAGAGAGTTTTGTTTTTGAGAGAATGATTAGGCTAATGAGGGTTGGGTATTTATAGTGGGGTCTTAAGTCACTTAATTAGTCTCTCTTAAACCCCTGATTACCCCTAAGACACTTAATTAATTAACTAACTAAAAACTAACTTTTCGAAACTGCCACAGACCCTCCACGATGGATCCCCGACGACGGTCCGTCGTGGGCGTGATGGACTGACATCCCTCCGTCCTGCACATCCGTCACGTTGGTCAGAGACTTGTGCAGGCGGAGGCTTTTCCGCAGTAGCTAAGGCTGGCACGACGGAGGCCTCGACGCCCCCTCATGGGGTCCGTCATACCCTGCTGCTTCAAGGGTCCTCCTCGAGGGTCCTCATTTGGTCCTCGAGGAGTCGTACCCTGACTTTTCCAGCATGAAACCATCCCACACAATATTTTACACCTATGGTTACAACCGTTTACCAAATTCCGACTCTTCAACTTGGTTAAATCAAAAGGACACTCTGGCTCTCTTATGAACTAATTTGCCGGATGTTTAGGAGTTTCGGTTCCAACACCACTTCAAAGAATCTAAACATGCCAAATTGGCTAGGAACACTGGTTTAGATCCTAAGGAGACCATTTAAGTCTTATCACATGACCTCGATATTTCAAAATGTTACATATGTGAACAATGTACACATACTCGCACTTTATGCATGCTTATAGGTAGTAAAGGTTCATAATGTCTAATGAAAAATAGTTCTCATATTCACTAGTGTCTACTACTATGCATGCTAAGATTACGTTTATGAAAGTATGATATGTGTTTCCTTAACTAGGATGAGTTGATAGGTGTACTAGTGTGGGCAAGGGTATAGGACTTTGTCTATGCATTGCACAATGTGTACCTTGATAGGATACTTCTAATTTTGGTTTGTATATGTATGAATATGTATGTATGGTCATGTGTGGTCTTAAGATGTTATGTGAAGGGTTTACTCACATATATGTATACACACACACATGTATGAAGATCTAGTCAAGCGAGGGGACTTGAATGGTGTATTCATGTGTATCCTAAACTAGATGATGCTTTACATATGCTATGTTCATGTGAAGGGATTCTTTACATGATTTAGGTTGATGAACTCTCATCTATGACCTATGATTTAAGCATATGAGGGGATGATTATCCTAAACCTATGTCTTATAAAGAAATGATAATCAAGGTTTTTAATAAAGGGAACTTAGTTTAGCACCGAGTGAACTTGCATATGAGTGTGTGTCCCTTTTCCAATATGGGAAGGAAGGTCTACCATAAATCTCATGAGGTGGATTACCACAAGACCTCAATTGGTATAAAGAGGGTTTCATAAGTGAATAACTATAATGCCCCATTAGGCATAAAGAGGGTTTTCACATGTACCTCCAAGTTCCATAACTATGTTGCCACCATAGGTTACTAGCTAGTTGAACCACCTAAAAAACTGTCACATTTTGTTCTACTTTGGCCGGTAGACCACCTTCTTTCGGTGTGGGGTTTTCATTACACCGGATTCCATGTTTAGCATCACATGGTCCATGTCAGTTAAGGATAATGTTTCCCTAAAGTAAAATGGACAATGGAAGTAAATGACTAGGCCCCTAACTAAAATGACTTACGGGAGGTTACTTAGGATAGATGGAAGTAATGAACCCATCTAGACATTGCACAAGTAGCTCCTTAGGAAGTTCTAGGAAGGTGTTCTAATGCATGTGCCTATTTATATGATTCTTTATGTATGACTTTGTAGTATTTGACTACTTGTTATAAAGATGTGCATGGTATGAATCTATATGTATGATGTTGGTCTAAATGACTATATGATGAGGTTCTTGTTTTTACATGATTGAAGTTGTCTTTACTTGCTATATTGATGTATGAATTGAATGTTAAGGTTTATGGTCTCATGAAGAGTTAACTAAGTATATGTGTGGTTATGGGGCTTCACATGTACATTGCACTAGTAGACAAAGGTTGGGGTCCTGAACAAGGTCTAATAATGAGGTATGCAAAGAAGTAATATATGTGTGACTTGATGTAGTTAATGTAATGTCCTTGTAGTTTGGCTTAAAAGTGTATATGTTGTATTATACTTCTTTGATGATATGTGTTGCCTTGTATAGATTGTATGTATGTTTTCCTTGTGGCCTTAGGGTGATGCATTGCACCTAATATCACTAGAGGTTACTTGAAAGGTTGATGAGTTAAAGGAAAAAAGGGGTCACTATTAGGGTAAAGGTAGCTTACCGTTAAGTGGTTTAAAAATGTAATAAATCCTATATGTTATCTTATGTAATGTTTGGCCTTTGAATATGTTTATATGATGTATGTGAATGATATAAATGCTATTGGTTAAAGGTTTTATGAAGATTTACTCAAAAAGCATGAAGTATGATTTTCACGAAAATGTCCCTTTTAAATGCATGTTTTAGCATGGTTGCCATACTTAGTACATTCTAGTACTAATCCCATTATTATCTACTTTTTTACACAAAGTGTAGGTTATAGATGCTTAAAGGATGTCTATGATTGAGGAGCTTGATATGTGATTCCCAAGCTCAAGGAAAAGGGGTCCTTAAGTTCCAAGGATTCCCTACTAATGTCTTTAATGTAAAGACTTTAAATATTGTATAGTTATGTAATGTGTCTTATGGTCCGTGTCCCTAATGTACTCTATAGTTATTGAGTCTAAGATGGCAAAGAGACTTAAGGTCTATAAATGTATCATGGATTATGTTTTATCTATATATGAGATGAAGTTTCTATCATATAATGTGCTATGAAAAGTTTTAAATTTTCCGCTAAATTTACTATGTCAATGCGATGAATGATAACTATGGGATTCTATAAGACCTCCAAGAGGTCAAGTACACCGTGTTACTTCTAGGGGGTGCTCCCCGGATGTGACAAACGTGGTATCAGAGCCAGGTTTATAAAGTGGTCTTAGGTTCCAAGAAGTCTCAGATTGCCACGTCTAGTAGAGTCTTGTATCATTGGTGGTGAGTCGCGGCACATTAAATGGTACGAGAGTCTATAGGACAATAGAGTCTCCCTTCTTCATCATTCTCATATCGTGCCATAGAACTTAACTCTATAAGATCCCTCTCATATGTTTTCTTGTCCGGTGGTCCTTTAGATGTGATTGCTTGGAAGTGATTGTTCTCTATGCTTGAGGGAGAAAAAGATGAGTCAATGCTCAACTTAGTTTTATGGTTGAATGAGTATGTTTGAAGCTAAATTTTGACATGTTTTGATGATGTGATGCCAATTATGGCTATGTATGAGACTTAAGTGAAATAGCATGTTATGTTGAAGAATGCATGGCATGATATAGTTAAAGCATGATTAGAAGTTATTATGGTTGACATAAGTTTCTTTTGAAATAATGTGTTAATATATTGTGTTGCATGATGGTAGCTTTATATTATGATTTGAGCTTGAAATGCTTAGTGACTACATATGGAAGCATGTTCACTGTAATGATAGGCAGTTTACTGTGAAATTTTTGGGAAACCAACTAAATTGCCCTTTGATTAGATGTTGTTAAAAATGTGTATAGAATTGATGCATATGAGCATGATAATGAATGTAATAAGGGGGTTTTCTATTGGGAATGAAGAATGGGAGTCATATGGCATGATGAGTCGTAGATTTGTTTCTAACTTCTTACTGTGTTGTGAGTCTCCTTGTTGTCTTCCCCTAATGAGATATGACCTTGGTGTCTATTGTATTGTATGAACACCTTATGTGATTGAATGAGATGACTAAACTTGATAATTGTGGATAAATTGCGTAGGTGATAAGGCTTAGAGTACCTTGGTGTTCCTATGTTAACTTACTGTAAATCCTTCTAAAGTGGTAATCATTTTTAAGTGATGAAAAATGAAGGTTGTTAAGTTAAGATCCTCTTAAGTTGGGTTAAGTTGCTCTTAATTGGGTTTACCCTAAGTGGCGGATGGTGATGGAGTAGTAAGGTTGTAGATATTTTCTATCATTGACCTTCTATTTTGGCTTGAACTTGAATCTAATGAATTCTTAGTAAGCTTGTTCATGAATATAGTCTTGCATAAATTATGAGTTGCATGAACCTTATATGTTTAGTATGTATTGATTGACATTACCTTAAGGATACTTTTAAGATTCCAAGGTGCATGAATGAAAATTTCGATCAAATACATGTTTCTCATGAGTATTGTACATCCTAACATGCTATTGGTACACTTGACTTAATGAGATAAAGTAGGAAACTTGGTTTTAGTCACTTGTGATATGTAAGGTTTAGCCTTATAATGAAAAGTTGAGTCTCTTTAAAATGAAATATGTGGAGTCTCTCGAAAATTATGTGACTTGTATGGTTTGAGAAGCATGATTGTAGGCTCACTTTTGAAGAATGAAAGCATGTTTAGCTAACTGTTAATGTGTGTGCCTATGATTTGTCTTATTCTTTTCAAAATATGCTTACTGTAAAGGTGAGTACTATGTTATAAATTGAAATGTTGTGAAATTTCTTCCTATTTGTTGTGATGTACTTGGTGTGTTTTATCACTTAAACCTCACTAGGAAGAAAATATAAGCATGCCTTGGTTTAAAAGTTGAGATTTCTTATTTTTAGAGTAAATTGACCTTGTACCTTGCTTAGGTGTGAACTCATAATGCATGTACGTGTGTTGAGAAGAAGAACATTCCTCCATGGATACCACTAAGCACAGGATGGTTGAGAATGACCTTCATGGCACTAGGTCTAACTTATGAAGATCTTTGTTGATGCAATTAACTCAAGTCTATGTGCATTGAAGTATGAGTGCCTACTTGTTTTGAGTATTGTTGAAATCTGCCTTTGTGTGGACTTGAAAGATAATCTCCTAATGAATTGTAATGTAATGATCATGTTGTGATTTGGAGAAGTATGTCCCTCCTATAAGCATGATAAGAGCCTTAAGTGTCATTCGAGGACGAATGTTCCCAAGTGGGGGATATTCTAAGACCCCAAAATGAGATAGGGTGTCTAGAGCCTAACATGTTCGTATTAATGTTATAAGGTCCTAAAATGACATATAATATGGTTTATAGGCAGTGTATAAAGTTTGAGGTGATTTGGAAGTCAAACGTCAAGGGTCGACCGAAACGTTCGACGATTAAGTCACCTAAATGCCTCGTATGTGTTTCTATGTGATTATGCATGATGCATGATCTTATGAAGTATTAAAATAGTTTATAATGATTTAAAATGATAGTATATGAAGTTTCATAAGTTTGGAGGTCAAACGACCAAGAACGTCCAAGGCATTCGAAAGATAGCACTTAAGACGTTCAACGTGTGTCTTGATGGGGCTTGGCCTATTTGGACGAGTTACAAGTGGTTGTTTTGGGTGAAACTTTTGTGGAATGTCTAAAAACTGTTAAGGGATGTATTAACATTGGAAACTTCCGGGTACTACCTCAAAATGGACCCTCAAAAGGTCCCACAAGAAAGACCCAAGGCTGGTCGAGACACTGCCTTGGCAGTGTCAATCGACGGACCAAACGACGGCTCGTTGGTCAACCAACGGCCCGTTGGTCAGGTCTCGTCGACTGTCACTTGCCTTGGTCAGGTCTCAAGCCAATATTTTGATAAGTACCAATCGAAAGATCCCTAGGCACGGTCCGTTGACTGACCAACGCCCCGTAGGTGCCTCCTTCGATGGTGGCCTGTAACTTGCAGCTGCGTCTGTTTTAATTAAAAGAGTGAATGGGAAATTCACCCCATGTCCTAACCTTACTCTAATGGGTTAATTTAGCTAATTTTTGGTGTATATAAGCCATCCAAAACGTGATTAACCCATTCCCAAACCAACTCACACAAATTGAACCTTTCCCTCCAAAAATGTTCTCTCTAAAACCACCATTGTTGGTGAAGCTCAAGAACTTCTTGGACCTCAGATTTCTATGGGTGATTCATCAAGTTTTAAAGGTATTCATGAAGACTAAGGTATGGTGATCCTTCATCTCTAGTTATCCTTTCATCTAGAGAGTTAATCTCAAAGATTTCAATGAGAAAAATATGATCAAGTTCTTCTTCTTCAATCTATCCATGGGTTCTTTCTCTAAAAGTTTTTAATGGCTAAATCATGATAATTTGATGTTAACATGTTGGTTTGAATGTGAATGTACTCCAATTGCATGATGAACGCATGTCCCTCTCTTAAATCGATTTAGCCCTTGCATGGGCAATATGATTATGGCTTGTTATCGATTGAATTGTGATATTCTTATGTTGAATCACCTATATCTACTGTTTTTTATGTTAATTGTTGTTTAATTATAAGTAATGGATCCATGTGGATCAAGGAAGGAAGATTTGAACATGTTTAGCTTAGTTTTACTTGAATTCACTATAACATTGGTTCCTAAATGCAAAATTCATTGGTGTAGGGATGATTGTACCTACTGTTTTACTAGGATATTATTGTTGAATTATATAGATGTGATTCATGTGATTCAAGGTTGGTTTAGCCTATTTTCTTCTATCTTTCATGTTCCTCTAATGTAACATATTCACTGTAATCTAGTCATTTTGTAATCCTAATCGTAGGGTAGATGTAATCATGATTTTGATGTGATTAAGTATGTGTTTAGCTACTGCTTTAGATGGATATTGTTGATGAAATATGATCTATGATACATACAAGTGAAATTGGCTAATGGTTTATGTTCTTCTACATTCTAGCATGTTAATGTATCGTATTAGTTGTAACACGACCTTGTAGTGGCTTATGCTTAACTTCATGTATGATCATGATACATTCAGCTAATGCCCTATACTTGGCTTATTGGTGAAAAAGTAGTAATGGTCAATGAAGACCAAAGGCTAAAGGATTGGTAAGAAATGCTCTACTATTCTACTTCTCTACTCTATAATAATGTTGATGAAGCCGTGAGTGGCATTGTGTGGTATGGTCCACTTATGGTGGCGGTGTTTACATTGTGTCATTATATATGTGTTGACCATGGCCTTGAAGGCAAATTTGATGAATATATGAAGGAGTGGTTATGATAATCACTTGATGTGTAGCTTGTGCCTAGTCTTCTATTTGAGTTGTGAATCTAGGTTATGTTACCATTGTTATGAGCATGTGAAGGGCTGTGTAATATCATGTGTAGGTTCTTTCATGTCTTAGGTGATAATGGTTGATGATCCCTACCCATGTACCCCTATGTGAATGTGTGAATAGTTAATGATAGGAGTCTTAAAGTGTTCTATGAAGTTAACTTGTCTCCTATGCTATTGTGTGTTGTGTGGTCTAAGCTTGAAGAGTATTGTAGTCTAAGAGGCTGGTTGCCTCAATATGTTGTTGATAGCCATTATGTGATTATGTGACCAATGTACGCACACTCACACTTTATGCATGCTTATAGGTAGAAAAGGTTCATAGTGTCTAATGAAAAATTGTTCTCATATTCACTAGTGTCTACTACTATGCATGCTAAGATGATGTTTATGAAAGTATGATATGTGTTTCCTTAACTAGGATGACTTGATAGGTGTACTGTCATGCCCCGAGCAACCCCCGAGACGCAGACACGGAACCTAGGACCACAAGTGATCCCAAGCTAACCCTGCTGGCATGATCATGAGCATACTAAAGATAATAAACTGTTGCGGAAGCTAAATCATACTTAAAATGAAAAGATGGGGAATACCCATATTCTATAACTGAGATATTTGAAAATAATGAGTTTAATACAAAAGAAATATTAACTCAATTCTAAGATGAATCTAACTATGTCTGAAAATAGCCTCTAAACTGGACTAGAAATACTGGGACAAGCCCCCAGCTAAATCTAGCAAAAACTGAAACTAAAAGACTAAATACTGAAGAGAAACTCATGAGTCTTGTCCTCGGAGAATGAGGACTCACCACTGAATCTGCTGATCTAGAGATCGGGAAATCGATCTATGCGTGATCTGGATGCTGAGAACCTGAACCTACATCACGAGAAGATGTAGCGCACATATGCGTCAGCACTTGAAAGGTACTGAGCATGTAGGATAAAGTAAAGCTGAAATAAAACATAACTAAACAAGCACAAAAGCAAGTATAATAATCTGAACATGATATATTGAATTTCTGAGCTAACTGAATGCAATGACCAATTATAACATGCTAAAACTGAATACTGAATATACTGATAAATGGTCATGCAGAGAGTCTGACTGAACTGTGGGAGCTACTAATAACCGATAATAAAACCACATGAGCTAAATGTGGAGTCCGATGTATACGCCCCATCGAGAGGACCCAATATACCCTGCCAAAGGTATAACGGCATGCTGGCGTGATCACTAAACTGATTGCCCACAGAGGGGACTTACAACCTACTTGGCTAGTAGTTCTGGGACTATTGGGTACGCTAAACCCTAGTCCAACTCGGTATTATGCTACTCCCAATAAATTTTGTAAATTAACTGATTATGTCTGAGTTTCTGAAAATACTGGATAGCTCGAACTGAACATGCAAACTGAGAATGCAATAATTAATCTGGTAATTAAGCATTTATAACTGAGGCATGTATATCTGAAGTTTCTGAAATATCTGACCTAGCATGTGTAATTCAAGAACTAAAGAAATACAAAGCTAGGGTTCTAAAATTCATGCGATAATCTGAGTAATAACATGATAATCTGATTTGGAACATATATTTAATAAATTCATGAAGTTCTGTCAAAGTTCTAGAAACCCTAGGTTTAATCATGATAAGAAAATCAAGAATCTGACTGAAAACTAGGGACCCAATGGGTCAAAGGAACCCACTAGTGAAATCCCGCATACCTGGTGATGAAATCCACGGAAAAATAATTAAGTTTCTGGGCTAGAACTGCTGGAGCTTGTGGCGTTCTTGAACTAGGGTTCTTGAGCTTTTTTTTCTCCTCTCCTGCTTCTAATTTTCTAAGTTTTGATTTAATGATTTGACTTGGATATGTTTTAATTATGTTTCTAGGCTTAAACTGACTAAAATCTGATCATTTAGGGTCAAAACGACATAAATTATGGTTTAAATGGAGTGGGAAAGGTCAAAAAGACCCCTGGGAAGATTGCTGTCGGGCCACACGACGGTCAGGACTGACGGTCCGCCGTGTGCCCGACGCCCCGTCGTTGGATCCGTCGTGAGGGCCTATTCGACAGGCCTTTACTAAAATGGGCATAACTCTTTACTCGGAGGTCTGATTTTAGCAAGGTCGGTGGATAGGGAAAGATAATTCAATTATCTATATGTGGGTAGGTAATGAGTAACCTAATTCATTTCGTGATAAGAGTTATGATCATTTTAAGTTGACCCAACTGCATTTCCCCTTTAACTGTCTGCAAATTTGTTTTTTGTGAAAAACTAATTTTTGGTCTGTTTTGGCTACGGGGTGTTACATTATCTCCCCCTTGGGAACATTCGTCCTCGAATAAACACTAAACTATCTAAAATGGAGGGAGAGAGCTACAAACCCCACTACTAAACACTGAGAACTGAGTTTCTGACTGAATTGAGTTCTGAGTACATGCAATTATGCTGAAAATGCAAGTATAAACTGAGGGAACATGATTCTAAAATTGAATTTAAGCATGAATGACTGTAAAACTGAAGAGGAACTATTACCTCAAGCTGGAGTGGAATCGGAAGGAAAAAGGTAAGGATACTTGGCTTTCATGGCTGCTTCTGCTTCCCAAGTAGCTCCCTCTACGGACTGAGTCCTCCACAAAACCTTGACTGAAGCGACTTCTTTGTTTCTTAACCTTCTAACCTGACGGTCAAGAATCTCAACTGGTACATCCTCATAAGAAAGACTATGTTTCACAGCCACACTCTCTAATGGCACTATAGAGGCTGGATCACCCACACACTTCTTCAAGAGTGAGATGTGGAAGACCGGATGCACTGCTACTAATTCTGCTGGCAACTCTAACTCATATGCCACCTTGCAAACCCTTTTCAATATTTTGTAAGGGCCTACATATCTAGGACTGAGCTTCCCTTTCTTTCCAAATCTCATCACCCCTTTCATAGGTGAGACTTTCAGAAAAACCCAATCATCAACTTGGAACTCTAGTTCCCTTCTCCTTACATCTGCATAAGATTTCTGACGACTTTGGACTGTCTTAAGTCTATCTCTAATGAGTTGAACTTTCTCCATAGCATAAAGGACTGAATCTGGCCCTATCAAAGCTGCTTCACCTACTTCAAACCAACCAACAGGAGATCTACATCTACGCCCATATAAAGCCTCATAAGGGGCCATCTGAATGCTGGAATGGTAGCTATTATTGTAGGCAAACTCAATAAGAAGAAGGTGATCATCCCAACTACCTTTGAAATCGATCACATAAGCTCTCAACATATCCTCTAAGGTCTGAATGGTACGCTCTGTCTGCCCATCCGTCTATGGATGAAATGCTGTACTAAGGTTAACTTGAGTACCAAGACCTTTTTGAAATGACTTCCAGAAATTAGAGGTAAACTGAGACCTCTATCTGAGATGATAGACAAAGGAACCCCATGCAACCTCACAATTTCATTAAGGTAAAGCTTAGCATATTCCTCTGCCGAATATGTAGTCTTGACCACCAAAAAGCGAGAAGACTTAGTCATCCTATCGACTATCACCCAAATTGAGTCATGTTGTCTGCGAGTACGAGGTAACCCTGTGATGAAATCCATATTGATCACATCCCACTTCCAAGTAGGAATATCGATCTCTTGAATCATACCTCCTGGTTTCTGATGTTCTACCTTGACTTGCTAGCAATTGGGGCACTTACTCACAAAGTCTGCTATATCCCTCTTCATGCCATTCCACCAATAGACTTCCCGCAGATCGCGGTACATCTTAGTTGCACCTGGATGAATAGAATACCTGGAGTTATGAGCTTCTGCAATAATATGCTTCCTCAACTCTCCCACATCAGGAACACACAATCTACCTTGGTAGCGAAGTACACCATCTCCCCCTTGGGAGAAAACCTCCACTCTCTGATTGTTGACTGCACCCTTTAGTTCAAGCAAGATTGGATCACTCTCTTGCTTTTCCTTAACCTTCACTACCAAAGACGATTCTGCCCCATTCTGAACTGTTACACCGCTATCTGATATGCTCATAAGGCGAACTCCCAAGCGAGCAAGCCTGTAAACATCCTTCACTAGCTCCTTTCTTTTTTCCTCAACATGGGCTACACTACCCATAGATAATCTACTAAGAGCATCGGCCACTACATTTGCCTTTCCAGAATGATAATACACACTCATATCATAATCCTTAAGGAACTCAAGCCATCTCCTCTAGCGAAGATTCAACTCTTTTTGGGTGAACACATACTGAAGGCTCTTATGATCGGTGAACACATCTACATGAACACCATACAAGTAGTGTCTCCATATCTTGAGTGCAAACACCACTGCTGCAAGCTCGAGGTCATGAGTTGGATAGTTCTTCTCATGCACCTTAAGCTGTCTAGAGGCATAAGATATAACCTTATCTCTTTGCATCAATACACAACCAAGGCCAACTCTGGATGCATCGCAATAGATCACATTACTATCTGATCCCTCTGGTAGAGTCAAGACAGGAGCTGTAGTCAATCTAGTTTTCAATTCTGCGAAGCTTTTCTCACAATCATCTGACCATTGGAACTTGACCATCTTCTGAGTCAACCTAGTCAATGGTGAGGCTATTGATGAAAATCCTTCCACGAACCTCCTGTAATAACCCGCTAGGTCTAAGAAACTTCTGATATCTATAGCAGAGGTAGGTCTGGGCCATTGTTTCACTGCTTCTATCTTCTGTGAAACTACGCGGATCCCTTCGCTAGATACAATATGACCAAGAAAAGCAATGGATTGCAACTAAAACTCACATTTGATAAACTTAGCGAATAACTGGCGATCCTTGAGAGTCTGTAGAACAATTCTCAAATGACTTGCATGTTCTTCCTCACTCCTAGAGTAAATGAGGATATCATCAATAAAGACGATAACGAATAAGTCCAAGTACTATTTGAACACTCTGTTCATCAAATCCATGAAAGCTGCAGGAGCATTGGTTAGTCCAAACGACATAACTACAAATTCATAATGACCATACCGAGTTCTGAAGGCTATTTTCGGAAAGCTGATGATAACCCGATCTGAGGTCTATCTTTGAGAAATGACTAGCACCCTAAAGTTGGTCAAACAAGTCATCAATCCTGTGGATGGGATACTTATTCTTGATTGTGACCTTGTTCAACTGTCTATAGTCAATGCACATTCTGCGAGAAGAATCTTTCTTCTTTACGAACAATACTAGTGCACCCCATGGTGAAATACTAGGTCTGATAAAACCCTTATTTAAAAGGTCTTTCAACTGCTCTTTCAATTCCTTAAGCTCTGCTGGAGCCATTCTGTAAGGAGAAATAGAAATAGGCTGGGTATCTGGAAGGAGATCAATTCCAAAGTCGATTTCCCTTTCGGGAGGGATCCCGAGAAGATCTTTTGGAAATACTTCTGGAAATTCACAGACTACTGGAACTGACTCAAGAGTTGGGGTTTCAAGGCTAGAATCCTTAACCCGAACTAGATGATAGAGATAACCCTTAGATATCATCTTTCTGGCCTTAAGGTAAGAAATAAATCGACCCATAGGCGCTAGGCTACTACCCTTCCATTCTAAGATTGGTTCGTCTGGAAACTGAAAACGAACAATCCTAGTTCTACAATCGACTGAGGCATAACATGAGTGTAACCAATCCATGCCTAGAATTACATCGAACTCTACCATTTCTAACTCTACTAGATCTGCCGAGGTGACTTTCTGAGAGACTGTGATAGGGCAATTTCTGTATACCCGTCTAGCTATATCTGGGTCACCGACTGGAGTAGAGACTGAGAAGGGTTCTGAGAGAGTTTCTGGACTGACACTGAATTGGACTGCTACATAAGGAGTTACAAAAGAAAGAGTAGCCCCTGGATCTAACAATGCATAAACATCAAGGTCAAAGACTCGTAACGTACCAGTGACTACATCAGGAGAACCTTCCTGATCATGGCGAGCCTGAAGAGCATAAAGTCTATTCTGGCGCTGACCGCCACCTGTACCAGATGAGTAACCCTGCTGAGTTGGGCGACTTGCTGGTGCTGCTGAATTTGTAGATTGACCTGTACCATTACCACCTCCTTGACAATGTCTAGAAGGACAGTCCCTCAACCTGTGACCAGACTGACCACATCCAAAACATACTTCTTTTCCTGTAAGACACACGCCCGGATGGTTCTTACCACACTTAGGGCAAGTGGGGTAAGTGTTGGTGCCTGAAACACTTCCCTGAGACTTAGAGCCTGGTGCTCTGCCCTTCTGGTAACACCTATTCTTGGAGGATGGAACACTAGCTGATGAAGGGGCTGGAGCCACCCGATTTCTGCTGAGAATAGTCATAGTTCCCAGTCCTAGCCTTCTTATTTTCCTTAGCCTGTTCCCTAAGCTTATCACCCTCAACCTGGTGAGCATGAGTCATAAGCCTAGAGATGTTCATATCTCCCAGCAACATAGCATTTCTACACTCTGTCTTCACCAAATCTAATACTCCATACAAGAACTTATTCATCTGAGCCCTGGAGTCAGCAACCATGTAAGGAGCATACCTGGAGAGTTGGTTAAACTTCATCCCATACTCTTGGACTGTCATGTTTCCCTGCCTCAAGTTCATGAATTCTTGGGCCTTTGCTTCTCTCAACTTTATTGGGAAAAACCTGTCGAGAAAAGTCTCACTGAAGCACTCCCAAGTAATAGGAGCTGCATTTGCACCCCTATTCTCCTTCCACTGAGTGTACCAGATATGAGCCACATCTTTCAGCTGGTATGACGCCAACTCAACCCGATAATTCCCAGTAACCTGCATCACCTCAAAGATCTTCTTGATTTCGTCCAAGAAATTCTGAGGATCTTCACTAGTCTGCGATCCTAAGAACTCAGACGGATTCATCCTAACAAAGTCACGGACCCTTGTTGCTGCTGATCCACTATTTTCATTCATAGGAGCATGAACCCGATTGTTCTGGTGGGTCATACTCTGAGCCAACATCTGTATGGCATTCCTGAACTCAGCATTGGAAACTTCTAGATTTGGGATTGGAGGAGCTGCGTTTTCATTCCTGGCATTCGCATTCCTAGCGTTCGCTCTACGAGGAGGCATGATCTAAAACGTAGAACGTCAAGTTAGAAAGGAATAAGATCAAACCTTACGCACGATAAGAGTAACAAGAAAATGAAGTTTTCCTAAAACACTTCATAGTCTCCCTCTCATTAGATGTGGTGCACTTCACACCCATGAAAAGGACTCTACTTAGTGCGGCTTTTCAGACATCCTAGGACTCTTGAACCTAGTGCTCTGATACCAAGTTTTGTCATGCCCCGAGCTACCCCCGAGACGCGGACACGGAACCTAGGACCACAAGTGATCCCAAGATAACCCTGCTGGAATGATCATGAGCATACTAAAGATAATAAACTGTTGCGGAAGCTAAATCATACTTAAAATGAAAAGATGGGGAATACCCATATTCTATAACTGAGATATTTGAAAACAATGAGTTTAATACAAAAGAAATATTAACTCAATACTAAGCTGAATCTAACTATGTCTGAAAATAGCCTCTAAACTGGACTAGAAATACTGGGACAAGCCCCAACTAAATCTAGCAAAAACTGAAACTAAAAGACTAAATACTAAAGAGAAACTCATGAGTCTTGTCCTCGGAGAATGAGGACTCACCACTGAATCTGCTGATCTGGAGATCGAGAAATCGATCTATGCGTGATCTGGATGCTGAGAACCTGAACCTACATCACGAGAAGATGTAGCGCACGTATGCGTCAGTACTTGAAAGGTACTGAGCATGTAGGATAGAGTAAAGCTGAAATAAAACATAACTGAACAAGCACAAAAGCAAGTATAATAATCTGAACATGATATATTGAATTTCTGAGCTAACTGAATGCAATGACCAATTTATAACATGCTAAAACTGAATACTGAATATACTGATAAATGGTCATGCAGAGAGTCTGACTGAACTGTGGGAGCTACTAATAACCGATAATAAAACCACATGAGCTAAATGTGGAGTCCGATGTATACGCCCCATCGAGAGGACCCAATATACCCTGCCAAAGGTATAAAGGCATGCTGGCGTGATCACTAAATTGATTGCCCACAGAGGGGACTTACAACCTACTTGGCTAGTAGTTCGGGGACTATTGGGTACGCTAAACCCTAGTCCAACTCGATATTATGCTACTCCCAATGAATTTTGTAAATTAACTGATTATGTCTGAGTTTCTGAAAATACTGGATAGCTCGAACTGAACATGCAAACTGAGAATGCAATAATTAATCTGGTAATTATGCATTTATAACTGAGGCATGTATATCTGAAGTTTCTGAAATATCTGACCTAGAATGTGTAATTCAAGAACTAAAGAAATACAAAGCTAGGGTTCTGAAATTCATACGATAATCTGAGTAATAACATGATAATCTGATTTGGAACATATATTTAATAAATTCATGAAGTTCTATCAAAGTTCTAGAAACCCTATGTTTAATCATGATAAGAAAATCAAGAATCTGACTGAAAACTAGGGACCCAATGGGTGAAAGGAACCCACTAGTGAAATCCCGCATACTTGGTGATGAAATCCACGGAAAAATAATTAAGTTTCTGGGCTAGAACTGCTGGAGCTTATGGCGTTCTTGAACTAGGGTTCTTGAGCTTTTTTTTCTCCTCTCCTTCTTCTAATTTTCTAAGTTTTGATTTAATGATTTGACTTGGATATGTTTTAATTATGTTTCTAGGCTTAAACTGACTAAAATCTGATGATTTAGGGTCAAAACGATGTAACTTATGGTTTAAACGGAGTGGGAAAGGTCAAAAAGACCCCTGGGAAGGTTGCTGTTGGGCCACACGACGGCCAGGACTGACGGTCCGTCGTGTGCCCGACGCCCCGTCGTTGGATCCGTCGTGAGGGCCTGTTCGACAGGCCTTTACTAAAATGGGCATAACCTTTTACTCAGAGGTCTGATTTTAGTAAGGTCGGTGGCTATGGAAAGATAATTAAATTATCTATATGTGGGTAGGTCAAGAGAGACCTAATTCATTTTGTGATAAGAGTTATGATCATTTTAAGTTGACCAAACTGCATTTCCCCTTTAACTGTCTGCAAATTGTTTTTTCTGGAAAACTAATTTTTGGTCTGTTTTGGCTACGGGGTGTTACATGTACTAGTGTGGTCAAGGGTATGGGAATTTTTCTATGCATTGCACAATGTGTACCTTGATAGGATACTTCTAGTTTTGGTTTCTATATGTATGAATATGTATGTATGGTCATGTGTGGTCTTAAGGTGTTATGTGAAGGGTTTGCTCACATATATGTATACACACACATGTATGAAGATCTAGTCAAGAGAGGGGACTTGAATGGTGTATTCATGTGTATCCTAAACTAGATGATGCTTTACATATGCTATGTTCATGTGAAGGGATTCTTTACATGATTTAGGTTGATGAACTCTCATCTATGACCTTTGAGTTAAGCATATGAGGGGATGATTATCCTAAACCTATGTCTTATAAAGAAATGATAATCAAGGTTTTAATAAAGGGAACTTAGCTTAGCACCGAGTGAACTTGCATATGAGTGTGTGTCCCTTTTCCAATATGGGAAGGAAGGTCTACCATAAATCTCATGAGGTGGATTACCACAAGACCTCAATTGGTAAAAAGAGGGTTTTCGTAAGTGAATAACTATAATGCCCATTAGGCATAAAGAGGGTTTTCACATGTACCTCCAAGTTCCATAACTATGTCGCCACCATAGGATACTAGCTAGTTGATCCACCTAGAAAGCTATGTCACATTTTGTTCTACTTTGGCCAGTAGACCACCTTCTTTCGGTGTAGGGTTTCATGACACCGGATTCCATGTTTAGCATCACATGTTCCATGTCGATTAAGGCTATAGTTTCCCTAAAGTAAAATGGATAATGAAAGTAAATTACCAGGACCCTAACTAAAATGACTTAAGGGAGGTTACTTAGGAAAGATGGAAGTAATGAACCCATCTAGACATTGCACAAGTAGCTCCTTAGGAAGTTCTAGGAAGGTGTTCTAATGTATGTGTCTATGTATATGATTCTTTATGTATGACTTTGTAGTATTTGACTACTTGTTATAAAGATGTGCATGGTATGAATCTTTATGTATGATGATGGTCTAAATTACTATATGATGAGGTTCTTGTTTTGACATGATTGAAGTTGTCTTTACTTGCTAAATTGATGTATGAATTGAATGTTAAGGTTTATGGTTTCATGAAGAGTTAACTAAGTATATGTGTGGTTATGGGGATTCACATGTACATTGCACTAGTAGACAAAGATTGGGGTCATGAACAAGGTCTAATAATGAGGTTTGCAAAGAAGTAGTATATGTGTGACTTGATGTAGTTACTGTAATGTCCTTGTAGTTTGGTTTAAAAGTGTATATGTTGTATTATACTTCTTTGATGGTATGTGTTGCCTTGTATAGATTGTATGTATGTTTTCCTTGTGGCCTTAGGGTGATGCATTGCACCTAGTATCACTAGAGGTTACTTGGAAGGTTGATGAGTTAAAGGGAAAAAGGGTTCAGTGTTAGGGTAAAGGTAGCTTACCGTAAAGTGGTTTAAAAATGTAATAAATCCTATATGTGATACTATGTAATGTTTGGCCTTTGAATATGTTTATATGATGTATGTGAATGATATAAATGCTATTGGTTAAAGGTTTTATGAAGATTTACTAAAAAAGCATGAAGTATGATTTTCACGAAAATGTCCCTTTTAAATGCATGTTTTAGCATGGTTGCCATATTTAGTACATTCTTGTGCTAATCCCATTCTTCTCTACTTTTTTACACAAAGTGTAGGTTATAGATGCTTAAAGGATGTCTATGATTGAGGAGCTTGATATGTGATTTCCAAGCTCAAGGAAAAGGGGTCCTTAAGTTCCAAGGATTCCCTACCAATGTCTTTAATGTAAAGTCTTTAAATATTGTATAGTTATCTAATGTGTCTTATGATCCGTGTCCCTAATGTACTCTATAGTTATTGAGTCTAAGATGGCAAAGATACTTAAGGTCTATAAATGTATTATGGCTTATGTTTTATCTATATATGAGATGAAGTTTCTAGCATATGATGTGCTATGAAAAGTTTTAAATTTTCCGCTAAATTTACTATGTCAATGCGATGAATGATAACTATAGGCTTGTATAAGACCTCCAAGAGGTCAAGTACGTCGTGTTACTTCTAGGGGTTGCTCCCCGGATGTGACAAACGTGGTATTAGAGCCAGGTTTGTAAAGTGGTCTTAGGTTCCAAGAAGTCTCAGATTGCCACGTCTAGTAGAGTATTGTATCATTGGTGGTGAGTCGCGACACATTAAATGGTATGAGAGTCTATAGGATGATATATTTTCCCTTCTTCATCATTTTCATATCGTGCCATAGAACTTAACTCTATAAGATCCCTCTCATATGTTTTCTTGTCCGATGGTCTTTTAGATGTGATTGCTTGGATGAGATTGTTCTCTATGCTTGAGGGAGAAAAAGGTTAGTTAATGCTCAACTTGGTTTTATGGTTGAATGAGTATGTTTGAAGGTGAATTTTGACATGTTTTGATGATGTGATGCCAATTATGGCTATGTATGAGACTTAAGTGAAATAGCATGTTATGTTGAAGAATGTATTGCATGATATAGTTAAAGCATGATTAGTAGTTATTATGGTAGACATAAGTTTCTTTTGAAATAATGTGTTAATATATTGTGTTGCATGATGGTAGCTCTATATTATGATTTGAGCTTGAAATGCTTAGTGACTACATATGGAAGCATGTTCACTGTAATGATAGGCAGTTTACTGTGAAATTTTTGGGAAACCAACTAAATTGCCCTTTGATTAGATGTTGTTAAAAATGTGTATAGAATTGATGCATATGAGCATGATAATGAATGTAATAAGGGGTTTTCTATTGGGAATGAAAAATGAGAGTCTTATGGCATGATGAGTCGTAGATTTGTTTCTAACTTCTTATTGTGTTGTGAGTCTCCTTGTTGTCTTCCCCTAATGAGATATTACCTTGGTGTCTATTGTATTGTATGAACACCTTATGTTATTGAATAAGATGACCTAACTTGATAAATGTGGATAAATTGCTTAGGTGATAAGGCTTAGAGTACCTTGGTGTTCCTATGTTAACTTACTGTAAATCCTTCTAAAGTGGTAATCACTTTTAAGTGATGAAAAATGAAGGTTGTTAAGTTAAGATCATCTTAAGTTCGGTTAAGTTGATCTTAATTAGGTTTACCCTAAGTGAGGGATGGTGATGGAGTAGTAAGGTTGTAGATATTTTCTACTATTGACCTTCTATTTTGGCTTGAACTTGAATCTAATGAATTCTTAGTAAGCTTGTTCATGAATATAGTTTTGCATAAATTATGAGTTGCATGAACCTTATATGTTTAGTATGTATTGATTGACATTACCTTAAGGATAATTTTAAGATTCCAAGGTGCATGAATGAAAATTTCGATCAAATACATGTTTCTCATTAGTAATGTACATCCTAACATGCTATTGGTACACTTGACTTAATGAGATAAAGTAGGAAACTTGGTTTTAGTCACTTGTGATATGTAAGGTTTAGCCTTATAATGAAAAGTAGAGTCTCTTTAAAATGAAATATGTGGAGTCTCTCGAAAATTATGTGACTTTTATGGTTTGAGAAGCATTATTGTAGGCTCACTTTTGAAGAATGAAAGCATGTTTAGCTAAGTGTTAATGTGTGTGCCTATGATTTGTGTTATTCTTCTCAAAATATGCTTACTGTAAAGGTGAGTACTATGTTATAAATTGAAATGTTGTGAAATTTCTTCCTATTTGTTGTGATGTACTTGGTGTCTTTTATCACTTAAACCTCACTAGGAAGGAAATATAAGCATGCCTTGGTTTAAAAGATGAGATTTCTCATTTTTAGAGTAAATTGACCTTGTACCTTGCTTAGGTGTGAACTCATAATGCATGTAGGTTTGTTGAGGAGAAGAACATTTATCCATGGATACCACTAAGCATAGGATGGTTGAGAATGACCTTCATGGCACTAGGTTTAACTAATGAAGATCTTTGTTGATGCAATTAACTCAAGTCTATGTGCATTGAAGTATGAGTGCCTACTTGTTTTGAGTATTGTTCAAATCTGCCTTTGTGTGGACTTGCAAGATAATCTCCTAATGAATTGTAATGTAATGATCATGTTGTTATTTGGAGAAGTATGTCCCTCCTATAAGCATGATAAGAGCCTTAAGTGTCATTCGAGGACGAATATTCCCAAGTGGGGGATATTGTAATACCCCAAAATGAGATAGGGTGTCTAGAGCCTAACATGTTTGTATTAATGTTATAAGGTCCTAAAATGACATATAATATGGTTTATAGGCAGTGTATAAAGTTTGAGGTGATTTGGAAGTCAAACGTCAAGGGTCGATCGAAACGTTCGACGACTAAGTCACCTAAATGCCTCGTATGTGGTTCTATGTGATTATGTGTGATGCATGAGCTTATGAAGTATTAAAATAGTTTATAATGATTTAAAACGATAGTATATGAAGTTTCGTGAAGTTTGGAGGTCAAACGACCAAGAACGTCCAAGGCATTCGAAAGATAGCCCTTAAGACGTTCAACGTGTGTCTTGATGGGGCTTGGTCTGTTTGGCCGAGTTACAAGTGGTTGTTTTGGGTGAAACTTTTTTGGAATGTATAAAAACTGTTAAGGGTTGTATTTACATTGGAAACTTCCGGGTACTACCTCTAAATGGACCCTCAAAAGGTCCCACAAGAAAAACCCAAGGCTGGTCGAGACACTGCCTTGGCAGTGTCAATCGACGGACCAAACGACGGCTCGTTGGTCAACCAACGTCCCGTTGGTCAGGTCTAGTCGACTGGAACTTGACTTGGTCAGGTCTCAATCCAATATTTGGATAAGTACCAATCGACGTAGCCCAAGGCACGGTTCGTTGACTGACCAACGCCCCGTAGGTGCCTCCGTCGATGGTGGCCTGTGACTTGCAGCTGCGTCTATTTTAATTAAAGGGGTGAATGGGAAATTCAACCCATGTCCTAAACTGACTCTAATGGTTTAATTTAACTAATTTTGGTGTATATAAGCCATCCAAAACGTGATCAACCCATTCCCAAACCAACTCACACAAATTGAACCTTTCCCTCCAAAACAGTTCTCTCTAAAACCGCCATTGTTGGTGAAGATCAAGAATTGCTTGGAGCTCATATTTCTATGGGTGATTAATCAACTTTTAGAGGTATTCATGAAGATTAAGGTATGGTGATCCTTCATCTCTAGTTATCCTTTCATCTAGAGAGTTAATCTGAAAGATTTCAATGAGAAAAATATGATCAAGTTCTTCTTCTTCAATCTATCCATGGGTTCTTTCTCAAAAAGTTTTTAATGGCTAAATCATGATGATTTGATGTTAACATGTTGGTTTGAATTTGAATTTACTCCAATTGCATGATGAACCCATGTCCCTTCCTTAAATCGATTTAGCCCTTGCATGGGCAATATGATTATGGCTTGTTATCGATTGAATTGTGATGTTCTTATGTTGAATCACCTATATAAACTATTATTTACGTTAATTGTAGTTTAATTATAAGTAATGGATCCATGTGGACCAATGAAGGAAGATTTGAACATGTTTAGCTTAGTTTTACTTGAATTCACTATAACGTTGGTTCCTAAATGATCTAATGAGAAATTCAATGGTGTAGGGATGATTGTACCTACTGTTTTACTAGGATATTATTGTTGAATTATATATATGTGATTCATGTGATTCAAGTTTGGTTTGGCCTATTTTCTTCTATCTTTCATGTTTCTCTAATGTAGCATATTCACTGTAATCTAGTAATTTTGTAATCCTAATCCTAGGGTAGATGTAATCATGATTTTGATGTGATTAAGTATGTGTTTAGCTACTTCTTTAGATGGATATTTTTGATGAAATGTTATCTATAATACATACAAGTGAAATTGGCTAATGGTTTATGTTCTTCTACATTCTAGCATGTTAATGTATCGTATTAGTTGTAACACGACCTTGTAGTGGCTTATGCTTAACTTCATGTATGATCATGATACACTCAGCTACTGCCCTATACTTGGCTTATTGGTGAAAATGTAGTAATGGTCAATGGAGACCAAAGGCTAAAGGATTGGTAAGAATCGCTCTACTATTCTACTTCTCTACTCCTCTATAATAATGTTGATGCATACGTGAGTGGCATTGTGTTGTGGTCCACTTATGGTGGCGGCGTTTACATTGTGTCATTATATATGTGTTGACCATGGCCTTGAAAGCAAATTTGATGAATATATGAAGGAGTGGTTATGATAATCACTTTATGTGTAGCTTGTGCCTAGTCTTCTATTTCAGTTGTGAATCTAGGTTATGTTACCATTGTTATGAGCATGTGAAGGGCTGTGTAATTTCATGTGTAGGTGCTTCCATGTATTAGGTGATAATGGTTGATGATCCCTACCCATGTACCCCTACGTGAATGTGTGAATAGTTAATGATAGGAGTCTTAAAGTGTTCTATGAAGTTAACTTGTCCCCTGTGCTATTGTGTATTGTGTGGTCTAAGCTTGAAGAGTATTGTGGTCTAAGAGGGTGGATGCCTCAATATGTTGTTGATAACCATTATGTTATCATGTGACCAATGTACACACACTCACACTTTATGCATGCTTATAGGTAGTAAAGGTTCATAGTGTCTAATGAAAAGTAGTTCTCATATTCACTAGTGTCTACTACTATGCATGCTAAGATGACGTTTATGAAAGTATGATATGTGTTTCCTTAACTAGGATGACTTGATAGGTGTACTAGTGTGGGCAAGGGTATAGGACTTTGTCTATGCATTGCACAATGTGTACCTTGATACGATACTTCTAGTTTTGGTTTCTATATGTATGAATATGTATGTATGGTCATGTGTGGTCTTAAGGTGTTATGTGAAGGGTTTGCTCACATATATGTATACACACACATTTATGAAGATCTAGTCAAGAGAGGGGACTTGAATGGTGTATTCATGTGTATCCTAAACTAGATGATGCTTTACATATGCTATGTTCATGTGAAGGGATTCTTTACATGATTTAGGTTGATGAACTCTCATCTATGACCTATGAGTTAAGCATATGAGGGGATTATTATCCTAAACCTATGTCTTATAAAGAAATGATAATCAACGTTTTTAATAAAGGGAACTTAGCTTAGCACCGAGCGAACTTGCATATGAGTGTGTGTCCCTTTTCCAATATGAGAAGGAAGGTCTACCATAAATCTCATGAGGTGGATTACCACAATACCTCAATTGGTATAAAGAGGGTTTCCATAAGTGAATAACTATAATGCCCCAATAGGCATAAAAAAAATTTTCACATGTACCTCCAAGTTCCATAACTATGTTGCCACCATAGGATACTAGCTAGTGGATCCACCTAGAAAGCTATGTAACATTTGGTTCTACTTTGGCCGGTCGACCACCTTCTTTCGGTGTGGGGTTTCATAACACCGGATTCCATGTTTAGCATCACATGGTCTATGTCGGTTAAGGCTACAGTTTCCCTAAAGTAAAATGGACAATGGAAGTAAATGACTAGGACCCTAACTAGAATGACTTAAGGGAGGACTTAGGATAGATGGAAGTAATGAACCCATCTAGACATTGCACAAGTAGCTCCTAAGGAACTTCTAGGAAGGTGTTCTAGTGCATGTGTCTATGTATATGATTCTTTATTTATGACTTTGTAGTATTTGACTATTTGTTATAAATATGTGCATGGTATGAATCTATATGTATGATTTTGGTCTAAATGACTATATGATGAGGTTCTTGTTTTTACATGATTGAAGTTGTCTTTACTTGCTATATTGATGTATGAAATGAATGTTAAGGTTTATGGTCTCATGAAGAGTTAACTAAGTATATGTGTGGTTATGGGGCTTCACATGTACATTGTACTAGTAGACAAATATTGGGGTCATGAACAAGGTCTAATAATGAGGTATGCAAAGAAGTAGTATATGTGTGACTTGATGTAGTTACTGTAATGTCCTTGTAGTTTGGCTTAAAAGTGTATATGTTGTATTATACTTCTTTGATGGTATGTGTTGCCTTGTATAGATTGTATGTATGTTTTCCTTGTGTCCTTAGGGTGATGTATTGCACCTAGTATCACTAGAGGTTACTTGGAAGGTTGATGAGTTAAAGGAAAAAAGGGTTCACTGTTCGGGTAAAGGTAGCTTACCGTAAAGTGGCTTAAAATTGTAATAAATCCTATATGTGATCTTATGTAATGTTTTGCCTTTGAATATGTTTATATTATGTATGTGAATGATATAAATGCTATTGGTTAAAGGTTTTATGAAGATTTACTCAAAAAGCATGAAGTATGATTTTCACGAAAATGTCCCTTTTAAATGCATGTTTTAGCATGGTTGCCATATTTAGTACATTCTTGTGCTAATCCCATTCTTCTCTACTTTTTTATACAAATTGTAGGTTATGGATGCTTAAAGGATGTCTATTATTGAGGAGCTGGATAAATGATTCCCAAGCTCAAGGAAAAGGGGTCCTTAAGTTCCAACAATTCCCTACTAATGTCTTTAATGTAAAGTCTTTAAATATTGTATAGTTATGTAATTTGTTTTATGGGTCCTGTCCCTAATGTACTCTAAAGTTATTGATTCTAAGATGGCAAAGATACTTAAGGTCTATAAATGTATTATGGCTTATGTTTCATCTATATATGAGATGAAGTTTCTAGCATATAATGTGCTATGAAAAGTTATAAATTTTCTACTAAATTTACTATGTCAATGCGATGAATGATAATTATGGGCTTGTATAAAACCTCCGATAGGTCAAGTACGCGGTGTTACTTCTAGGGGGTTCTCCCCGGATGTGACAACTACATGCTAGGAGATGTGAAATGTGAAGGTTAAACACTTCACTGTAATAGTGAAGGAATGTCACTGTACAGCGAAGTGGTTCACTGGAAAGTGAAGTTTAAAAATGTTATTAATTGCTTAAATGATTTCTCATGTATTCCTAAAGTGTTAAATGTTGTTTATGATTATAGTATGATGTTTTAATCAGAAATTCATGAAAAGCATGTTATTTACTAAATGTCCTCTTTTCATGGTTTGTGCATGACTTTCATACTTAATACATCTAATGTGCTAACCTCTTCTTTTTCCTTTTTGACTAAAGTGTAGGGAATTAGAAGTCTTGATGTTCCATGGAGGATGGATAGGTTTCCAAGGTCTGAAGATGAAGTATTAGTGAGTCCTCATCGATTCGAGGACAATATCCACATGTTGGTTTATGTCTTAAGTCTTTACTTTATGTCTTGTATGGGCTTGGTCCCAAGTATTATATACTCTAAAGTTTAGATGGTTCAAGGGGTTATTGTAAAGGTTTAATGTTTTAATGAAAGTCTTCCGCTTGCGTATTGTTTATAGAAAGAGTTCTTCATGTGTGAAGAAAGTTTTAAATTCTTACTCATTTTAGAATGTTTATTATGCAATGAATGATACAAGAGGCTTAGATGAGACTTCTTGAAGTCTCATTTGCCATGTGACGAACTCAAGGATGCTTTAACTTCTAGGGTGTACTTGAGGATCGTGACATGGACACTCTTCGTGAGTTGAGATGAAGGGTCTAGTAGCAACCTCACTATTCCTAATGAGCTTTCCAAGATAGGTCGGAGGATGAACGCCCTTCGTGAGTTGAGATGTTGTATTCACTAGTTATCCTTAACCTATAGTTTATAATGTTGAGAATCCATGGGGAGTTATGCCTAGCACCGAGAGGATATGAAAAAGAGGTGGAATACACTTCGTAAGTTGAGATGTTGTATTCCAATGTACCTCTTGAGATGAGTACTCCTTGTTAGTAGAGAATGAGTTACTTAGTAGCAATCTCCTTATCCCTTACCTATGTGCCACATAGGTGTAGCTATTGGGAAAGCCATGTAAAAGCTAAGAAGTATGACCTTACTCTAGGCAAGTGAGGATCCCTCATCCGATAGGGGTTAATATCCGGACTCCATGTCTAGGTATCATGGTCTTTGTCACTTAAGCTACCCCCCCACATAAGTAATGAAAGTACTAAGTTTTCTAAAAGAATGTGATACCTATGTGAATTAAATGAACTAAGTCTTCTAAAAGAACGTGCTACTTAGGGTAAGTGGTGGTATGGGACGCCATCTATCCATTGCACTAAGTAGGACCTTCCAAAAGGGAAGACTTGGTGCCAAACCTTCTAAAAGAGTGTACTACTTAGGGTAGGTGGTGGTATGGGACGCTATCTATTCATTGCACTAAGTAGGCATTCCTAAAGGGAAGTCTTTGGTGTTTTGTTGTGTGTTCTTCTAATGTCTTGGCATTGAGTGGTGATTTGTTCTATAGAAGCGAGTAAGCCGAAAGGGGTGGTCTTGAGGATCGCTTTGGTGTTCATTGAAGGAAGTGTTTAGACATTTTCTTCATGTCTTACCTTGGAGAGTCTTAGTATTATCCTTAGGTAGGGAAACTCCTACGGAAATGAGTTCACTTCCTCATTGGCAATACCTTGGAAGTTCACGATTGTTGGAGTCTTTAGTCTACTGTAAGCATTTTAAGTCACTGTAATGTTTTCTATGGTTCACTGTGATGTTGGTTTATATTATTGTAAAGTGCTCAATCCATGGGAATCCATTAGGAGCTCTAAGTGGGAGTAATAGTATGGGATGCTACTCTCACATTGCACTTAGTGTGACCTAAGAGTCCTATTAGGGAAGAGTACCTTCGTGAAGTCCGTATGAAAAATTAGGTTTACTTTTAAGTTTGTAAGTTCACTGTAAAGTGTGTTTTTGGGATAAAATTATGGAAATCCTTCTTTAAGTATTAAGATGTTTCTTATGATTCTTTTGCTTCTAAATCCATGAATTATATAATTAGTTGGCATGAAAGTTTATTTTACTAAAATGTCCCTTTTTACATGAATTTGCATATGCCATACTTACTACATTTTTGTACTAACCCCATACTTTTCTATACCTTATAAGTATAGGTTGGAAGCTTTTGAAGCTTGGAAAAATCTACTCTCTCAAGATTTGGTATGTCCTCATATATTTGAGGACATATTCTATGTTTCCTAGTTTTATTATTAAGACTTATTATGTATTTCATTTAATGTAAAGGGCCGTGTCCCTAAGATATTTTGTCATGTCTTTAAGTTGGATTTTAACGATGAGATTCTCTAAGTATTATATGAAAAACTTCCTTTATTTAAATATTCGTGAAAAGTTTTAATTTCCGCACTATTTTTCATGTCTTATGTTATGAACGATAGTTAAAGGGCTTGTTTGAGACCCCAAAGGGTCAAGTACGCCTTGCCACGATCCGAGGGTTGTCCCTAGCTACTAGGGGGTTCTTTCAGGTCGTGACAGACTTGTATCAGAGCATAAGGTTTTGGTAAATAGTTTAAGTTCTAAAAGTCTCACAAGCCACATCTAGTAGTATCTTGGTCATTGGTGTGAGTCGCGACACATCCATGGACAAGAGGCTATAGGATGCTAGAAGTTTCACTTTCTTCTCTATTCTAATGTCGGGCCTTAGCTTTGAGTTATGTAAGGTATCTTTTATCAACCTCTTCTCGTTGTGTTTATAGGACATGAGTACGAGGAGATCAACCACTAGGAGGGAGGAGGGAGGTGAAGCTAATGAGAGGATCCCTCCCTGTGTTGACCAAATTCCTATTGTTGGCCTAGAGGAAGAGAATGTGGAGGTTCCTCTTCAAGAACCTCAAGTGCCTCCGAAACCCCAAGGGCGTGTGCCTCCTATGCCTCAAGCTCCTTTTGTTTAGGGTTATACGACTAATGCATAGTTGAGGGCTGCCCTAATGAACTTGACCAAACTCATGACGGCTCAAGCTCATGTCATCAATAATCACTTTGTTACCCAAGATAATCAAGGAGATATACCCCACCCAAATGCTAGTACTCCCGCTTCTAGGATTCGGGATTTCATGAGGATGAACCCTCCCACTTTTCATGGAACTAAGGTAGATGAAGATCCACAAGGTTTCATAGATGAGGTTTTCAAAGTGGTAGATGCTATGGGTGTGACCCCTAGGGAGAAAGCGGAGTTAGCCGCTTACCAACTTACAGATGTTGCTCAAGTGTGGTATGAGCAATGGAGGGGTGAGAGAACCTTAGAAAGAGGTTCGGTTGATTGGGAGGAATTGAATGAGGCTTTTCTGGATAGGTTCTTTCCCCTAGAGTGTAGGGAGAAGAAGATGGTGGAATTCATGAACCTTCGTCAAGGGGGAATGAGTGTGCAAGAGTAATCTCTCAAATTCACCCAACTATCTATGTATGCCCCAACCATGGTAGCCAACCCTAGGGCTAGGATGAACAAATTTGTGATGGAGTGTCTAGCTTGGTGGATAAAGACTGTCGTACGACAATGCTTCTTAATAACATGGATATTTCTAGGCTCATGATTTATGCACAACAAATTGAGGAGTCCAAAATTAGGGAGATAAGACAAGAGGGTAAAAGTCCTAGGTCGGATGATTCTAGTCACCAAAATACTAAGAATAGGTTCTATCACCAAGATTCTTCCATGGGGAACAAGGATAGGGCTCGAAATTAACAGTCCCAAGGTGGTGGCCACACTTTTATAAGGGATAGGTGTCCTACTTGTGGAAAGCAACATTCGGGTAAGTGTCTTTTCGGAACGGATGGTTGTTTTAGTTGTGGTAGCAAAGGAAACAAGATGAGGGACTGCCCTAGCATCAAAGCAAGAAGGAAATATGTCAATCAAGCTTCCCTAGATCCTAATGCTCCCAAGAATAACCCTTCCTATGGGATGGGAGCTAGGAAGGATAACTAATCCGGATTTGATGGTCTTGGTAGCCCTTAACCCTTTATGATTGTTGTTTTTATGTTATGAAATGAGTTTATGTGGTTTTGTAGTTCATATGATCAATTCATCTTGATGAATTTTGCAAAGGATGAATTTTTGAAAAAAATTGGCATGCTTAATAGTAACACAGTGAATGTTCACTGTTAGAGTTGTGCATTTTGAGAAAAAATTGTTTTGTCTTGATTGAAGTTCAATGTGTGCAAAAGTATTTTATATGAGCATGTTTAATTTTGGAGAAGGTAGTTCCTCCATAAAAGAAGTTTAAGGTTGAGTTTTGAAATTTGTGAAGTTTAGAAAAAGTTGCTTATGTTGCTAAGTGTATGAAATTGTGAAATGATGCTACTTGTTAGTTGATGCTGTGATTTTGAATGTTTTGATCATGATTGTAATGTGTAATGTGATTCTAAGTGAGTCCTTGATGGTCCTAGAGTTTTAGTGTCATTCGAGGACGAATGTTATTCTAAGTAGGGGAGAATGTAACGCCCTAAAATGAACTAAGGTGAACTAGAGCTTTGTGGTTGTTTCTTGGTTTAATTTTAAGTTAAAATGAGTTACTTTAGTGTCCTTAAGCAGTGTGTGAAGTTTGGTTAAGTTTGGAGGTCAAACGACCAAGAACGTCCATCAAGTTCGGAAGGTGTGCCCTATAAAGTACTTGTGTGTCTTGAGGTGTTTGAGTGAGTTTTACATGTTCGTTTTGCTTGAAACTTGTATGAGATGTTACTAAGACCTAGACGACCATGTTTAGGGGTGTAACGTTTGGGCATGACACCACCTAAGACCCGCAAGGGGGGGCCCTCGAGAAGGGCCTAAGACTTGGACCAAACTGCCAAAGCAGTGACAAAACGACGACCCAAAGGATGGTCCATTGGTCCACCAATGGTCCGTCGACCATGGGCGTCGATTGGACCTGCTAGGCAGGATGGCCAAGCTCCAAATGGGGCTAAGTCTCAACCAACGAGACTCAACCAATGGACCGTCGGTCCCCTTTCGTGGGTTGGACTTGAGAGCCTGCAGGTTGGTGAGTTGAAGACCCCACCAACGGTCCATCCTTTGACAAACGGTCCGTTGGTTGGTCCGTCGATGGTGACTGTCCTAAAAGCTACAACATTGCCTATGATGTCTTGGGGTGTTTGGTAAATTCACCCCAAGTGTTTTATGACCCTAGGATGATATTTTTAGGGTTTTTAAGTTATATTAGATTGGTTTTAAGTCCTAGACCTAGAAAAGAACCCTCACTTCAAAATCTAAACTCTCTCTTGAAAGACAAACTCTCTCAAAGTCACCATTAGAACTAGAAGTCAAGGAGAGCTAGGAGGGCTGGTTTGAACGTGGTTCTTCTCCAAAATCATTGGGTTTTCTTGCATTTGAGATATGTTATCCATCCTTGAACTCTCCTCCATTGAAGGAGTCCCTTCTAATGAATTTTCAAAAAGGGTTTTCAACCCTAGTTTCTTTTATCTTCAAATCTAAATATGGGTCTTGCATGAAAACGTTTCTAATGACTAATTAATGATGTTTCTAATGTTAGTTGATGATTTAAGGTTAAAAATTCAATGAAATCATGTTAAACCTTTTTATCAAATGTTGGCTTGAGAAATAGGTTGAATGAACATGTTTGTGTTGAGAATGAACTTTGGTTTTGTTGTGTTGTTATGTTGGTTTACCTACTGCCCTAAGGGCCTTATTATGATGAAATATTGAGAAAATGTTTATAGGTTGTGATGGCTTGGTTAAATGGTGAGTTGCTTATATTGTATCGTTGTTATTATAAATTGATCTTGAGTGGTGTGGTCCATCTTCTTGGTGGCGGTGTATACTTGATGAATTTGGTTATGTTTAGTATGTATTGAGAATGTGGTTTTGAAGGCCTAATATGTGAAATGAAGTGATATGGGAAAATTGGTCTTGTATTGTATTTTATGAAGCTTGAATTGTATGTTTGACCTAGATTATGTCTAAATGCAATATATGACTAAGTGAAGCATGCAAAGGGTGTGAGTTGATTAATTAAGGTCTAAATCATGTATAGAAGTAATGTACATGAAATGATGCTTATACGAAAGGTGTGCTCACATGTACAAACACACTTAAGTGAATGTATGAAGCTAAGTTGAGTTAAAAGGGGAGTCTTGGGGTGGACACTCTTCGTGAGTTGAGATGAAGTGTCTAGTAGCAACCTCACTATTCCTAATGAGCTTTCCAAGATAGGTCGGAGGATGAATACCCTTCGTGAGTTGATATGTGGTATTCACTAGTTATCCTTAACCTATAGTTTATAATGTTGAGAATCTGTGGGGAGTTATGCCTAGCACCGAGAGGATATGAAGAAGAGGTGGAATACACTTCTTGAGTTGAGATTTTGTATTCCAATGTACGTCTTGAGATGAGTACTCCTTGTTAGTAGAGAATGAGTTACTTAGTAGCAATCTCCTTATCCCTTAACTATGTGCCCACATAGGTGTAGCTATTGGTAAAGCCACGTAAAAGCTAAGAAATATGACCATACTCTCGGCAAGTGAGGATCCCTCATCCGATAGGGGTTAATATAGGGATTCCATGCCTAGATCTCATGGTCTTTGTCAGCTAAGCTACCCCCCCACAAAAGTAATGAAAGTACTATGTTTTCTAAAAGAATGTGATACCTATGTGAATTGAATGAACTAAGTCTTTTAAAAGAACATGCTACTTAGGGTAGGTGGTGGTATGGTACTCCATCTATCCATTGCACTAAGTAGGACCTTCCGAAAGGGAAGACTTGGTGCCAAACCTTCTAAAAGAGTGTAGTACTTAGGGTTGGTGGTGGTATGGGACTCTATCTACTTATTGCACTAAGTAGGCATTCCGAAAGGGAAGTCTTTGATGTTTTGTTGGGTGTTCTTCTAATGTCTTGTGATTGAGTGGTGACTTGTTCTCTCGAGGTGAGTAAGACTACAGGGGTGGTATTGAGGATCGCTTTGGTGTGCATTGAAGGAAGTGTTTAGACGTTTTCTTCATGTCTTACCTTGGAGAGTCTTAGTATTATCCTTAGGTAGGGAAACTCCTACGGAAATGAGTTCACTTCCTCATTGGCAATACCTTTGAAGTTCACCATTGTTGGAGTCTTTAGTTCACTGTAAAGCATTTTAACTCACTGTAATGTTTTCTGTGGTTCAATGTGATGTTGGTTAAATTATTGTAAAGTGCTCAATCCATGGGAATCCATTAGGAGCGCTAAATGGGAGTAGTAGTATGGGATGCTACTCTCAAATTTCACTTAGTGTGACCTAAGAGTCCTATTGGAGAAGAGTACCTTTGTGAAGTCCGTATGAAAAATTAGGTTTACTGTTAAGTTGGTAAGTTCACTGTAAAGTGTGTTTTTGGGAAAAAATTATGGAAATCCTTCTTTAAGTGTTAAATTATGTTTCTTATGATTATTTTGCTTCTAAATCCATGAATGATATAATTAGTTGGCATGAAAGCTTATTTTACTAAAATGTCCCTTTTTGATTTTGCATATACAATACTTAGTACATTGTTTTTATTAACCCCATACTTTTCTATACCTTATAAGTATAAGTTGGAAGCTTTTGAAGGTGTGAAGGTGAAGCTTGGGAAAATCTACTCTGTCAAGATTTGATATGTCCTCATATATTTGAGGACATAGTCTATGTTTCCTAGTTTTATTATTAAGACTTATTATGTATTTCTTTTAATGTAAAGGGCCGTGTCCCTAAGATATTATGTCGTGTCTTTAAGTTGGCTTGTGACGATGAGATTCTCTAAGTATTTTATAAAAGACTTCCTTTATTTAAATATTCGTGAAAAGTTTTAATTTTCGCACTACTTTTCATGTCTTATTTGATGAACGATAGTTAAAGGGCTTGTATGAGACCCCAAAAGGTCAAGTATGCCCGGTCACAATCCGAGATTTATCTCTAACTTCTAGGGGGTGCTTTTGGGTCGTGACACTACTCCCAAGCCCCAAGAGAGGAAAGGTGGAAGATCTTATGTTGAGAAGCCTCTTGTGCAAAATGTGATAAGAGACATGAGGCTAAGTGCCTAGTTGGCACGGGTAATTGCTATGGGTGTGGCAAGTGTGGTCACATAAAGAGAGATTTCCCTATGATGGAGTCTCAAAAAAGGGAAAATGCTCAATCTCAAGAAAGTGCCCCAAAACCGGATGCTTCTATGAAGAATCTCTTCTATGCTCTCCAATCCCGAAGAGATCAAGAGAGCTCACCGGACATGGTCACCGGTATGTTAAAATTATTTTCCTTTGGTGTATATGCTTTGTTGGATCCGGGACCTACATTGTAATTTGTGACCCCTCTTGTATCATGAAGTTTGATCTACTACCCGACATTTTAGACGAACCTTTTTTGGTTTCTACCCCGGTGGGTGATTCTGTGGTGGCTAATAGAGTCTATAGAGGTTTTCCAATTTCCTTCCCCAATAAAGTTACATTAGTTGACTTGATAAATCTTGATATGTTTGATTTTGATGTGATATTGGGAATGGACTGGTTGCATGCTTGCTTTGCCTCTATTTATTGTAGGACTAGGGTAGTCATATTTCAATTTCAAAATGAACATATTTTTGAGTGGAAGGGAGGAAACTCAAATCCTAGGGGTAAGATCATGTCATGTCTTAAAGCTTCCGAATTGATTTCAAAGGGTTGTCTCTACCACATAGTCTGAGTTAGGGATCTTGAATCCGAAGTCCCTCCCATAGAGTCGGTACCCGTAGTGAGGGAATTTCCGGAGTTCTTTACCGATTAACTTTGGCATAGACTTATTGCCAGATACACAACCTATTTCAATCCCCCATTATCCGATGGCCCCGGCCGAGTTGAAAGAACTAAAGGATCAACTCAAATATTTGGTAGATTAGAGTTTTATTCAACCAATCATATCTCCATAGGGTGCCCCGGTATTTTTCGGGAAGAAGGATGGGTCCTTGAGAATGTGTATTGATTATCGTCAATTGAACAAATTCACTATAAAGAATAAGTGCCCGCTCCCTAGGATTGATGACTTATTTGATCAACTCCAAGGAGCGAGTTACTTTTCAAAGATTGACTTGAGATCAGATTATAATCAACTTAGAATGAGGGAGGTTGATATTCCAAAAATGGCATTCCAAACAAGATACGATCACTTTGAATTCCTAGTGATGTAATTTGGTCTAAAAAATGCCCCGGCGGTATTCATGGACCTTATGAAACGAGTTTTAGAAAGTATCTTGACTTGTTTGTAATTATCTTCAGTGATGACATTTTGATATACTCTAGGAGTGAAAATGATCATATGAGACATTTGAGGATAGTTTTGCAAGTTCTCAAGGATAACAAACTTTTTGCTAAGTTTAGCAAGTGTGGGTTTTGGTTGAGGTCGATTGCATTTCTTGGGCACATTGTCTCTAGTGAAGGGGTAGAGGTTGATCTAAGGAAGACGGAAGTGGTCAAAAGTTGGCCGAGACCTTTGAGTCCTACCGACATTCGATGTTTTCTACGGTTGGCCGGTTACTATAGGAGGTTTGTCTAGGGATTTTGTCTATCGCATCTCCATTAAAGGCCGTAACCAAAAAGAATTCAAAATTTGAATGGTCGGAATCATGTGGAAAGAGTTTCCAATTATTGAAAGATAGGCTCACCTCTGCTCTGGTATTGACCTTACCATAGGGTACCGAAGGCTTTGTGATTTATATTGATGCCTCTCGAGTGGGTCTAGGATTTGTCCTCATGCAACATGGAAAAGTTATAGTGTATGCCTCTAGACAACTAAAGTCACATGAGAAGAATTATCCAAATCATGACCTTGAACTTGCGGCCGTGGTATTTCCTTTGAAAATATGGAGACACTATCTTTATGGGGTGCATGTAGATGTATTCACCAATAACAAAAGTCTCCAATATTTATTCACCCAAAAAGACTCTAATCTACGCCAAAGGATATGGTTAGAGCTTTTAAAGGATTATGACATGAGTGTCCTTTACCATCTCTGAAAAGCTAATGTTGTGGCGGATGCTTTGAGTCGAGTGTCTATGGGTAGTTTGGCTCATGTTAATGATGACAAAACAGAACTAGTCAAGGATGTTCATAGGTTGACCCGTTTGGGTGTTCGACTAGAAGAATTGTCGAAGGGTGGTTTTATGGTTCGTCATAAATCCGAGTAGTCTTTAGTGGTGGATGTGAAGTCTAAGCAACATCTTGATCCCTTATTGATGGAGTTGAAAGAGTTGGTCCTTAACAAGAATAATAAATCTTTCTCCCAAGGGGAGGATGGGGTACTTAGGTACCAAGGGAGGTTATGTGTGCTAGATGAGGATGGTTTAAGGGAGAAAATCATGGATGATGTCATGGCTCCCGAAACTCAATCCATACGGGGGCTACCAAGATGTATCATGACTTGCGTGATATCTATTGGTGGAATGGAATGAAAAGAGAGGTAGCTAAGTTTGTGTCCAAGTGCCCAAATTGCCAACAAGTAAAAGGGAAGCATCAAGTCCCGTGTGGCCAAGATATTTATATTTCCACTTTGAAGTGGAAATATTTCAACATGGACTTTGTGGTAGGTTTGTCTCGAACACGTCGGTATCATGACTTCATTTGGGTCATAGTGGATAGGTTGACCAAGTTAGCCCATTTCCTTCCCGTAAAGGTTTGTTACTCGGGGGAGAAGTGTGCTAAATTGTATGTTAGAGAGATTTTAAAGTTACATGGGGCCCCATTGTCAATCATTTCGGATACAGGATCCCAATTCTCTTCACACTTTTGGAGATATTTCCAAAGTGGACTTTGTACGCAAGTAAAACTTAGCACCGCTTTCCACCCTCAAACGGATGGACAAGCGGAGCGCACTATCCAAGCTCTAGAAGATATGTTCAGGGCTTGCGTGATTGATTTCAAGGGCAATTCAGATGATCATCTACCCTTAATCGAAATTTCCTACAATAATAGCTACCATGAAAGTATCAGTATGGCACCTTTTGAAGCACTTTATGATAGAAGGTGTCGGTCCCCGATTTGAGGTTTAAAGTGGGCGAGTTTTATCTTCTTGGTCCCGAATTAGTGTATGAGGCCACCGAGAAGGTTCGACTCATAAGAGAGATGTTGAAAACGGCTTTTAGTCGGCAAAAGTCTTATGCGGACAATATAAAGTAGGACCTTGAATTCCAAGTAGGAGATTGGGTCTATTTGAAAATTTCAACCATGAAAAGGGTGATGAGATTTTGAAATAAGGGGAAACTTAGTCCCAATTATGTGGGTCCGTATGAAATTTTGAAGAGGGTCGGGAGTGTTGCCTATGAGTTGAAGTTGCCAAATGAGTTGGCCATGATTCATCCGGTATTCCATGTTTCTATGCTTAAAAAGTGTATAGGTGATCTGTTTAAAATTCTCCCTCTAGAAGGCATAGGGATAAAGGAGGACCTTTCTTATGAAGATGTCCCGGTTGAGATCTTGGATTGTCAAATTAAGAAATTGAGGAATAAGGTGGTTGCCTCCGTAAAAGTTCTATGGAGGAACCACCTTGTTAAGGGTGCAACATGGGAGGCCGAGGCCGACATGAAGACCCGCTATCCTCATCTCTTTCCCCCTACTCAAACTTAAGGTTGGTATCAATCCCCTTAAATGAGTTTTATGCAAAATGTTGAACTTATCATGTTTATCTCGTAAATGTATATTCTTGTAGAAATTCATGCCTAATTGAGTTTTTGTGAAATATGAGTCTCATGATTAACAGACACTTAAATATGTAGTGGGTTATGTTAATTTCATGAGAAGTGTTTTGGGCATATTTTGATGTTGTGTTGATGAGAAATCAGTATGTCAACTCTTAATGTTTATATTGAGCTCATAATTGAAATAGAGAAGGTAGTACCTCCTTATGTGATATGAAAAGTTGAGCTAGTGTTATGGTATGTTATGGATTAAGTTCATATTTGTTGAGTGTATGGTTTATATGTTAAAAGGAGTTGAGATTTCCTCCGATGAACTGTGATTCATTATGATATTGGTTGTTTGTTTGCTGCTAGTCTTGAGTCTTTTTCCTTTTTACCAATAGAAGGTTTAAGGTGTCATTCAGGGACGAATGTTCCTGGAGGGGTATATCGTAACACCCCTTAAATTACATGACCTATACTAAATCCTTATATGTTTAAAAATGATGATATTAGACCTAAATAAGTGTAAATAACTTATTTGAGAAGTATTAGAGACATAACAATAAAAAAAGACCTTAACGTCCAAAACTAGCAAAATTGAACTAGTTGACGTCCCTATGTTTTGTGAAGGTTTCGGAGGGTCATATGAAGTCGAAAACATGTAAAAATACATTTAATATGTATAGTGTAGTACAAAGGGTCAAAGCTTGGGAAGGACCAGAACTTGGGCGAGCAAGCTGCCAAAGCAGCTGCGCGCAGCCATCACGTGGAGATCTGGAGTTGGCCTCGCGACGCGGGGCTTACAAGGACCCTACTGCCTCTACTCAAAATTCGAAAATAAAATGGGGAAATACCCTCGCGACGCGCACCTACTTCTCAGATATTGTAAAAGTCATATTTCTGGTGTTTTGACTTTACAAATAAACCCATTTAAGTGAGGGGTGTCACACCCCTTTTTCGTGGGCGCGAAGGCGAGAAGGGTTTTTCCAATTTAAGTGATGTTATTGATTAAGGGATTATTTTATTTCAGAGTCGCCACTTGGAATTGAGTTATGGTGTTCCAAGTCACCTTTTTGTTTTAATCCTTAACCAAAAGGAAATGACTTTTTATTTTGGTCTGCGAACCAGAAATTCAGGTAAGGAATTCTGTTGACCGAGGGGAAGGTATTAGGCATCCCTCGAGTCCTGTGGTTCTAGCACGGTCGTTTTTATTGACTTATACTAATTTTAAAATATTTTTTGATATATTATTTTTAGGCCATGAATTGTTTGCATTTTTTATCGTTGAAATTTTATTTGGTCTCAAATCAGATGCATAACTGCATTCTTGACTTTGACATTTGGAGACATAACTGTCACGACTGGAATCTAGACCCCAGACGAGACCGGTGTCGTTGACCTCTCAGAGGTCGCAGACAAGCCTACTTACGTCATTCTTACTTTACATAGGTTAATTTTAGCGGAAAATTTGAAACTTTCTGTTTCTAAACATTACTTACTAAACCATTTCTAATACATTCGTAATTTGTTCAACATCAACCATCTAAACATTAAGAGATAATCAAATGAAAGAAATAGTTCAATAATATAATTGTATAATTGCCAAAATGGCGCCCATACATAGTCTGAATAAAATAAGAAAGAAACGCTAGTGGAACATGCTCCACTAGCTCAACTCCTAAACTAAGCTAGAACATAAATAGTAGCATCCTCGAAAGCATGAGGACCTACCAAAAACCGGATGAATGTTGGACGTCCGGATAACTGCAGCGATGATCCTGTAGCTCTACCGTCCACTTGTGCCTGCACCTAAAATAGTAGAGTTTGTATAGGGTTAGTACACACTTGTACTAAGTATGGGTATATGCAAGCACACACCAAGGACATGCATGAGAAAGAATAGCTCTTTCCTAACAACATAATTTTTGGAAGTCAAGTCTGTGGACTTGCCAAATTGAGATTAGGAAAGGTAGTGAACTTTCCAAATTTGGATTAGGAAAGTCAGTGAGCTTTCCAAATATGGATTAGGAAAGTGATGCCATGAGAGTAACATGCATCAGCATACTTATCATATTGCACACATCACATAACATTTACACAAATCACATATCATATTGCATATAGCACATAACATATTTCATATCATTCATTCATATGCCATGAGACCTTGGAATCACGGACTTAACATTAAGACTTTCCAAAATGAGGGCTCAACATATGGGACCTCAACTAGGGAGTCCTCATTAGCAAACACAGAGTCTGCTTCGTTCATTCATACGTACTCCATTTCATTTTATTCATAGACTAGTGTAAACACCAGTTATACCTAGGATGTAGTTTAAGACTTTCATTAGGTTCGTTGTGCAATGACCAAGAATGACCTAATGTCATTACTTGAATCTAACTCACCTTTTGATTATCCTATCCTAACACCTTTTGTATCATTCATTTCGTTATGTGCATCATTTGAGGCTGGCCTCATTCATTTATTGGGAACTTTAACTTTAACCGACATAGATCATGTGAGCATCATGAAATACAGTGTCTCCCCCACACCCAAAAGAGGTGGAATCACCGGCCAAAGTGATCCAATAACATGCTAGCGTACATGGGAATTTAACCCCGCCAGATCCCTATATTAGCAGTATAGGTTCGAAGACTAGGAGATATAAGGAGACCCATACCTGGCAAGCCGGACAGTCTCATCTCATGAGAGTTACGTGAACCTCCGCCCTTCCCGAAAGAAGGCATCACCGCTCATAGCTAGTCTATCGGTGCTCAGTATAAAGTTCCATTTCATTCATCTCATACGTCATGGAAGATGACTCCTAGTATGAGGACATCATAGCTCATTGGATGATTTCTCATCTCATCATTCGTATTAAGTGTGTTAAGCTCAATACTCTCATTAGAGTGTTCATAGAGACTGGTCTCTTCATTATCTTACATTCTCATAGGTGAGTACGTGTTGGTAACATTTACTTAGGCTCATTTGAGATTGCTCTCATCATTTACATTAGCCTCATATCATGTTGTAACCACATTCATTATCATTAGCACATTTGCTTTTTCATAGTTACTCACCTCTTATTATGTGAATGTTCATTTCGTCATTTCATTGTTCATCTCATCATATGCCAATGCACTTGGCCATTTAGTGTATTTACACTCATACTTAACCCTTCTAGGTTTCATCATTTCATTTCATACATCTTAGGTTCACTTATTTTTGAACGTATATTAGACTTATGTGTCCATACATACAAGCCATGAGGCTTCATTCGTTGTTCATTAAGTGACTCATACATTCCTAAGATTTTATAGTACAATATTTATGTATCTTGTATATATGCCAAGATCTTGATTTCGATCTAAGTAGATGGCATTATTCTTGGATGATTTGTTCACGTATGACTTATGTATCAAACGGAAGTTTGGGCAAGGAATCCCAAGTCTTGAATCAATTGAATGTCCTTTACATTATTAATTGATTTCATTCTAATATTCATAACATTTTAACTCTAAGTCAAATCACAATATTTACATTGAAGGGTTACTTGTCTGTTTAAAATTTTTCTTGCATTGGCCGATGGGTTGTGGGTTCAAGCCCCCACAACCCCATTTTCGTTTTTCTTTCATTTGTTTCGGTCCATGGGAGACTTTGGGACCCGAGGTCGAGTCCCCTCAGCCACACTAAAATTCTCCTTTATTTTCCTTTCCCTTCCATTCGCTTAAGGCCGAGAGGTTGTGGGTTCGAACCCCCACAACCTCTTTATTTTATTCTCCCTTTTAAGAGTTGACTGATTGAGTTTACTGTGAGGTTGTGGGGTCGAATCCCCACAGCCTCATTTCATTTATTTTTATCTCCCTCATCCGCATAGAGGTCGTGGGTTCGATTCCAACGCCTCTCATATTTTTATTTTTCCTTTTCTTTGGTTTCTAACCGAGAGGGTGTGGGTTCGGATCCCACCCCTCTCATTTCTTATTTTCTTTTTTTCACACTTATTTCCCAGCCATGACACGGTTCGAATCCCCCTCACCATATAAATTTTTCTTCTTTAATTTTTGGGGGATTTTAAAGGGGTGAGGTCTCGGGTTCGACCCTCAATGACCTCACCTAATTTTCTTTATTTTTCTTAACATTCTAAACAACTTAAATTTGCAGAGATATCAACATAATGCTGGAAATTTAAGGTAACTTCTTTACTCATTTTTATCTCCATTTGTTCGTGAATTTATAGAGCAATACATAGTACAATTGGTACATTTTTTAATACAGTTTTTTTACGAATTCTTAACAAGATGTTTACTCCTCAATTCAGCCACACTTCATGTCACATGAACATCACAATTTATTTCAATTGGCGTACATAAAACAACAAACATAATATTTACAATTTCAAGCCTCTAGGCCGAAACTCAACACATGCCATATATTTTTCTTAATTCGAACACACACATGGTTTGTCTTTTCATAAATTAACGTACATCCAACACATTAACATTCAGCACAAACATCACATAATCCTAAGTCTACCAGCATTCATACCAACCTACATTCGTTGGGAGCTAATGACAGGGATATGCAACGGGGGAAACAACCTTAGTTTTTGAGCTGAATATACTGAGTCCTAGGGGTTTCTTGGGAAAGGGACCAAGAGTAAGAAGACCCATACCATTGTTTTCTTACTAAATGTCCAGAAAGCTGCCCAAGAACTTCTCCACAATTCAGTCCACACACCGAAAGAACAACCAAGAATTCGTCTAGATATTGACCTTTACCTTTTGTTCTTGAGATTATTTTTCTTTTGAGTTTCTATCTTTCAAGTTCTTGATGAACTTTTGCCTTTACTTTGTTTTTCTTTTTTTCTAATTGTTTTAACACGTTTGGCAGCCAAGAAAAGAGAGTGAAAGAGAGAGAGATTGACGTGAAAAGAGAATGGGAGATAGGAGATAGTGGTCTAGTAGAAATAGGACTTGTGGGTAGGACTTAGTCAAATTAATAATTAATTAAAATTAATAAAAATCTGATTTCTTTTTCCTAAATCAGCTAATATTAATTATTTATTAAAAAATAAGTTAACAAATTAAAATAAAAGCAAGTTAAATCTTGCTTCTAGTGGGGCTCGAACCCGAGTGACCCCATTTGCAAAAAATGGGTCAATTCGGGTTGCCCCACCCGAAATGCTTTAAATAAATTAATTAATTTGTTCCTTAGGGTAATTACAATATTACCCTTGGCTTGGAAAAGACCATTTTACCCTTGGACCCTCAAAACATAAGATTTCTTCTATTGAGTCCGGTAAAAACTCTTTCAATTAAATCTTCGTTTTCGCGAGCTTCACATGGTTGGTTCCAACCTTTCCAAGCTCAATTAACTCCCCAAGTTAGTTGGCTTGGTCGTAGTAAGGGTTCTGAGGTCTGGTTCTACGCGTATCAATACGTGTGCACCTTGGTCTAATCGCAAGCATTCTTGAAAAACCTAAGTCTTGATCCTATTCATTTTTAGGGTTGATACATTATCCCCTACTTAGGAACATTCGTCCCCGAATGACACTACTACTTCATGTTGTAATGCCAGCAGATCATAATAAAAGCACTATACACAGTCAATCAATAGTAACAAAATACGGGGAGGTAAGGAAGCATAGGTTTAAGAGTATAAAGTCTAACCTCAAGAGATGAACAGGTGACGGTAGCGGGCCCTCATGTCGGCCTCAGCTTCCCACGTAGCACCCTCAACAAGATGATTTCTCCACAATACTTTCACTGTGGCAATCTCCTTGTTCCTCAGCCGCTTGACGTGTTTGTCTAAGATCTCAACCGGTACCTCCTCATAAGACAAGTCTTCATCAACCCCCAAACCTTCAGCAGGTAAGATTGATGCTGGATCACCTAGGCACTTCTTCAACATAGATACATGAAAGATTGGATGGACAGAAGCTAACTTTGCGGGCAATGCCAACTCATAGGCCACCTCACCCACACGCTGTAGGATCTCATATGGCCCAACATATCTCGGACTCAGCTTCCCTTTCCTACCAAATCTCATCACCCCTTTCATAGGCGATATTTTTAAGTAAACCTGGTCACCAACATAAAACTCTAAGGGTCGCTTTCTCTTATCAGCATATGACTTCTGCCGACTGTACGCAGTAGTCAACCTGTCCCTAATCATTCTGACCTTTTCTAAGGCCTCATGAATGATCTCCGGCCCCAAAATGGATGACTCTCCAACCTCGAACCACCCAACTGGAGATCTACACCTCCTACAATACAGTGCCTCAAACGGTGCCATCCCAATGCTGGAGTGATAGCTATTATTATACGAAAACTCTATCAAAGGCAGATGGTCATCCCAGTTACCTCTGAAGTCAAACACACACGCCCTCAACATATCCTCCAATGTCTGTATGGTGCGCTCTGCCTGCCCATCTGTCTGAGGGTGAAAGGCAGTGCTAGGCTTCACCTGCGTGCCCAAGATCTTCTGGAAAGATCTCCAGAAATGAGAAGTAAACTGAGCCCCTCTGTCTGAAATAATAGACAAGGGAATCCCATGCCATCTCACAATCTCATCAATGTAGAGCCTCGCATAATCCTCGGCTCTGTAAGTAGACTTTACAGGGATAAAATGGGCAGACTTAGTTAATCTGTCCACAATAACCCATATAGAGTCATGCTGCCTCCTAGTCCTCGGAAGCCCAACCACGAAGTCCATATTAATGGCCTCCCATTTCCAAGTCGGAACCTCAATAATCTGCGTCAGACCACCAGGCTTAAGATGCTCTGCCTTAACCTGCTGACAATTAAGACACTTGGCCACATTTCTGCAATGTCCTTCTTCATGCCGTCCCACCAATAAATCTGCTTGAGATCATGATACATCTTGGTGGAACCTGGATGTATAGAATATCTGGAACCATGGGCCTCTGCAACAATCCTGGTCCGCAAATCATCCACATCTGGCACACACAGCCTGTCCTGATATCTAAGTACGCCATCACCTCCCAAAGCGAAAGACTCATTCATCTTCATCAGCACTGAGTCCTTCAACTCCATCAACACGGGATCTAGATGCTGACCCTGCTTGAATTCAACTACCAAGGATGATTCAGAACTAGGATGAACTAAAACATCCCCACTAGTGGAGTCAACCAAACGCACACCCAGTCTGGCCAGTCTGTGTACATCTTTTACCAGCTCCCTCTTCTCATTCTCAACGTGAGCTGTACTTCCCATGCTCATCCTGCTCAAAGCATCAGCTACAACATTAGCCTTACCTGGATGACAGTGTACATTCATGTCATAATCCTTCAACAGCTCCAACCATCTCCGCCAACGTAGATTCAACTCCCTCTGTGTGAACACGTACTGGAGACTTTTATGGTCTGTGAGCACATCTACATGCACTCCATACAGATAATGCCTCCACAGCTTCAGTACAAATACCACAGCTGCCAACTCAAGGTCATGAATGGGATAATTCTTCTCATGAACCTTGAGTTGTCTAGATGCATAGGCTATCACCTTACCAACCTGCATAAGAACACAACCCAAACCAACCCTAGATGCATCACAATAAACAGTGTAGTTCTCACCACACTTAGGCAAAGTAAGCACCGGGGCTGAAGTGAGTCTGTCCTTGAGCTCCTGGAAACTCTTCTCACAAGTCTCCGTCCATTCGAACTTGGCTTTCTTCTTAGTCAAAGCTGTCAATGGGGTAGCAATGGAAGAAAAGCCCTCTACAAACCTGCGATAGTAACCAGCCAATCCCAAAAAGCTATGGATGTCAGTAGGAGTAAGAGGTTTTGGCCAGTTTTTCACAGCCTCAGTCTTCTTGGGATCCACCTCCACGCCCTGATCGGACACAACATGACCCAGGAAGGTCACTGATCGCAGCCAGAATTCACATTTGCTAAATTTGGCATACAACTGATGCTGTCTAAGTACCTGCAAGGTTAGTCTCAAATGTTGTTCATGCTCTTCGTTGGTCTTAGAGTAGATGAGAATGTCATCAATGAATACTATGACAAAAGAGTCAAGTTATTCACGGAAGACCCTGTTCATGAGGTCCATAAATGCAGCAGGTGCATTCGTGAGACCAAATGACATGACTAAAAACTCATAGTGACCATAGAGGGTACGAAAGGCTGTCTTTGGGATATCTCCATCCCTAACCCTAAGCTGATGATACCCTGAACGAAGATCAATCTTAGAGAAGAAACTAGACCCTTGGAGTTGATCAAACAGATCATCTATTCTGGGGAGTGGATACTTATTCTTTATTGTGACTTTGTTGAGCTACCGATAATCGATACACATTCTAAGGGTTCCATCCTTCTTCTTTACAAACAACACTGGAGCGCCCCAAGGGGATATGCTCGGTTGGATGAAACCTTTGTCAGAGAGATCTTTTAACTGCAGCTTCAACTCTTTGAGTTCCACTGGAGCCATTCTGTAAGGAGGAATTGAGATTGGTTTAGTATCGGGTTCTAAATCGATACCAAAGTCAATCTCTCGAAGGGGAGGGACTCCAGGTAAATCATCAGGAAACACATCTAAGAACTCATTCACTACAGGTACTGAGTCTATGGAAGGAATGTCATGATCTAAATCATTAACACTCACAAGATGACACAATAACCCCTTGGACATCATTTTATTGGCCTTAAGGTTAGAAATCAAGGGGTTAGGACGACTCGAATTGTACCCGTCCCAGACTAACTCTTCTTCATTAGGAAAACGAAATTTCACCACTCTACTACGACAGTCCAAGCAAGCATAACAACTGTGAAGCCAATCCATGCCAAGAATAATATCAAAATCATGCATTGTAACTCAACCAGGTTTGTACACATAGTTTTACCACTCACAACTATTGGGCAATCTTTGCATATTCTATCAGTTCTTACATTCTCTCCTAAAGGTGTACTAACCACTATAGGATCATGTAGAACTTCAGGCAATACCTCAAAAGTAAGAGCAAGCAGAGGAGTTACAAAGGAAAGTGTAGACCCTGGATCAAGTAAAGCATAAACAGAAGTTGAGAACACTTGCAGCATACCTGTGACCACATCAGCGGACTTCTCCTGCTCTCCTCTGCCCTTCAGGGCATAGAACCTATTCCTCTTAGGAGGCTCGGCTGCTGCTGCACCCTGTGGGTTAGGCCTAGGCTGAATATTACCTCCAGCCTGACCTCTGTTCTGTGGGCAGTCTCTGACCATGTGTCCACTCTTACCACAACCGAAGCAGGCATTAGTGCCCTGTCTGCACTCTCCACTGTGAGCTCGGCCACACTTAGCACAATTCTTCTTAGTACGATGCATCTCACCTCCATTTCCCTTCTTGGGCTCAGGTCTGCCTCCTTTAGGTGTAGTACCCCTCTGAGGATTAGAATTCCCAGAACTCTGTTGCCCCTTTTTGAACCTTGGCTGCTCACGGACGCCAAAGTTATTCCTGTGGCCTCCATGACTGGGTCCTGCCTGATCTTGAGGCCTGGGCCTCCTAGCATCACGAACACCTCTTTTTCTGCGGCTGTCCTCTACCTGCTGGACATGCACCATCAACCTGGAAAGATACATATTATCATGGAGCATAGCAGATCGACACTCCTCCTCCAGGTCTCCATTGATTCCTGTGAGGAACCTGCTCATCTCATCCATGCTGTTAGAAACCAGGGAAGTAGCATACCTGGGAGATTTCCACAAGGTTCAGTATTATTCTTATTCTTGCTATTAAATACTTAGGGAAAAACAACATACCTTGACAGCTTAACAAACTTCAGGGAATACTCCCTGACTGTCATGGATCCTTGTTTGAGGTTGATGAATTCCTCAACCTTGGCCTCCCTCATCTGCCTGGGAAAGAATCTATCCAGAAATGCTGTCTTGAACAGCTCCCATGTGACTGGTACTCCAACTAAGACACGGCTATCTTGCCACATCTTGCACCAAGTCTGTGCAACATCCTTGAGCTGATAGGAAGCCAGCTCAGCCTTCTCAATGTCAGTAGCCCCCATAGCCACCAGAATCTTATGCACCTCATCCACAAACTCTTGAGGATCCTCCGATGTCTTTGCCCCTGTGAAAATGGGAGGATTCATCCTCGTGAAATCCCTCAGTCTGTCAGCCATGCTACGGACCGGTGGGTTCTCCCTCTGAACATCCTGTCTGTTGACCTGGGCAGTCATAGCCTGGGCCTGCATAGTAATGGCCTGTGCCATTTGGGCCAAAGATGCCCGCACCTCAACATCAGTCAACCCAGCTGGGTTAACTGGTATGGCCACTCCTTCAGCTGGAGCCTGGGGTAGATCCGGATTACCCCTAGTAGCTGCTCCTCCTCTCCTTTGACCATTTCCACTCCTAGTGTTCATTTTCTGGAAAAACAAAAAGTATTGATGTTACACACGCTCATAACACCAAAAATTTAGACATTCAGAAAAGAACGATAAGATCAGAAGAAGGGAAAGTTTCCTACGCATCATGCAGTCTCTAATCCAGGATAGTGGTGCACTTCACTACCATGACTTAGAAACTACTCAATGTGGTTGATGTGAACTTATTATTTTCATAATTTAACCTAGTGCTCTGATACCAACTTTATCACGACTGGAATCTAGACCCCAGACGAGACCGGCCTCGTTGACCTCTCAAAGGTCGCAGAAAAGCCTACTTACATCATTCTTACTTTACATAGGTTAATTTTAGCGGAAAATTTGAAACTTTCTATTTCTAAACATTGCTTACTAAAACATTTCTAATACATTCGTAATTTGTTCAACATCAACCATCTAAACATTAAGAGATAATCAAATGAAAGAAATAGTTCAATAACATAATTGTATAATTGCCAAAATGGCACCCATACATAGTCTGAATAAAATAAGAAAGAAACGCTAGTGGAACATGCTCCACTAGCTCAACTCCTAAACTAAGCTAGAACATAAATAGTAGCATCCTCGAAAGCATGAGGACCTACCAAAAACCGGATGAATGCTGGACGTCCGGATAACTGCAGCGATGATCCTGTAGCTCTACCGTCCACCTGTGCCTGCACCTAAAATAGTAGAGTTTGTATAGGGTTAGTACACACTTGTACTAAGTATGGGTATATGCAAAATTGAGATTAGGAAAGGTAGTGAATTTTCCAAATTTGGATTAGGAAAGTCAGTGAGCTTTCCAAATATGGATTAGGAAAGTCATGCCATGAGAATAACATGCATCATCATACTTATCATATTGCACACATCACATAACATTTACACATATCACATATCATATTGCATATAGCACATAACATATTTCATATCATTCATTCATATGCCATAAGACCTTGGAATCATGGACTTAACATTAAGACTTTCCAAAATGAGGGCACAACATATGGGACCTCAACTAGGGAGTCCTCATTAGCAAACACAGGTCTGCTTCGTTCATTTATACGTACTCCATTTTATTTCATTCATAGACTAGTGTAAACACCAGTTATACCTAGGATGTAGTTTAAGACTTTCATTAGGTTTGTTGTGCAATGACCAAGAATGACCTAATGTCATTACTTGAATCTAACTCACCTTTTGATTATCCTATCCTAACACCTTTGGTATCATTCATTTTGTTATGTGCATCATTTGAGGCTGTCCTCATTCATTTATTCGGAACTTTAACTTTAACCGACATAGATCATGTGAGCATCATGAAATCCAGTGTCTTCCCCACACCAAAAAGAGGTGGAATCACCGGCCAAAGTGATCCAATAACATGCTAGCGTACATGGGAATTTAACCCCGCCAGATCCCTATATTGGCAGTATAGGTTCGAAGACTAGGAGATATAAGGAGACCCATATCCGGCAAGCCGGACAGTCTCATCTCATAAGAGTTACGTGAACCTCTGCCCTTCCCGAAAGAATGCATCACCGCTCATAGCTAGTCTATCGGTGCTCAGTATAAAGTTCCATTTCATTCATCTCATACGCTATGGAAGCTGACTTCTAGTATGAGGACATCATAGCTCATTGGATGATTTCTCATCTCATCATTCGTATTAAGTGTGTTAAGCTCAATACTCTCATAAGAGTGTTCATAGAGACTGGTCTCTTCATTTTATCTTACACTCTCATAGGTGAGTACGTGTTGGTAACATTTACTTAGGCTCATTTGAGATTGCTCTCATCATTTACATTAGCCTCATATCATGTTGTCACCACATTCATTTTCATTAGCACCTTTGCTTTTTCATAGTTACTCACCTCTTATTATGTGAATGTTCATTTCATCATTTCATTGTTTATCTCATCTTATGACAATGCACTTGGCCATTTAGTGTATTTACACTCATACTTAACCCTTCTAGGATTCATCATTTCATTTCATACATCTTAGGTTCACTTATTTTTGAACGTATATTAGACTTATGTGTCCATACATACAAGCCATGAGGCTTCATTCGTAGTTCATTAAGTGACTCATACATTCCTAAGATTTTATAGTACAATATTTATGTATCTTGTATACATGCCAAGATCTTGATTTCGATCTAAGTAGATGGCATTATTCTTGGATGATTTGTTCACGTATGACTTATGTATCAAACGGAAGTTTGGGCAAGGAATCCCAAGTCTTGAATCAATTGAATGTCCTTTAAATTATTAATTGATTTCATTCTAATATTCATAACATTTTAACTCTAAGTCAAATCACAATATTTACATTGAAGGGTTACTTGTCTATTTAAAATTTTTCTTGCATTGGCCGATGGGTTGTGGGTTCAAGCCCCCACAACCCCATTTTCGTTTTTCTTTTATTTGTTTCAGTCCATGGGAGACTTTGGGACCCAAGGTCGAGTCCCCTCAGCCACACTAAAATTCTCCTTTATTTTCCTTTCCCTTCCATTCGCTTAAGGCCGAGAGGTTGTGGGTTCGAACCCCCACAACCTCTTTATTTTATTCTCCCTTTTAAGAGTTGACTGATTGAGTTTACTGTGAGGTTGTGGGGTCGAATCCCCACAGCCTCATTTCATTTATTTTTATCTCCCTCATCCGCATAGAGGTCGTGGGTTCGATTCCCACGCCTCTCATATTTTTATTTTTCCTTTTCTTTGGTTTCTAACCGAGAGGGTGTGGGTTCGAATCCCACCCCTCTCATTTCTTATTTTCTTTTTTCACACTTATTTCCCAGCCATGACACGGTTCGAATCTCCCTCACCATATAAATTTTTCTTCTTTAATTTTTGGGGGATTTTAAAGGGGTGAGGTCTCGGGTTCGACCCTCAATGACCTCACCTAATTTTCTTTATTTTTCTTAACATTCTAAACAACTTAAATTGGCAGAGATATATCAACATAATGCTGGAAATTTAAGGTAACTTCTTTACTCATTTTTATCTCCATTTGTTCGTAAATTTATAGAGCAATACATAGTACAATTGGTACATTTTTAATACATTTTTTACGAATTCTTAACCAAGATGTTTACTCCTCAATTCAGCCACACTTCATGTCACATGAACATCACAATTCATTTTAATTGGCGTACATAAAACAACAAACATAGCATTTACAATTTCAAGCCTCTAGGCCGAAACTCAACACATTCCATATATTTTTCTTAATTCGAACACACACATGGTTTGTCTTTTCATAAATTAACGTACATCCAACACATTAACATTCAGCACAAACATCACATAATCCTAAGTCTACTAGCATTCATACCAACCTACATTCGTTGGGAGCTAATGAAAGGGATATGCAACGGGGGAAACAACCTTAGTTTTTGAGCTGAATATACTGAGTCCTAGGGGTCTCTTGGGAAAGGGACCAAGAGTAAGAAGACCCATACCTTTGTTTTCTTGCTAAATGTCCAGAAAGCTGCCCAAGAACTTCTCCACAATTCAGTCCACACACCGAAAGAACAAGCAAGAATTCGTCTAGATATTGACCTTTACCTTTTGTTCTTGAGATTATTTTCCTTTTGAGTTTCTATCTTTCAAGTTCTTGATGAACTTTTGCCTTTACTTGGTTTTTATTTTTTTCTGATTGTTTTAACACATTTGGCAGCCAAGAAAAGAGAGTAAAAGAGAGAGAGATTGACGTGAAAAGAGAATGGGAGATAGGAGATAGTGGTCTAGTAGAAATAGGACTTGTGGGTAGGACTTAGTCAAATTAATAATTAATTAAAATTAATAAAAATCTGATTTCTTTTTCCTAAATCAGCTAATATTAATTATTTATTAAAAATTAAGTTAACAAATAAAGCAAGTTAAATCTTGCTTCTAGTGGGGCTCGAACCCGAGTGACCCCATTTGCGAAAAATGGGTCAATTCGGGTTACCCCACCCGAAATGCTTTAAATAAATTAATTAATTTATTAATTAATTTGTTCCTCAGGGTAATTACAATATTACCCTTGGCTTGGAAAAGACCATTTTACCCTTGGACCCTCAAAACTTAAGATTTCTTCTTTTGATTCCGGTAAAAACTCTTTCAATTAAATCTTCGTTTTCGCGAGCCTCACATGGTTGGTTCCAACCTTTCCAAGCTCAATTAACTCCCAAAGTTAGTTGGCTTGGTCGTAGTAAGGGTTCTGAGGTCTGGTTCTACGCGTATCAATACGTGTGGACCTTGGTCTAATCGCAAGCATTCTTGAAAAACCTAAGTCTTGATCCTATTCATTTTTAGGGTTGTTACAATAACTGTCTTCATCTGTCAAGTTCATCACACCTAATAATTTTTATTTACACTTCTTAATTTAAATTAATGAAAGTTAGTTATTAAAATAATTTGGTCAAGGTGCGTAATCGCATTCTTGAATTTTTAGTTTCTCAAAAAAGATGTGTAACCACATTCTTAATTGAAATAAATATTTATTAATATGCTTAAAACTAATCTAGTCATTAAAATAAAAATTTTTCCTTTATTAATAAAACTAAATAATGTAAAATAAATGTAAATGTTGAGGATACAATATGTAATTCTGGCATTATTTCTATAGCTTTTATTTATATGTTAACGTTTTATATTTTTATTACTCTTAATGTTAATATCAAAATTAAGCATACGCTTTTTACTACAACAAAACAATAACAAATTGTTAGAATAAATCTTATTTTTGTGTAATAACATAAAACAAAAAAAAATTGTTTTATTTATTTATTTATTTATTAGCTTAGTTATATCTACTTTATCATTATTATTTAAATCAAGACAATAAAAGATGTTATGACCTATTCATTTTAAAATATCACAACTATCATTTTTTCTAAAAAAAAAATTCAATGTACTAACTCTAAAAACTTAATTAATTTTCTATATTCAATGAGATTCTACGTGACATTAACTACAAAATTATTAAGAGCATCAAAATTGTACAATAATAAATAACAACAAATGTATTTAATTCAACATTTTTTTTTCAATCGAATTCTGTATGAAACAGAACTATATAAGGAAAAATCCATAAAACTACATCAAATTTCATAGATAAACTAAAAGAGATAAGTTAAAGTTGAATAGCGCAAAAATCTTGACTGAACCTCGATTAGAACACCCACAAAACATTTGTTTGGCGTATGAAGTGATATATATATTGTTTTTAGATAAAGTAGTAATTTAAAAAAATGGGAATGTGTTTTTGATTTTTTTATTGCTGAAAATTTTCTGATTTGGGAGTGATTCCTCTCCTCTCTTTTTTTTCATGTGCGTTTTTGCTGAAATTGTTTTCTCCCTTTTGCTATTCTCATGTGTGTATATATAGAGTATGTAGGAGTGTATGTGGGTGTGTGGGTGAGTGGAGAGGATCATGTGAGAGTGTGGGAAGTGATAGTGGGGTTGTGGGTAGATGTTATAATAATGGATAATATTCTTATAATTTAAAAATACCAAAATTATAAATAATAAATATTAATTATTTAGAACCAATTAAAAAACTAAATGTCTGATTAAAAATATAATTAAAAAACACTAGTTTATTTATTATATTTAAATTATAATAACATATATTTTTGTAAATTTTCATTTTTTTTGAACAATTTTAATAAAACTTACCCTAAAAGATGATTCTATTTGTGTTGTTTCCGAATCTATAAAAATAACTTAATAAAAATAAGACAAAACTAAAATATCTAACTTAAACATAAAAAATATTTGTGGAATAAAAAATAGTATAAACCCTTATGTTCGTTCAAAAATTACGTGTCTACAGTTTGCCCCTCTTTAACTAGAAACACGAAGTGTTTTCTGACAAAGAAGTAGACAAAGCGACAAGTTTTGACCGAACTCTTATTTGAAGAAAATATCTGATCGAGCCCTTGTTTGGGATAGCCTACATATCCCGAGTTGTAAAGGAATCAGGTCACGTGTAGTTCAAGGAGATGAGGTGATAAACTGAAAGTTAAGTGAGGTTCCATCGAGACTCCAGATCGCGGCTCTTATCCAATTTACATAAAAATGAAAACTACTAGTCAAAAGGAAAATAAAAGTACAAGCTCCTATCTATGCAACTTCTCTTGAGTCTTCACTTGAATCTTGACTTTAAGGTATCACCTTGATTTTGGGGTGAGTATTTTAACCTTGAATTGGATTGGAGGCTGAACTTGCCACTTAGACAGAGCTTTTGACGTTCTTCAAAAATGACAATTTGAAGATGCTCTTGAATGACTACATGTTTTCTTGATAGGAAGCTGACTAGTAAAAGATGTGAGGAAGTCAGGTCGCAACATGCATTGAACCAGCTGATTTTGACCATCATGGGATCGATCATTCTGAAAAAGAGTTGAGACTTTGTTCTTGAATTTCAGATCTATGTTTCGATTGAGTAAACCAGAAAACCCTCACAAACAAAAGAAATAAAAAAAAAATCCCCAGTTTTCACTGGAAAAATTTGTGGGTTATTAGCAAATGTAAATATGAACTCAGACTATGAAAAATTTATCCTAGGAAAAAATAAAAATAATTTTTTGAAATTAGGAATTGTTTATCCTAGGAGAAAAATAAAATAACATTTTAGACTAGGAAATGTTTATCCTAGGAGAAAGTTCCAAATCTCATTATCCAGGTATCACGACTGGAATCTAGACCCCAGACGAGACCGGCGTCGTTGACCTCTCAGAGGTCGCAGACAAGCCTACATAGTCATTCTTACTTCATCTAGGTTAATTTTAGCGGAAAATTTGAAACTTTTTGTTTCTTAACATGCATAAAGGTCATTCTACTTACGTTCATAATGTTCACAATCAACTATCTAACATTAAAATTATCAACTGAAAGAAATAGTTCAATACTGCATTAAAAGTATAATTGCCAAAATGGCACCAATACAATGTCTGCAATAAAAACGGAAAGAAACACTAGTGGAACATACTCCACTAGCTAAAGCCTACATCTAAGCTAGATAGTAACGGTAGACATTCTCGAAACAATGAGGGCCTACCAAGTCCGGATGAAAGCTCCACGTCCGGATAGCTGCAACGTCAACCTGTAAGCTCTAGCGTCCACCTGTGCTGCACCTAAAAATATAGAGTTGTATGGGATTAGTACACACTTGTCCTAAGTATGGGTATATGCAAGCACACACCAAGGACATGCATGAGTAAGAATAGTGCTTTCCTAACAACATGATTATGGAAAGTCAAGTCAGTGGACTTGCCAAATTGGGATTAGGAAAGTTAGTTAGCTTTCCAAATTTGGATTAGTAAAGTCAATGAGCTTTCCAAATTTGGATTAGGAAAGTCATGCCATGAGAGTAACATGCATCAGCATACTTACCATATTGCACACAACACATAACATCTTACACATAGCACATATCATATTGCATATAGCACATAACCTTTTTCATATCATTCATTCATATGCCATGAGACCTTGGAATCATGGACTTAACATTAAGACTTCCCAAAATGAGGGCTCAACATATGGGGCCTCAATTAGGGAGCCTTCTTTAACAAACACAGAGTCTGCTTCATTCATTCATACGTACTTCATTTCATTCATTCATAAGCTCGTGTAAACACCAGCTATACCTAGGATGTAGTTTAAGACTCTCATCGGGTTTGCTGTGCAATGATCAAGAATAACCTAGTGTCATTACTTGAGTCTAGCTTACCTCTTGATTATCCTATCCTAACACCTTTGGTATCGTTCATTTCATTATGTGCATCATTTGAGGCTGGCCTCATTCATTCATTGGGAACTTTAACTTTAACTGACATAGATCATGTGAGCATCATGAAATCCAGTGTCTCCCCCACACCAAAAAGAGGTGGAATCACTGGCCAAAGTGACCCAAAACATGCTAGCATACATGGGAATTTAACCCCGCCAGATCCCTATATTGGAAGTATAGGTTCGAAGACTAGGAGATATAAGGAGACCCATACCTGGCATGCCGGACAGTCTCATCTCATGAGAGTTACGTGATCCTCTGCCCTTCCCGAAAGAAGGCATCACTGCTCACAGCTAGTCTATCGGTGCTCAGTATAAAGTTCCATTATATTCAACTCATACGTCATGGAAGTTGTCTTCTAGCATGAGGACATCATAGCTCAATAGATGATTTCTCATCTCATCATTAGTATTAAGTGTGTTAATCTCAATACTTTCATTAGAGTGTTCATAGAGTCTGGTCTCTTCATTAACTTTACACTCTCATAGGTTAGTACGTTTTGGTATACTTAGGCTCATTTGAGATTGTTCTCATCTTTTACATTAGCCTCATATCATGTTGTCACCACATTCATTAACATTAGCACATTTGCTCTTCATAATTACTCACCCCTTTTTACGTGAATGTTCATTTCATCATATGCCAATGCACTTGGCCATTTGTGTGTTTCACACTCTTAATTAACCCTTCTAGGGTTTCATCATTTCAGTACATAATAATTATTTCATCGTATGCCAATGCACTTGGCCATTTATGTGTTTCACACTCGTACTTAACCCTTCTAGGGTTACATCATTTCATTACATACATCTTAGGTTCACTTATTTTTAAACGTATGCTAGACTTATGGGTCTATACATACAAGCCATGAGGCTTCATTCATAGTTCGTTTAAGTGATTCATATCTTCCTAAGATTATGTAGTACAAGACTTATGCATCTTGTATGTATGCCAAGGTCTCGATTTTGATCTAACTAGGCGGCATTATTCTTGAACATTTAATTCACGTATGACTTATGTATCAATACAGAATTTGGGCAAGGGATCCCAAGTTCGAATCCCTTGAACAACACTTATTATTTTCTTTTTATTTTCTTTAATTTCGGTCCTTTAAGGCATTGGGACCTGAGATCGAGCCCCAACAACATCGCCTCTTTTGTCTTTATTTTTATTTTACTCGTTTGGGACCGAGAGGTTGTGGGATCGAACCCCCACAGCCTCCTTATTTTATTTTCTTTTAAATGTTTATTATTTCTGAGTTGGACGTGAGGTTGTGGGATCGAACCCCCACAACCTCACTTTATTTTCTTTTTATTTCTCCCCTTTCCGCCTAGATGTCGTGGGTTCGATTCCCACGCTTCACATTTCTTTTTATTTTGTTTTTCTTAACTTATGATCGAGAGGTTGTGGGTTCGAATCCCACTCCTCTCATTTCTTAATTTTTATTTGTATTTCATTTTGCAGCCAATACTCGAGATCGAGTCCCCCGACCCCCAATGCTTCTCACGCTTTTAATACAGCTCACGGATGAGGTCACTAGTTCGAATTCTTGTGACCTCATCCCTTTTACACTCAAATAATTTCCAGATTTGTTCATCTTTATTTAGCCTAAACCAAACTTGTAAGTTTGCTGGAAATTTGGTCATTTTTCAGCTCATTTTCACCAACACTTTCACTTGAACTCTTAGGGAAATTCATAGATCATTTAACACGTTTGGGGTGCATTTTTCATATATTCGTTTAGCCAAAAGATTGATACTCAAATCAGCCACATTTCATTTTAATGAACATCATGATTTACATAGGTTTATGCACATAAAATAACAACCATAATATTATCAATTTGGAGCCTAATCCGAGACCTTGGTCACGGTCACATACTTGCAAGCACACACTTGCACATAATTTTGAACACATGGGTTGTCATTCATACGATTTCAAGTACAGAAACATAATCATATTCATCACGAAAATATAACATACACCTAAATCTACCAGCAATCATACCCAACCTACGATTCATTGGGAGCTAGTGACAGGGCATGCAACGGGGAACAATCCTATTTTTCGGACTGAATAATCTGAACCTTAGGGAAGTCTCTTGGGAAAGGGACCAAGAGAGAAGAAAAGCCATACCTTTTTGATGTTAAACCCTTGACTTTCTACCCAAAAACTCCACCCAAGATCACGTCTAAGCATCCTCAATGTCAACACCACTCGACGGACAACCTCCCTTAGCCTAACGTGCGATTAACATTTGATTTATGGAGATTTCGTGTGAGTTTTTCAAGTGTGAAGAACTTTGGTTATTTTTCTGTTCTTCAACGTTATTTTGGCAGAGAGAAACAAGAGAGATTGAACGTAAAATTGTGAGAGATAGACGTGAGAGAGTGGAAGTTGTATTGGCTTAGGAGTCTAGTTTAGGATTTAGTCAATAAGGTTTTGTTTAATTATAAAAATCTGATTTATTTTAACTAATACGTGAAAGGACCATTTTGCCCTTACGAAATCAGATTTTAAATCAATAATTAAATCCCCATTAGTTGCTTCCATTGGGGTTCGAACCCGGGTGACACTGTTTCGCGGAAACGGTTCGCTTTGGGTCGACCCGACCCGAACGGGTCCTTAATTCAATTTAATTAATTAATTAATTAATTTCCTTAGGATAATTACGATATTACCCTTGTCCTAGAAAAGGCCATTTTACCCCTAGACCCTCCAAACTTAAGATCTTCTCTTTTTAAGTCCGGTAAAGACTCCTTCGATTAAATCTTCGTATTGGAGAGCCCTATATGGCTGAACCCAACCTTTCCTAGCTCAACTAACTCCCCAAATTAGTTGGCTTGGCTGTAGCAAGGGTTCAGAGGTCTGGTTCTACGCGCATCAATCCGTGTGAACCCGGTCTAATCATAGGCACCTAAACACATGAAATATCACTTGTTATAACCATTTGTAGGGTTTTTACACTAGGAGGGTCCTCTAATCCCATTATTCAAGAGGGTCATGTTAAAACTACGTCCCATTATTCAGGACGGTTCTGCTACGCTAATTCCATTGTTTAGGAGGGTCCTGTTATGCTAATTCTCATTTTTTAGGAGGGTCCTGCAAATCTACTTCCCATTGTTTATGAGGGTTCTGCTACGCTTATTCCCATTGGTTAGGAGGGTCCTGCTACTCTAGTTCCCATCGTTTAGGAGGGTCCTGCTATGCTAATTCTCATTGTTTATGAGGGTCCTGCTAATCTACTTCCCATTGTTTAGGAGGGTCATGCTAAGCTAATTTCCATTGTGTAGGAAGGTCCTTCTAATGTACTTCCCATTGTTTAGGAGGGTCTTGCTACGCTAATTCCCATTGTCTAGGAGGGTCCTGCTACTCTAGTTCCCATTGTTTATGAGGGTCCTGCTATGCTAATTCCCATTGTTTAGGAGGGTCCTGCTAATCTACTTCCTATTGTTTAGGAGGGTCCTGCTAAGCTAATTCCCATTGTTTAGGAGGGTACTTCTAATCTACTTCCCATTGTTTAGGAGAGTCCTGCTATGCTAATTCCCATTGTTTAGGAGGGTCCTGCTATTCTAATTTCCATTGTTTAGGTTGGTCCTGCTACTCTAGTTCTCATTGTTTAGGAGGGTCCTTCTACTCTAATTCTCATTGTTTAGGAGGGTCCTGCTACTCTGAATTATCAAATATAACTACCATAACATTTCAAATTTTAGTTTTAATTTTTCTATTTATTATTATTTTATTTTTTTTAGAATTGAAAGTTTTTATCCTAGAAATAATAATAATAATAATAATAATAATAATAATAATAATAAATAATGAAAAATAACTGCATCAAACTAAATAGTGTTTATTCTAGGACAGAGAAAATAAGTGAATAAATAAAATAATCATATTGATAACGGTCTCCAACTAGGAAGTGTTAATCCTAGAAGAAAATGAGAAATAAAAGTCTCAGACTTGGAAATATTTATCCCAGGAGAAAAAATACATGTAATTGTTAATTATTATTATTATTATTTTATTATTATTATTATTATTTTGCAATAATATTTACAAAATTTGAGTCTTCAATTTTCATTTGGTATTTTATAATGGCGGTTGATTTGTGGCATTGGCTTTAAGGATAAATGGTCTTGTTGTTGTCATGTTCAAAGCTACTTTAAGCTTGAGATAGACTGCTTTCATCTGCTATTCAGCTCACCTTGATAATCTTAAAATACATCTCTAGTTATTCAGAGTTTCCAACTTCAAATTCGTCATATTGTTTCCATCTTCTAACAATCATTGAATCTTGTATTCAATAAATTCTCAAATTTTGTCAATTGTTGACAAGTTACTATGAACGTCACTATTTCTTGAATCATATCACATTTGATGTGCTGACCACACTTTGTTTTAAGCAGTTGAAGAAATGATAGCAATTTTGAAATCATTTTCTGCATGCTTTAATGAAAACTAACTCAAGAAAGAAATACAAAAGGAATTGAGCTATACAAAATAAAAAAAAGAAAGAATTTTTTTATTCCATTTGAGTAAAAAAAATGAAAATAAGAAGAAAAATAAAAATAAAATAAAAAGAGACTCATTCCAGAGTGATGCTCAATTCTAATGATCATGACATGCATGTAAGATTAAATGGATTGATCTGTCCAATCAATCTAAACTTTATTTTGGTTAAACTTTTAACCTTTTGAAGTCATGCTTTTATAATCCAATCTTGTACTAGATTCATGCCTCACATTTGACTTGTGGTGCCTCAAAATGTTTTTCACCAATGATCTCACTCATTTTGTATCTCTCTCACTCATCATCGTCGTAAAGTGCCCTGAGGGTTTTCACCAATAAGACTCTCTCATTTTTCATTTTCTCTCAACACAATTGTTGCCTTATAGTACTTTGAAGGATCTTCATCGATATGATTCCCTCATTTTTCACTCCTCATATGAAGGACATGAGTTTTTCTTATATGATAATCAACACTGAAATCTTACTTGACATGTCATTGTTAAAAATTGATCAGAAGGTCTTTATTTGGATTGTAACGTGGCTTTTGGATAGTGTTATAAAGAAAGGATTGTCGTAAAGACTCAAAAATAGTGCGGTAACAGGGTTAACACTTACAACTTTTTGAATCGACTCTATTTACTATAAAATAATAATATTTTTTATTTTTTTTGCCCCAGTTTTTGTGATGAGGACCTTTTAGATTTCTTTTCTTGGTTGGACCGAACCTTATAATAAGGCTGCCTACGTATCTTTTCAAAGCAAGAATCAGGTCAAACGTAGTTTAGAAGTCTGTTCTTTTTTTTTATTTTTTTTTATTTTTTATTTTCAACTTTTTTTTCTCTCGAATATATTTTGTAACTTCAATTTTTCTTTTTTTTTCTTCTTTTTTTTTTTAATTTCTGACTTTTTTTTACTGTATTTTGATTCCAAAAAAGCGGTATAAAAAAGAATAAATTTAAGGCTCTAAAGGGGTAGCAAAGGATTACACAATGTTTGGACATTAGAATGAAATGTCTTCGTCATATCAATTATTAAAAATGTCAAATACAAGCATACTCTTTCAGATGTGAAGTGAAAATCAGACATTGTCTCTTTGCGACGTATGTATTATTGGACATGTATATATTTGTCAGCTTGAAATCTCCATATGAGTAATAACTTCTTGAGAACAAATGACATATGTCAATTCTTTACGTATCTTTCCCTACTAAAGTATGTATCAAGGTGTTTAAGTCATTTATTCATTTTCTTGAATATTCCTTTTTTTGAACTTATATGGCGTTTACATTCCATAAGTAGATATATAAGATCTCACCAAATCATCTTGCATAGCATGTCACAAAAATTGAATTGAAAAGAGATGCATATGTGGAAAGACAAATAAAACGGATCAAAATGACACAAGAAAAATATTATATTAAGATTAAAGGACTTAGTAATAAGACAACAAACTAAATTTCAGATTACAACTCTATAATAACCCAAATTACGACAAGACTCAACAAACAAACATATAAGAGAAATGATAGAAAAATCTAACTTACTAATATAAAATAAGGAAAGATTGCATAGCAGAAATGATGACAACATAAGCTATCAATACTCTCTTTTTAGAGAAAAGAAGAGTGTATCCCCATCACCAAACTTGACTTCTTAGCCACTATTTTGCACGCTAGCCTTCATGAAAGCTTCAACAATTTTAATTGTTTTTTCTTGAGAATTTAAAGAATTTTCATATTCTTTATCATCATATATCATTTCGATGAAGTGTACATCATTATGCTCCGGTAGAGGATTCTTAGTAACATTTGAGGGGTCATCATTTTGAACCACAATCCTCTTTGTTTGAATCATCTCTTCCACCTTTCTTCTTAAATTCCGACAATCTTCAGTACTGTGCCCTGGAGCATCAGAATGATATGCACACCATATTGTAGGATTGAAACCTTTTGCATGTGGGTTCACATAATTTTGAGGAATCGGCTCTATCATCTTCAAATGTTTCAACTTATTAAATAAGCTTCTGTAAGACTCTCCAATTGGTGTGAAATTATTTCTAGTCCTTTGACTTCCTCCAAATTCCTGTCTCGGACGAAGATTATAAGGTGTTTGAAAATTCTGAGAAGATGGACGAACATTTTGATGTGTTGGTGCTCGCCATTGAGAATTGTTTATTGGATATACATGTGGTTGTGCACCATAGACTGCATATTGAGGTGGAATCATAGAGTATTGTGTATCTTGCTTGGGGATATAGTGATTGTATTGAGGTGGTGCATATTGATAAAATGGACCCCTTGGACTTTTTTGTGTGTCTGACACAACATTCACTACATCCTCCTTCAGTTTATTTCCTCCAAGATTTAGTGATCCATTTTTAATCACCTGTGTGGTGGCTTTCAAGGCAGCTTGACTTACAATTTTTCCAGACTTGATGCCATTTTCCACTATTTCACCAATCTTAATAACTTCGACAAATGTTTTGTCAACAACAAAAAGTAAATATTGAAAGTAGTCTGGTTCTTGTGCTTGTAGGAAAACATCAATCATTTCAGACTCTTTCATTGACGGCTTAACCCTCGCATCTTGCTCCCTCCACTTTATAGCATATTCAAGAAAATTTTCAATGGTCTTTTTTCTCATGTTGGCCAGTGAAGTACGATCTGGAACTATGTCAATGTTGTATTAAAATTGTTGAACAAAACATCGAGACAAATCATCCCATGTATGCCAGTTAGAAGTATCTTGATATATGAACCATTCTGAAGCAATTCCCATTGAACTTTCCCCAAAATAATCCATGAGCAATTCTTCTTTATTTCCGGCCCCTCTCAGTTGATTACAATATCTCTTAAAATGAGCTAGAGGATCTCCATGTCCATCATACTTTTCAAATTTTGGAGTTTTAAAACCAATGGGTAGATGAACGTAGGGAAACATGCATAAATCATTGAATGAGACACTTTTGTGACCTCCCAATCCTTGAATATCTCTTACAGTCTGTTCCAGACTCATCATTTTCCTAGCCATTTCTTCATGTTCCTCATTTTTAACAACTTTTCCAGCTTCAATAGGAAAACTAAACTGATGAGTGTGAGGATGAGAGCTTGAAATTTTAAGAGCCTCTTCACGAGTGTAGCCATGATCATGAAGAACTTGGGATGAGGGATCATTATTAGATTTGGTCGCCATTGTTGATTTGGGAATGCTATTAGTCGGTGCAGTTCGTACGAAGAGTGGGTTACTCATCATAGGTATACTCAAAGGGCGCACTGTAGAAGTTCCAGCAAGGTTGGATGTGTTAGCATAAGGACCAAATCCAGGTGGATAAACTGGATCATTTGTTGACACTTGGATAGGGGGTGACATATTTGTATTTATATAGTCGGAGATTGAAGATGGTGGAGCTTGTCTTCTCATCCAAGCTTCGTACAGCTCTGCCATATGTTGTCTTAATACTCTTACTTCTTCTGTTGACTCTTTTTCTTGTGAGGTCATCTGGTTTTGGACCTCATCATTGTCTGAATCTTTTCCGTCTTTCTGAACCATTTTTTTTCCCTTTTTGACCTTGTATTGTAGGGATGAGATGCCAGCTTAACCACAAACCAACCACCTTAATTTAATTGTGTGCATGAGTAATAAAGTTTGTTAGGGTTAGACATTTCTTAATTATTAACTAATTAATTTTTTTATTTTTATTTTTTTTAAAAATAATTTTATAATGCATTGATCAAATCTATAACATAATTTGAGGGCATGATTAAAGATCATTGCATTTTTTCTAAAACTTAATAACTAAGTTTTTTTTTTTTATTATTATTTTTTAAAATCCTTTATTTTTCTTTTCGAATTACTAAAACAAAAACTTATTACTAATAAATAAAAAAATAAAAAAATTAAAGCTTTCTTGCTTTTTTTTTGAATTTTGAAAACCAAATCCATAGAGGGTTCCCTACGTATCTCATTAGGGTGAGAATCAGGTGTGCGTAGTTCGTTCAGGTTGAACGGATTATTTTTTTTATTTTTTATATATTAACACTTGTCTGAAAATGAAATATTTTGATTTTTTTTATTAATTATACAAAAGAAACTTAAATATATTTTTTAGTTGAATAGTGAAAAATCTTTTATTTTATTATTTTAAGTATAATAACTTCTAAAAAAAATATATTTTTTTGGTAAAAAATCGAAATTTCACTACACTAATCACACTAAATGAGTCAACTTCTAAAGAGTTTCTAAATAGATATATTTTCATATAGCACATAAAATGAGCTAAATTGTCAAGTAAGAGAGATTGTTATTATAAGCGGACTCAACTCTTGTTTCAAGACTCACTAAGTCAAATATAGATTATGCAAATGAGTGGAGCGTACTAGTGGTAACCAAGACCTAAAGAATATAGGTGTCTAGACTGGCTTACTCAAGTGGACAACTCGAGCCAAGGAGGGGCAACTTATCGGTAGCAGCGCTATTCCGATTTCATTGCTTGTCCAACTTCGCCTAGCATATGTGACTAAACATCTTTCACTGGGTGCCAAGGGATTCTAGCTTTATCTCACGGGATAGTAGGATGCATAACTGCATTCCTGTGAATGTGTGCAAGTGTAGTCAGAGACTCATAAGGTGTGAGTAATTTTATTTTATTTTTTATTTGTAGTGAAGTTCAACAATATATATATAAAAGCAAAAAGATGAACAACAAGTAGCACATTAGGCCATCAAACAAAATATATCCACTCAAATAAAATAATAAAATCAAGTAAAAGTCAATATACAAAGCTCGAATTCTGATTATTCCCTAGCAGAGTCGCCAGAGATGTCACACCCCTTTTTCGCGGGCTCGAAGGCGAGAAGGGTTTTTCCAATTTAAGTGACGTAACTGATTAAGGGATTATTTTATTTTTTCAGAGTCGCCACTTGGAATTGAGTTATGGTGTTCCAAGTAACCTTTTTGTTTTGATTCTTAACCAAAAGGAAATGACTCTTTATTTTGGTCTGCGAATCAGAAATTCAGGTAAGGAATTTTATTGACCGAGGGTAAGGTATTAGGCATCCCTCGAGTCCCGTGGTTCTAGCACGGTCGCTTTTATTGACTTATACTAATTTTAAAATATTTTTGGATATATTATTTTTATGCCATGAATTGTTTGCATTTTTTATTGTTGAAATTTTATTTGGTCTCAAATCAGATGGATAACTGCATTCTTGACTTTGACATTTGGAGACATAACTGTCTTCATCTCTCAAGTTCATCACACCTAATAATTTTTATTTACACTTCTTGATTTAAATTAATGAAAGTTAGTTATTAAAATAATTTAGTCAAGGTGCGTAATCGCATTCTTGAATTTTTAGTGTCTCAAAAAAGATGTGTAACACATTCTTAATTGAAACAAATATTTATTAATATGCTTAAAACTAATCTAGTCATTAAAATAAATATTTTTCCTTTATTAATAAAACTAAATAATGTAAAATAAATCTAAATGTTGAGAATACAATATGTAATTCTGGCATTATTTCTATAGCTTTTATTTATATGTTAACGTTTTATATTTTTATTACTCTTAATGTTAATATCAAAATTAAGCATACGCTTTTTACTACAACAAAACAATAACAAATTGTTATAATAAATCTTATTTTTGTGTGATAACATAAAACAAAAAAAAATTGTTTTTTTTTTAGCTTAGTTATATCTACTTTATCATTATTACTTAAATCAAGACAATAAAAGATGTTATGATCTATTCATTTTAAAATATCACAACTAACATTTTTTCAAAAAAAAAAATTCAATGTACTAACTCTAAAAACTTAATTAATTTTCTATATTCAATGAGATTCTACGTGACATTAACTACAAAATTATTAAGAGCATCAAAATTGTACAATAATAAATAACAACAAATGTATTTAATTCTATATTTTTATTTCAATCGAATTCTGAATGAAGCAAAACTATATAAGGAAAAATCCATAAAACTATATCTGATTTCATAGATAAACTAAAAGAGATAAGTTAAAGTTGAATACCGCAAAAATCTTGACTGAACCACGATTTGAACACCCACAAAACATTTGTTTGGCGTATGGAATGATATATATATTGTGTTTAGATAAAGTAGTAATGAAAAAAAATGGGAATGTCTTTTTGATTTTTTTATTGCTGAAAATTTTCTGATTTGGGAGTAATTCCTCTCCTCTCTTTTTTTTCATGTGTGTTTTTGCTGAAATTTTTTTCTCCTTTTTGTTATTTTCATGTGTGTATATATATAGTATGTAGGAGTGTATGTGGGTGTGTGGGTGAGTGGAGAGGATCATGTGAGAGTGTGGGAAGTGATAGTGGGGTTGTGGGTAGATGTGATGATAATGGACAATATTCTTATAATTTAAATATATCAAAATTATAAATAATAAATATTAATTATCTAAAACCAATTAAAAAACTAAATGGCTAATTAAAAATATAATAAAGAAACACTAGTTTATTTATTATATTTAAATTATAAGAAGATATATTTTTGTAACTTTTCATTTTTTTTTTTAACAATTTAAATAAAACTTACCCTAAAAGATGATTCTATTTGTGTTGTTTCCGAATCTATAAAAATAACATAATAAAAATAAAACAAAACTAAAATATCTAACTTAAACATAAAAGAAATATTTGAGGAATAAAAAATAGTATAAACCCTTATGTTCGGTCAAAAATTACGTGTCTACAAGGGGTCTTTTAGGTAATTTAATGGGTGACTATATAATGCCTTAGGGTCAGTTTTAGGTCAATTTTAACACAAAAATAAAGTCCCAAAAGTTGAACTCAAAAATCTCTATCTCTCACATATTGTCTCTTCCTCCAAACTCCATTAAAGACCAATAGAGCTCCAAGGAGAAGATCAAGCCTTCAAGTTTTTCATCCCAATTTTGTGGATTTAAGATCTATAAGTTATGGTTTCTTTCAATCATGGGAATCATTTACCCAAGAGGTCTTTCGAAAGATGATTTCTAAATCCCCCAAAACAAGGGTTTTTCTCCTCACATGGGTTTTCTTTCTAAAGCAAAATTGTGTATCAATTGTGATGAATTATGATGAATTAATGTTGTTTAAAATGTGAATTAATGGTTAATTGATGAATTCCTATGAGTTTTCCCTTGACCAATGTCTTTCCTCCAAATCCCTAATTTCTTGGGTTGATTAAGGTTAATTGACGAGGGTGATGAACATGTCACTTATTTACTTTGGTTTTAGCTATGTTAATACTTCATGAATTTCCCTATTTAATATGTTGATTGTGAGTTCTTGGGTATTGAAGTATGAAGACCCATTAAGGGCAATGAGGTAAGATCTTGATTCTCGTTTGATCTACATTATGTAAGGTGAAATCTACTTATGTGATAGTGATGATATAACTAATTGTGTTGTTGTGATGTTGGTTATAAGAATCCCGCATCTCTAGCCCTAGATCCATAAATTGGCAATTAAGTATGTAATTATGTTATGATATGATTATTACATGATTGAATGTAGTTTCTCATGATTATGATAATGTATCTAAAGTGAAAGGATAATTCTCACTTGTGATCACCTATGAGTTATTATGATAGGATGTTTACACAAGGGTCTAGAAGAGACTAATGTGAACTTGTATGATGTAATAAGATGATTAATAAAGGAAATAATTTCTTAGCACCGAAAGGGCATGTAAGTGAGATGGAGGTCTCACGTTAGTAAGTCCAGCTTCCCACATGGGTTCCTCATGTTAGTAGTCCGGATTCTCGAATTATGTGTTGTCTCGTGAGATTGAAACCTCCACATTAGTAATAAAGGTTTCAAGAAACAATCTCCTTGACCCTTAACTATATGCCCACATAGGACTCTAGCATAGTGGATCCCCCTAGATTGTTACGTACGAATGGTACACCTTAAGCAAGTATTAACCCTCTCTTTTCGATGTGGGCGTAGAACACCGGATTCCATGTAGCACACATGGTCTCATGTCGGTTATTGCACTTCTTTACCTAACATAAAAGTAAATGAAAAAGTTAAGTATGTGAACAGGGTTGTCTTGAAGGCTTCTACATAGGGTAAGGGAGGGTATGGGACTTCTCTTACTCATTGCACATGTGGGGTCCTATAAGATGATTCTAGTAGTTTTCTTTTATGATTATGATTTTGTTGGTAAGCTATAACTAGTATTGATATATGAAGCATGCTATATATATATATGTGAATATGTTGTAAATATGACATGGGTTGCTTAATGTGATACTTAGCATTGGATAGGGTTATGGGGCTTTATTCTTGGCATTGCACAAGTGTTGCTTAAGTTACTTGTATGTTGATATGATTATCATGTTCCTTATATGTGCATATTGAATTGTTTGTCATTGTGCATATATTTGACTAAATTGTGCCTTTTCTCATGCATTAACGATTTTTATGAATAAGGACCATACTTACTACATGTGTTTTGTAATAACCCATATCTCTTCCCTTTTTCTCCAATATTGTAGGTTCGCGCCGTTTAAGTGTCATTGAGGCTAAAGAAAGAAGGCTTGGACTAGACTCTCCATGTTTTGGTATGTCCTATAGTTCGTGGATGCTACCACACAGTCTATCTTAGTAGTACTTGTAGTGCCTAATAGACATTAATTTCTTTTTTATTGTTGAAGATATTGATGTAAGACATCAATGGTAATTATGAAATTGTGTAACGGCTTTGCCCAAATTGTTTGACTTCGTTAGATGTTTGATATTAGACAAAGATTTAGACTAAATTCCTATATGTTGTTATGTTGTGTATGCAAGAAGCCTATGCATTCTTCCTATGTAGAGGTCTATGTAAACCTCATTGCTATATAAGTTAAAGTTTTAAATTTTCCGCATTTTTTTACCTATGATAAGCTATGACGAAGGCTAAGAGGCTTGTCTTAATCCTCTTCGAGGAGGATGACACCGGTAACGACTAGGGTGTACTTTGGGTCGTTATAATGGGACAAGGAAAGAAGACACTTTCTATAGACCCTCTTAGACGCAATATAATCTCCAACAAGAGCAGAGGCTGAAAAAGATGTAATAACACATCTTGAAGAATATCAAACCTCATAGCCATATATGGTGTCACAAGATATAAGGTAGCATCGGGATCATGTAAAGCATAAATATAAAGTTGAAAACTTTTAACATATTGGTAACCGCATTGAAGAACCCTCATGTTACCACGAGTATGAAGTGCATAGAATTGGTTTGGCTTATGGGTATTGGGAACCGAAACATTAGGAGTAGCTTGTTTGCCTTATCTTTCTTTAGCCATAAGCATCAGACATTTCCTAATATTATGACCATTCATACCACAACTGAAGCAACCATTTATGTTGGTTAGGCACTTACCTTCGTTCTTCTTTCAACACCTATTACAAGTAGACATGGGCAATGAAGATCCAATACCATTACCTTCTTGAGACTTAGGGTTAGACACCCTATCATTGTTGAACTTAGAAGGAGCATTGGAGGAACCTATATTTGTGTGAGAGAAATTACCATCATCGATCTTATCACCCATTGTTTCCCTAGAATTTTCTTAGGTTTATCCTTTTCAATATTCTCTTCATAAACCATGAGACGAGAGACTTCCATGTCATTAATTAGCATGGCAGTACGAGACTGTTCAACCTCCATTTCAGACACTCCTGAAATGAAATTACTATTGGAGAATATTTAGAACATTGTTTGAACTTTTGATCATGTTCCTTCTTACTCATTTTCCTTTGTCGAAGGTTGATTAACTCAAGCACCGTGTCTTCCCTCATCTCAAAGGGAAAGAACCTATCAAGAAAAGCATCGTTAAACTGTAACACTCCGAAAGTCCAAGATCTAATCTAGAGCTTCACATGAAGAACTAAGACTTAGATTTTTTTTATAGGCCTAAAATAATATATTCAAACTAGTTGGAAGTATTTGATTCAAAGCGTTAAGAAACGTCCACGACGTCCAGTAAATTGTGAAATGTTCACTATTGTGCCTTGGCTTGTTTCATGGGGTTTTAAGAGTTGGAATTTAACGAAAATTGGTGGAAAGGTTTTAAACAAGTGTTAGATTGTGTTTAGGGTCAAAACATCTAAGTACGATTTTCCAAGGACCACCCTAAGGGTCCTTGGAGAGAACCTTCCAATTGACCCAAAATGATGCGTTTGACAGTTTGCATCCACGAAACCAATCGACGAGTCATCGATTGATCGACACTCGGTCGATGGCTCCGTTGGTAGACACTTAGACATTTTAAAATATGGCCATAACACATGATCTCTTATCCAAACGATGCTTGCGCAGTACGGGTCCGTCGATGGACCTACGGATCGTAGGTCGTGGTCTCATAAGTCAGGGTCTGTTTTGGACTGTCCATGTTTTGAATGAGTGACTTAATTAATTAGTTACTTAGGTGGCTAATTAAGGGTTAGGGGTGTTTATTTTAGTTAGTTAAGGGTATATATAAGACATAAACCTTATTAAACTAACCCAACACCCCAGAATTCCCAAACTCAATTCTTTCCACCTTCTCTGTCTTTCCCCAGAGAACACCGTTAAAGAACAATGTTCAAGTTCTTTAGGGCTTCAAGAATTCAACTTTATCTCCATCAATGTTCAATGATATTTAAGGTATGAAAGCTCTTCACTCTTGGGATCTCTATCCCCAAGAGGCTCCTTCAAATTGATTTCAAAAGATGTCAAAAACATGGGTTTCTTTCCAATTATTGAATTATCTTTCGATTGGATTTAATATTGGTTTCCCTTGATTATTAATCAAAGAATATGACTGTTTATGGGTTAATTGTTTTAATTCTTGTCCATTGTCTTAGTTTCTGATGAATTAAATCCTTTACCCCAACCCTAGTTATGAATTAGACTTGAAGAGGATTAGGGTTGTTAGAATTGGGTATGTTATTGCTTAATTCACTATATTATGATTATGATGAGTGATTTATTGGATAAATGTGATGAATTGAGGGTGAGATTCTTGATGAAGATCATGAAGACAATTTGGCATGTCATTGTGATCTTGAACTCTTTACTTCAATTATGATGGATTGTATTTGGTGATGTGTCACGACCCTCAACTACACCCTAGAAGTTTGAGCATCCATGAGTTCGTCACACGGCAAATGAGGCTTCAAGAATTCTCATCTAACCCACTCGTATCATTCATGCATCATAAACATTCTAAAATGAGTAAGAATTTAAAACTTTCTTCACACACGAAGAACTCTTCTGGAAATCAATACGCAAGCGGAAGACTTTCATTTAAAACATTAAACCTTTACAATATACCTTTGAACCATCTAAACTTTGTAGTATACGACACTTGGACTAAGCCCATACAAAACATAAATTAAAGACATAAGACATAAACGAACATATGGATATTGTCCTCGAATCGATGAGGACTCACCAATACTTCATCTTCAACCCTTAGAAATCTATCCATCCTCTATGGCACATCAAGACTTCCAATTCCCAACACTTTAGTCAAAAAGGGAAAAGAAGGGGTTACACATTAGATGTACTAAGTATGGAAGCCATGGAAAAACCATGAAAAAGATACATTTAGTCAATAACATATTTTTCATGAATTTTGATTTAAACATCATATTATAAGAATAAGAATAACATTTATTAGCTTAGAAATACATAAGAAATCATTTAAACCAAATATCAAAATTTTAGGAACTACTTAACAGTAACTCAAATCACTGTACTGTGAAGTCCCTTCATTGTTACAGTGAAGTGCTTAGTCCTTCACCAAACACACCTTCTAGCATGTAGTCTTCTTATTAATGCTATCCTAAGATTCACTTAAGTTACACAAAGAAAAACCGCCCATACGCCCTCTCAAAGCATGCCTAACGATCCTTAAGACTACGTAGAATGAGACCCATACACACTTACAATACATCAAGCACATGAGCATGAGATCCTCCTACCGAAGGTGATTCCAAGGTTCAGTTGAGTGAGTATGGAGCGACCGCCCATACAATCCCTTTCACCCACACTCAAGGGATCCTATAGACTACCTAAGATAGAATCATTCTCACATAACATCATAGCATACATGTAACATGACATTCTCCTTTCAAAGGTTATCAAAATACCTACTCAAGTAACTCATTCAAAGGTTATCAAAATACCTACTCAAGTAACTCAAGAAGAGAATGTCCATAATTGACCTCTTCAAGATTACCTAAGTAGTCCTTAAGACTTACCTAAGTTTGGATCATGTCTATATAACCAATCAATTTCCTTAACTAGAATCATTACTAAGACTTATCTAAGTAAGATATGAAGTGATCATTCCCTTGCCCCCTTCATATCTTAACGAAAAAACCCTTAACTACTCTAGATAAGTACTTATTCATTTAAAATTTCATTCCTTAGTTCATTTAAGAGTCATTCATCACATAAGGACATTCAAGTAATGGTCTTGGAGAAGACCTAGGAACTATCACTAACATCTTCAAATCCTATTGTGCAATGTCTAGATAGCCTCCCATACCGCCACCTAGACTTCATATAACTCCTCCAACACAATTAAGTATCCCACATGATGAGAATAGGAATAACCGACATAAACCATGGTAGCAAAGAATGGAATCCGGAGTTCTATCCTACTCCGATGAGGTTGTTCTACTTGCCAATGGTAGAACTTGGACACATCCCATGTAGGCACATGGTTAAGGAATATGAAGGGATTACTTTGTATTCTAGCCTCATACTTTAACTAAAACTACTTCCCTTACCATACGAACTCGGTGCTAGCCTTCATTCTCATAGATTAATTAACATTAAGGTTCATACAAAGGGGTTCCATATATAGTTCATAACCCAATTACATTTACCCTACCAAAGAGGTCCTCTAGGAGCTTCCTTTAAATGGCGACAAGAAGCTCATCATGACTTTCATAAGTATTGATATGATGCCGTTCCAGCCAATCAACCTTAAGTCCAACATTACATTACATGAAAAATACCGTTACGGCTTTCGACTTCAAGTTTCATAACCTTACCACTAGGTTCAAGGTTTCACATAAAGGACCTTCTTATCATCATTCAAGGTCTCACATCATTCATACATACAAGACTAAGATGCTTTACCTCCCTAAGTGAAGACATAACATATTCATATTCATACATGCATCAAGTAAGGGACACAAGTCTACCTAAACAAGACACAACATTACATCACTTTATCACATATTACAAGTCATTCAAGAAGCACATAGGGACAACCCTTATCGTTCTGACGTGATCCTATACACTACTATATCATCATCAATATTACCATCATAGACTCATATAGTCAAGTTAGGAACAATCATGCATCAACTCTAAGATTACACATATGAACACATAGTCATAGTATAACATGTTCACCTAATAACTTCAATAAGAGAACACATACTTTCACATTACTTCACATATAGGTAGATATGATCATACTTCACATGATTAATACTTCAAGTAGTGCCGACAAAGCCATGATCATTATAATAATTAAAATAACGACGACAAGGCCACATCAATCACATAACACCGCCACCATAAGTGGACCATACGAATCACACATAATTCAAGATCTAAATTACAATATATATACATAATAATAAGTTAGTTAGGGCAGCATACCACCCACTTGATCTTACCACTTCAATCCAAAGCTAAATCATCCAATTTAATATCATAAGTCCCTTTCCCATGGCCATGAACATCAATTAAAAGCATAAATAATAACAATCAATGAATCTAAGTCAATTCAATATAGATTTATCAATCTAACACCAATTAGATATCAATTTAGTTAAATCCTTACATCCCTCAATAGCCCATAGAAAACTACACTAGAATCTATAAGCATTTAGTTCATATCAATTCAATAAGCTTAACATGCAATAGGTCTAAGAGTATTCATTACTAAATTGATCAAATTGAAATAGTCTATACACCATACATACATAATCTATACATGAATAAAAAGCCAATAAAAATTTACACATGAATTCATGAATATCAAAACATAATCAACTCACCCATACTTTAGTGAAATTTAGAGATTTGATAAGCTCAAGGGTTCATGGAGAATTTAATTGGAAAGCATCAATAACATCATATATTATGCTTTGAAAACGTTTCATGCAAGAACCCAAGACATAGAATAGAAATTGGAATTTTTGATCTTTTTGAAATCATTGAAAATCATCTTTGAAATTGGCTCTAAGGTGATAGCAAGCCTTAGTTGAATAACTCCCATACCTTATTTGAAGAACCCAATGCTAATTGAAGAATAAACTCCATTGATGACCCATATTCAAGCTTCATCTTCACATTGAACTCTGATGGAGGTTTTTGGAGAAACTTTAGGAGGGAAAGGGTTTTGATATTATTTTTAAGGTTTAAATGAGAGTTAATCACTTATATAATATTAAAATACCCCTAAACACCTAAACCAACCTTCCTCATATTTTTAAAAGACTTGGGGTGAGTTCCAAACTTCACCCCTAACATTACAGTGAAGCGTGCGCAGAGAACTGCCTCACAGACGGAGGGCCATCGACGGCCCTTCCTTTGACCAACGGACTATCCTTTGGTTCGTGGTGTGGGACTTAGGCTTGTATTTTGATTCCTATACCCCAAGACTAAGTTCCAATTGACGAGACCTCACCTACGGGGGGTCGATTGACCCACTGGACGTCGATTGCCATCCGTAGGTGGGCTGTCTTGGACAGTCTTGGCCACCAACTTTGGGTCCTTCCACAAGGACCATTGGATGGTACTTGGGGATGTTTTACTGGACGTTTCCAATTCAAATATGTTTGTATACGAGTTTAGGACATCTCACATGAGTTTCATCCAAAACAAACAAGTAAAACGCGTCGAAACATGCCTAGACACACAAGGTCATTTCAAGGCACATCTTTCGAACGTCATGGACGTTCTTAAGCGTTTGACCTCCAAACTTCACGAAACTTGACACACTGCCTATACACAACATAATAACTCATTTAGGGACTCCATGACCTCATGAATTACACATAAACACAAAAAACACATATCAGGAACTTAGGTGACTTAGTCGTCGAACGTCTTGGTCGTCCCTTGACGTTTGACTTCCAATGCACCTAAAATCTTAGATACTGTCTCAATAACACATTATAGACCATTTTAGGACCTTAGACCATCATGACAACCACATTAGTCTCTAGCTTCACCGAAGTCATTTTTCGGGATCTTACATTCTCCCCACTTGGACAACATTCGTCCTCGAATGACACTTTCCACTCTCCGAACACTTTCAAGAATAGAGAATCAATTAGCAGCTCATAACCATACCATATAATACACAATCAAGGATAAAATACCAATTTCCCATAAGCAGGAGATTAACAACACAAAAGAACTATAATAGATTCTATAACTCATCATGCAATAAAACTCAGATCCTTTATTACAAATAGTAAAAACTCATTTAATATTCATTATCATACTCATATACATCAGTTCTAACCACATTATAAAAAATTTAGACCAAAGAATCAATTATTCAATTTTTGAAAAATTTCATAGTGAACTGGCAGTGCATTACAGTGAATTGTGCAACTTTTGCAAAAATGCAACTTTTTGGCAATTTCAGGATAGAAACATGCTAATATGAAAGGTAACTTCATATAAACACCTTTTACAACATAATCATGGTTTCATAAAATACACAATGCAAGAAGTTAATGAAATTTAATTTCAACCAAACATGCATATCATAAGGAAAATGTTTAGAACTCATTTTTCACAAAAACTCCTACATAAATCAAGTTACTAAGAACTCTTTGTTTTAGGCTTGAATAAACACATAACGAAAGGTTAAAGGTACCTCACTCACAAAAACCGTACTCTTCACCATACTCCCACACTTAGGAGAAACCCATTCTAAGGTCAACATAATATCTACCTCAAGGAACTCCCTCAAGGCACCTTAAACCTTACTAATACTTTCTCACCCAAAGTCTAATTCATGAAACTAAAGACTCTCAAAGGTTCAACCATATAAACACTACATCCCCCTTACTAGGAAACTCACCATTACTCTTTCAAATCTCTTCACTTTCTTTACACTTCTAACTTTATACCTTACCATTCTTTCCAACTATACTACCCTTCAAAAGGTAACAAAACCAACCTAAGGGTCATCGACATCATCTTTCACACCTCACCTAACAATCCACATCTCATCTTTTCTCTCCCTTAACCCAATCTTCGTAATGTCACACTCAAATGACCAAACACATAAGGGAGACAAGGAAAAACACCATATACAAGGATCTTAGGCACGATTAGATGAATGAAGAAGTGAAACTTTTCCTAGCACCCAATAGCCTCCTATTCATAATGTGGCGTGCTTCACATTATAAACAAGACTCTATTAGATATGGTTCATGAGACAACTACGACACTCCCAAACCTTATGCTCTTATACCAAGCTTGTCACGACCCTCAAGTACACCCTAGAAGTTAGAGCATCCTTCAGTTTGTCACACGGCAAATGAGGCTTCAAGAAGTATCATCTAAGCCTCTTGTATCATTCATTGCATAATAAACATTCTAAAATGAGTAAGAATTTAAAACTTTCTTCACACACGAAGAACTCTTTTCGAAATCAATACGCAAGCAGAAGACTTTCATTTAAAACATTAAACCTTTACAATATCCCTTTGAACTATCTAAACATTGGAGTATACGACACTTGGGACTAATCCCATACAAGGCATAAAATAAATACTTAAGACATAAACAAACATGTGGATATTGTCCTCGAATCGATGATGACTCACCAATACTTCATCTTCAACCCTTAGAAACCTATCCATCCTCCATGGCACATCAAGACTTCAAATTCCCTACACTTTAGTCAAAAAGGGAAAAGAAGGGGTTAGCACATTAGATGTACTAAGTATGAAAGCCATGCAAAAACTATGAAAAAGGGATATTTAGTCAATAATATGCTTTTCATGAATTTTGATTTAAACATCATATTATAAGCATAAGATAACATTTATCAACTTAGAAATACATAAGAAATCATTTAAACCAAATATCAAAATTATAGGACTACTTAACAGTAAGTTAAATCACTGTACAGTAAAGTCCCTTTACTGTTACAGTGAAGTGCTTTGTCCTTCACCAAACACACCTTATAGCATGTAGTCTTCTCATTAAAGCTATCCTAACATTCACTTAAGTCACACAAAGAGAGACCGCCCATATGCCTTATAAAAGCATGCCTAAACGATCCTTAAGACTACTTAGAATGAGACCCATACACACTTACAATACATCAAGCACATAAGCATGAGATCCTCCTACCAAAGGTGATTCCAAGGTTCAGTTGAGTGAGTGTGGAGAGACCGCCCATACAATACTTTTCACCCACACTCAAGGGATCCTATAGACTAACTGAGATAAAATCATTCTCACATAACATCATAGCATACATAGAACATGACAATCTCCTTTCAAAGGTTATCAAAAGACCTACTCAAGTAACTCAAGAAGAGAATGTCCATAATTGACCTCTTCAAGATTACCTAAGTAGTCCTTAATACTTACTTAAGTTTGGATCATGTCTACATAACCAATCAATTTCCTTAACTAGAATTATTACTAAGACTTATCTAAGTAAGAGATGAAGTGACAATTCCCTTGCCCCCTTTATACCTTAACTAGACAACCCGTAACTACTCTACATAAGTACTTATTCATTTAACATTCTTTATTAACGTAAGTCATTTCATTCCTTAGTTTATTTAAGAGACATTCATCACATAAGAACGTTCTAGTAATGGTCTTGGAGAAGACCTAGGGACTCTCACTAACATCTTCAAAGCCTACTGTGGAATGTCTAGATAACGTCCCATACCACCACCTACACTTCATAGAACTCCTCCAACACTAGTAAGTATCCCACATGTTGAGAATAGGCATAACCGACATAGACATTGTAGCAAAGAATAGAATCCAGTGTTCTATCCTACTCCGATGAGGTTGTTCTACTTGCCAATGTTAGAACTTGGAAATATCCCATGTAAGCACATGATTAAGGAATATGAAGGGCTTACTTTGTATTCTTGCCTCATACTTTAACTAGAACTACTTCCCTTACAATACTCACTCGGTTCTAGCCTTAATTCTCATAGATTAAATCACATTAAGGTTCATACAAAGGGGTTCCATATCTAGTTCATAACCCAATTACATTTACCCTACCAAAGAGGTCATCTAGGGGCTGCCTTACAATGGCGACAAAAATCTCATCATGACTTTCCTAAGAATTTATATTATGCCATTCCAGCCAATCAACCTTAAGTCCATCATTACATTACATAAAAAATACCATTACGGCTTTCTACTTTAAGTTTCATAAACATACCACTAGGTTCAAGGTTTCACATAGAGGACCTTCTCATCATCATTCAAGGTCTCACACCGTTCATACATAAAATACTAAGATGCTTTAGATCCCTAAGTCAAGACATCACATATTCATATTCATACATGCATCAAGTAAGGGACACAAGTATACCTAAACAAGACACAACATTACATCACTTTATCGCATATTACAAGTCATTCAAGAAGCACATAGGGACAAACCTTATCATTCTTAAGTCATCCTATACACTACTATATCATCATCAGTATTACCATCATAGACTCATATAGTCAAGTTAGGAACAATCATGCATCAACTCTAAGATTACACATATGAAGAAATAGTCATAGTATAACATGTTCACCTAATAACTTCAATAAGAGAACACATACTTTCACATTACTTCACATATAGGTAGATATGATCATACTACATATAATCAACTACCCTAATCAACATAATACTTCATGTAGTGCCGACAAGGCCATGATCATCATAATACTTAAAATAATGCCGACAAGGCCACATCAATCACATAACACCGCCACCATAAGTGGACTATACCAATCACACATAATTCAAGAGCTAAATTAATATAGCTATACATAATAATAAGACAGTTAGGGCAGCAAACCACCCACTTGATCTCACCACTTCAATACAAAGCTAAATCATCCAATTTAACATCATAAGACCCTTAACCATGGCCATGAGCATCAATTCAAAGCATAAATCACAACACTCAATTAATCTAAGTTAATTCAATATATATATTTATCAATCTAATACCAATTAGATATCAATTGAATAAATCCCTTAATCACTCAATAGCCCATAGAAAACTAAACTAGAATCTATAAGCATTTAGTTCATATCAATTCAATAAGCTTAATATGCAATATATCTAAGAGTATTTACTCAATTGATCAATTTGAAACAGACTATACAGAATACATACAAAATCTATACACGAATCAAAAGCCCATAACAATCTACACATGAATTCATGAATATCAAAGCATAATCAATTCACCATACTTTAGTGAAATTTAGAGATTTGCGAAGATCAAGGGTGCATGTAGAATTTCATTGGAAACATAAATTATACATCAATAACATCATATCTTAAAGCTTTGAAAACGTTTCATGCAACAACCCAAGACTAAGAGTAGAAATTGGATTTTTTCATCTTTTTTCATCTTTGAAAATCATCTTTGAAATTGGCTCTAAGGTGATAGAAAGCCTTAGATGAAGAAATCTCATCCCTTATTTGAAGAACCCAATGATAATTGAAGAATAAACTCCATTGAAGACCAATCTTCAAGCTTCATCTTCACATTGAACTCTGATGGAGGTTTTTGGAGAAACTTTAGGAGGGAAAGGGTTTTGATCTTATTGTTAAGGTTTAAATGATAGTTAATCACTTATATAATATTAAAATACCCCTAAACACCTAAAACAACCTTCCTCATATTTTTAAAAGACTTGGGGTGAATTCCCAACTTCACCCCTAACATTACAGTGAAGCCTGCGCAGAGAACTGCCTCACATATGGAGGGCCATCGACGGCCCTTCCTTTGACCAACGGACCATCCTTTGGTCCGTGGTCTGGTACTGAGGCTTGTATTTGGCTTCCTATCCCCCAAGACTAAGTTCAATTGATGAGACCTTACCTACGGGGGGTCGATTTACCCACTGGGCGTCGATTGCCATCCGTAGGTGGGCTGTCTTGGACAGTCTTGTCCACCAACTTTGGGTCCTTCCACAAGGACCCTTGGATGGTACTTGGGGATGTTTTACCGGATGTTTCCAATTCAAATATGTTTGTATACAAGTTTAGGACATCTCACATGACTTTCATCCAAAACAAACACGTAGAACGCGTCAAAACATGCCTAGACACACAAGGTCATTTCAAGGCACATCTTTCGAACGTCATGGACGTTCTTAAGCGTTTGACCTCCAAACTTCACGAAACTTGACACACTGCCTATACACAACATAATAACTCATTTAGGGACTCCATGACCTAATGAATCATACATAAACACATAAAACACATAAAACACATATGAGGCACTTAGGTGACTTAGTCGTCGAACGTCTTGGTAGTCCCTTGATGTTTGCTTTCCAATGCACCTAAACTTGTAGATACTGCCTCAATAACACTTTATAGACCATTTTAGAACCTTATACCATCATGAAAACCACGTTAGGCTCTTATGTTGTGCAATTGATGTATTTCATGTGATTAGAATTAGGAAGATATGATGTGATGAATATTAATATGATGGCATGATATGATTATGTTGAATGTGAGATCATTGTGAGGCTATGATAATGCAAGTTTAAATATGGTTTCTCTTGTGTGCCTTAGATGATAAGACAATGATCTGTTTATCTTACTAATGATGGTAGTGTGATGAAAGAAAGTTCTCATCCTATGTCTAATGAACTAAATGTTATGCTATACAAGGTGGTTATTCTCATATGACCTAAATTAAGCTATGATTGTTAAAGAATAACTTAATGGCATTTCAAAAAGGGACTTTAGCTTAGCACAAAGTGAACTTGACAACGAGAGGTTTGACTCCCCCATAGAAGGGAGATTCACCAAGGGTTCTCATGAGATAGTGATTATAATGCAATTGTGCATAAAAAGTGTCGAACACATGTCTTTTAGTTCTTGAACTATGTTTCCCCGATAGGAATACTAGCTAGTGAACCCACCTAAAATGCTATGTTCATGTTTTGGTCCTACCTTGGCAAGTAGATGATCTTTTTTCGGTGTAGGGTTTCATTACACCGGATTGCATGTTTAGATCACATGGACTATTATCGGTTAAGACGATTGTTCCCTAAGGTAAAATGAAAGTGATAAAGTAAACTATAACTAAGGTGACTTAAGGGGTTCTTCTGAGTGTAGGTAGGGGTACGAGACTCTACCTACACATTGCACTACATTGCCTTGAGGGAAGTCCAAGTAGGTTCTTCTTATGCTCCTATAAAGTAAATGATATGAATATGTTGACTTTACATGTTGATGATTCTATATGATGTCAGTTTCGCTTATGAACATGTTATTGGTCTATATTGATATATATGATGTATATTACTCATGATGCTATGTTCTATGAAGTTAGGCATTACTTATGATCTATTTCCTTATTTACTTGATTATGTGGGGTTATGGGACTTCAAATGAGCATTGAACTTGAATGGTTGGGATGGGAGTGTTGGTAAGGGTCTTAAAAGCTTTGATGATATTAACTCTTGTACATGCTTTGTTGTTATGACATTATGTTTGAGTTGCTTTGGTTATATAATCTTGATAGGTTACTAATCATGTGACATGACCTTATGTTGATAATATTTATGTTGACTTGCCTTTATTGGTGATATTGGTCTTGTGTTTCATATTGAATTCTCTTAATGAATATGTGATCATAGGCTTGTGTGTGTTCTTATTCGTGCATTAAGGCTTTTAAAAGTGACTTAGCATGACTTTGAACAAAATATCCCTTTAAGCATGATTTCAAGGATTATATGTGCATATGTTTTCATACTTAGTACAAGTGGATGTACTAACCCATATTATTCCCAGGTTTCCAAACAATGTACGTTCGAATCGTTAAGGTATCAAGGTCGATTGCAAGAAGACTTGGACTTTTCCCCAAGTTTTGGTAGGTCCTCTAGTTTCGAGGATGGTGCCACGTATTCTACCTTATTAGTATTTCTATAGTCTAAAGACATTCATTTCTCTCTTATTATAGGAATTCCTATGTGGAAATTATGAATATGTATTGAGGGCTATGCCGAAATGTTCTACTCGTCTTAGATAGTTTAATGTGAGACAGTATTATTAGACTAAATTCTTATATGTTGGTTATATTTTCTAAACGAGAAACCTATGTAAGCTTCCTATGCGAAGAGTCTATGTAAACTTCCTAAGTAGTATGTGAGAGGTCTAGGTAACCAAGTGCCTCCACAAGACCATGATCCGGTCATTCCTCCACCTATGATGGATGTTGAGATAAGGTCGGCATTTCTAAGCTTTGTCCAAGCCATGACTACCCAAGCTCAAGCGGTAGCCACTAAATCGCAAGCCATGATGGATCAAGCTAATCGGAAGATTGGACCTCGTGTTAAACCAAATTCTAGTACCATGGCTTTCCGCTTGAGGGACTTCATGTGGATGAACCCTTCTATGTATTTTGGCTCAAAGATGAATGACGACCCCCAAGATTTTCTAGATGACGTTTATAAGATCCTTTATGCTATAGGGGTGACTTCCAATGAGAAGGATGAGTTAGCTTCCTATCAACTCAAGGACGTATCTCAAACATGGTACACCCAATGGAGAGATAATAGGGCCTTGAGATCGGGTCCTATCACATGGGAGGTGTTTATAAGGGATTTCCTCGGTTATTTCCTAGGGAGAAAGGGGAGCCAAAAGTGGAAGTATTCATCAACCTTCGTCAAGGAGGTATGAGCGTGCAAGAGTACTCCTTGAAGTTCACTAAATTTGTCAAATATGCTCCTTCTTTAGTGTCCAATCCTAGGGATGGGATGTGTCTTTTTGTGATGGGAGTGTCCGATGACCTAGTCAAAGAGTGTCGTTCAGCTATGCTGCATGACAATATGGATATCTCTCGATTGATGGTTCACACATAACAAGTTGAGGAGACAAGACTCAAAAGGAAGAATAGGGAGTTTATAAAGGACAAGTCGTATGAAAAAGGTACTTTCAAGGGTAGGGTTGAGATTCAAGACAAGCATATGTTCAAGAAGAGGGTTTCCACCAAGTTCCTTCCATTTTACCTAAGGCAAATAAGTATAGGGTGTCTAACCCTAGGTCCCAAAAGGCAACAAGAGGCAATTAACCTATCAAGAAACCTACTTGTGCCATGTGCAGTAAGAAGCATTAGGGTGAGTGTCTAGTTGGGACAAGAAATTGCTATGGTTGTTGAAAAGAGGGCCATAAGGTTAGGGATTGTCCTAATGTCAGGATTCAAGAGAAAGGGAGTGGTAAAACTCAAGAAACCGGTCCTAGTTCTGATGCTCCAAAGAGGAATCACTTCTATGCTCTCCGTTCTATGGGTGAACAAGAAAAGTCTCCCAATGTGGTCACCAGTATGTTACAAGTCTTCTCTATTGATGTTTATGCTTTAATTGATCCCGGTGCTACTTTGGTCACATCCGGGGAGCACCCCCTAGAAGTAACATGGCGTACTTGACCTCTTGGAGTTCTTATACAAGCCCATGGTTATCATTCATCACATTGACATAGTAAATTTAGCGGAAAATTTAAAACTTTCTTAGCACAACATATGCTAGAACATTACTTCATATATCTAAAACATAAGTCATAATACATATATAAACCTTAAGTCTCTTTTCCATCTTAGACTCAACAACATTAGAGTACATTAGGGACACGTCCCTTAAGACACGTTACATCACTATAAAATATTTAAACACTTTACAGTAAAGACATAAGTAGGAGATCCTTGAACTTAAGGATTCCATTCATTGAGCTTGGGAATCATCTATCAATCTCTTCACCATTCAAAACATCCATTAAACATCTATAACCTACCCTTTGTGTAAAAAGTAGAGAAGAATGGATTTAGCACAAGAATTGTACTAAATATGGCAACCATGCAAAAACATGCATTTAAAAGGGACATTTTCTTGAAATCATACTTCATGCCTTTTTGAGTAAATCTTATTAAAACCTCTATCCAATAGAATTTATATCATTCACATACTTCATATAAACATATTCAAAGGCCAAACATTTCATAAGATCACATATAGAATTTGTTACATTTTCAAATCACATTATAGTGAGCTATTTCCTCTTTTATAGTGAACATTCTTTTCTTTATTTCCTTAACCTTCCAAGTAACCCTCTAGTGATACTTGGTGCAATGCATCACCTTAAGGCCACAAGGAAACATACATATCATCTACACAAGATAACACATACCATCATAGAAGTATAATACTACATAGACGTATTTAAGCCAACACCATAGGACAATTACAGTAATTTATATTCAATTTGCACATATACCAACTTTACTTCACATCAATGCATTATAAGACCTTACTCATAATCCTACTATAAGTCTACTAGTGCAATGTATATGTGAAGCCCCATAACCTCACACATACTTAGTAAACCTATCATAAGACCACAAGCCTTACCATCCAATTCATACATCAACAAGTAAGTGAAGACAACTTCATTCATGTCAATACAGACAAGAACTTCGTCATATAGTTATTTAGACCAACATAGTGCATACAAGGATAATATCACATCATCTAGACTCATACCATGCACATCTTCATGACAAGTAGACAAATACTACCATACCATTCATAAAGACATATTCATAACCATACACCTTAGAACGCCTTCCTTAAACTTCCTAAGGAGCTACTTGTGCAATGTCTAGATGGGTTCATTACTTCCACCTATCCTAAGTAACCTCCCTTAACTCATTCTAGTTAGGGTACTAACCATTTACTTCCATTGTCCATTTTACTTTAGGGAAACTATAGCCTTAACGACACTAAGACCATGGGTGCTAAACATGGAATTTTGTGTTGTAGAGCCTTACACCAAGGGAAGGTGTTCCTACCTAGCAAAGGTAGAACATTAACACATGCTAGAATATTAGGTGATATCACTTGCTAGATCCTATGTGGCAAGCATAGTTTATGGAACTTGGGTCATGAAGCTATCCACCCCGTGAGGACCGTAGTGAGCCCTACCTCTCCTATTTGGGAAAGTGTCACTCCTTCACATGAAGACCGTAGTGAACCCTACCTTTCCTATTTTGGAAAGTGTCACCCCCTCATCAACAAGTTCACTTGGTGCTAAGCTAAGTTCCCTTTATTGAAAAAGCCTTTTTTATCATTTCTTTATAAAACATAGGTTTAGGAGAGTCATCCCCTTATATGCTTAACTTATAGGTCATATATGAGAGTTCATCAACTTAATTCATGTGAGAAACCCTTTCACATGGACATAACATATGTATTAGCACTATCTAGTTAAGGATATACTTGAGCACACCTTTCAAAGCTCCTTTATTGACTAGACCATCATTCATGTGTGTGTGTGTATACATTTATGTGAGCAAACCTTTCACATAACACATTAAGACCACACATGACCATATATTCATATTCATGCACATAGAAACCAAACCAAGGAACTATCCTATCAAGGTACACATGTGTAATGCATAGACAAGGTCCCATACCCTTGCCCATACTAGTACACATATCAAGTCATCCTAGTAAGGAAATACATAATATACTTCACACACATATACTTTACATGTATAGTAATAGACACTAGTGAATATGAGAACAACCTTTTATTAGACACTATGAACATTTACTACATTGTAAGCATGCATGAAGTGTGAGTGTGTGTACATTGGCCAACATGATCACATAATGGCTATCAAAAACTCATTGAGGAAGCCACCCTCTTACCACATTACACTATCATGTATAGACCACACAACACAATTTAGCATAGGAGACAATACAATCTTCATATTATACTTTAAGGCTCCTAACATTAGCTATTCACACATTCACATAGGGGTACATGTGTAGGGGTCATAAATCTTTAACACTTCATTAATGTCAGCACCTACACATGGTATTAATTAACCCTTTACATGCTCATAACAATAGTAACATAACCTAGATTCACAACTTAAGTAGTAGACTAGGCACAAGTGACACATAAGGTGATCATCATTACCACTCATTCATATAATCATCAATTTGCCTTAAAGGCCATGGTCAACACATTATAATGATAATAAAGTAAACACCGCCACCATAAGTGGAGCATACCACACAATGCCCTACAAGGCTTCATCAACATTACTATAAAGGAATAGAGAAGTAGAAGAATAGAGGAATTCTTACCAATCCTTTAGCCTTTGGTCATCATTGACCATTACTACTCTTTCATCAATACTACAAGTATAGGCAGTATTCAAAACATAATAAGTATATACGAAGTCATGCATAAGCTACTACAAGGCGATGCTACAAACGAGTACAACATATCATTAACATGATAGAATTTAGAAGGACATAGACCATCAACCAATTTCACTTACATGGATTATAGATCATATTTCATCAATAATATCAATCAAAGGCAGTAGTTAATCATACACTTAGTGATAACGAAATCATGCTTAAAGCGCTTCAAGATAAAGCTTCCAAAATAGGCATTAGGCTTATTAATTCGCTAGAATAGAGAAGAATTAGCCAATACTATTGATTCTCTAAGGCCTTGATCATCAATCATATTTTCACAATAATTTACATGTTAGACAGTATCTAATTAGATCATTACTCCAAGAAAACATGCTTCACATAATCTAAGAATATAGATCACATCACCTATATAGTAACATCAATCGATAGATTAGAAGAATTAGATCAATTCATGCCAATCATTGTTTACTTTGACAATAAGAGATTCCTATACATATTTCAATCATTATATAACCTAAAACAGTAGCTACCAGCAACTTAACGTAATCCAAAGTCATACAACAATCGACATAAAGCCAACCTTACAGTGAATACATAGATCATATAATTGTCATGTTGAATTCTTCATACATTGATCCATATGGATCCTTCATCATAAATTCAACATTAATTCACGTAATTAACAGTAGATATAAGAAATTCAACGTAAGAGAATCACAATTCAACCATTAACAAGCCATGATCACAATGCCCATGCAAGGGCTAAATCAAGTTTGGGAAGGGACATGGGTTCATCATGCAATTTGAGTCAAAATCACGTTAAAACAAATATATTTTCTTCAATTTATCATGATTTAATCATTAAAAACGTTTTAGACAGAACCCATGGCTAGATTGAAGAAAGAGGAGTTGGATCATGAAATCTCTTTTGAAACTTTGAAATTAACACTCTAGACGGAAGGATAAATAGAGATGAAGGATCACCATACCTTTATATAGTTGAAAAACTTTAAAACATGATGATTCATCCATGGAAATTCAAGCTCGAAGATGTTCTTGAGCTTCACCAAAAATGGTGGTTTCTAGGGAGAATATTTTTGGAGGGAAAGGTTCAATTTGCATGAGTTTGTTTGGGAATGGGTTGATCACATTTTTGATCACTTAAATACACCCAAAAATCACCAAATAAATGATTTGGTGTCAGGTTAGAACGTGGGGTGAATTTCCCATTCTTTAATGAAATAGTGCATAGGCAGTGGCACCAGGCCACCATCGACGGACCCAATCGACTGTCCGTTGATCAATCGACTTGCCATCCTTTTTCATCCGTTGATTGATCCTTGGCCAATTTTTCAGGTGAGACCTGCCCAAGATAAGTATAAATTGACGAGATGTCACCTACGGTCCATTGGTTGACCAACTGGCCGTCGTTTGGTCTGTCGATTGACACTGCCAAGGCAGTGTCTCGACCAGCCTTGGGGCCATTCTTGTGGGCCCTTTTTGTGGGGCCTTTTTAAAGTTGTACCTGGTCGTTTGCAATGTAAAAACAACCATTAAAAATATGTATAACTTCCACATAAGTTACACCCAAAACAAACACCTGCAACTCGTCCAAACATTCAAGGCCCCATGAAGACACACACATGCATGTCTCTAGGCTATCTTTCGAAAGTCTTGGACGTTTGGCCTCCAAATTTCAGGAAACTCCATATACTACCATTAAACATCATTATAACTCATTTTAAGACTTCATAATCTTATCTCATACAATTTTAAGCATGCATACACACATGAGGCACATGGGTGACTAGTCGTCGAACATTTTGGTCAACCCTTGATGTTTGACTTCTAATTCACCTCAAACGTTATACAATGCCTCTAAACCATATTATAAGTCATTTTAGGACCTTATAACCTTAATAAAAACATTTTAGGCTCTATACACCCTAACTTAGTTTGGGGGTCGGACAATATCCCCCACTTGGGAACATTCGTCCTCGAATGACACTTAGAACACTTTAATCACAACAAGGATTTCAATGAATCATAGAGCAGTTCATCATATTAATAACATCATCACATAAAAGTTAATGCACCAAACTTACAAGGAAACACAACTTCAAATCATTATAGCACTCAATGCACACAATCAAGCAAAATATTCATTCACTCACTCTTAAATGCATCAAACACAAAGGCTCTTATCATACTTATAGGATGTACATACTTCTCCAAATCACAACATGGTCATTACACTTCAATTCATTAAGAGATAATCTTGCAAGGCCACACATAGGTAGTGTCACAATCCGAGATCACACCGTAGAAGTTAGGGCACAATCTTGGATTGCGACACGGCGTACTCGACCTCTCGGAGGTCTCATACAAGCCTTTCATATCATTCATCGCATATACATAATGAAAAGTAGTGCGGAATTAAAACTTTTCATAAAACAATATCATAGTCTTTAAATACTCTTTCATATTGAAGTAATAGGAAATACTAAGTCTCAATATCATCATCTTAAGATAGACGATTACTTGGGACACGGCCCATACGAAATACAAAACATACTTGTCACATCCCGAAACCACACCCTAGAAGTTAGGGTGCAATCTTGGATTGCGACCGGCGTATTCGACCTCTCGGAGGTCTCATACAAGCCTCTCATATCATTCATCGCATATACATAATGAAAAGTAGTGCGGAATTAAAACTTTTTGTATAACAATATAGAAGTATTTAAACCCTTTCATATATGTAGAAATAGGAAAACACTAAGTCTTGATCATCATCTTAAGACACGACAATACTTGGGACATGACCCATACGAATTTAAAACATACTACTATATAGAATATTACAAACTTCATAAAAGAAACATAAAATGACATATATTGTCACGACGGGAATCTAGACCCCAAACGAGACCGGCGTCGTTGACCTCTCAGAGGTCGCAGACAAGCCTACATACGTCATTCTTACTTCATCTAGGTTAAATTTAGCGGAAAATTTGAAACTTTTTGTTTTTTAACTTACTTATTAAACATTCTCATTAATACATAATTGTTCACCATCAACCATGTAATATTAAGATCATCAAATGAAAGAAATAGTATAATATAGTACTAAAGATGTACTTGCCAAAATGGCACCAATACAATGTCTGAATAAAACAGGAAAGAAACGCTAGTGGAACATGCTCCACTAGCTCAACTCTAAAACTAAGCTAGAATATAAATGGAAGCATCCTCGAAAGCATGAGGACCTACCAAGTCCGGATGAATGCTCGACGTCCGGATAGCTTCAGCGTCAACCTGTAGCTCTAGCGTCCACCTGTGCCTGCACCTAAAATTTTAGCGTTGTATAGGGTTAGTACACACTTGTACTAAGTATGGGTATATGCAAGCACACACCAAGGACATGCATGAGAAAAGATAGCTCTTTCCTAACAACATGATTATGGAAAGTCAAGTCAGTGGACTTGCCAAATTGAGATTAGGAAAGTTAGTGAACCTTCCAAATTTGGATTAGGAAAGTCAGTGAGCTTTCCAAATTTGGATTAGGAAAGTCAGTGAGCTTTCCAAATTTGATTAGGAAAGTCATGCCATGAGAGTAATATGCATCATCATAATTATCATACTGCACACAACACATAACATCTTACACATAACACATATCATATTGCATATAGCACATAACGTCTTTCATATCATTCATTCATATGCCATGAGACCTTGGAATCATGGAGTTAACATTAAGACTTCCCAGAATGAGGGCTCAACATATGGGACCTCTACTAGGGAGTCTTCATTAGCAAACACAGAGTCTACTTCATTCATTCATACGTACTTTATTTCATTTCATTCATAGGCTAGTGTAAACACCAGCTATACCTAGGGTGTAGTTTAAGACTTTCATCGGGTTCGCTGTGCAATGATCAAGAATAACCTAGTGTCATTACCTGAGTCTAGCTCACCTCTTGATTATCCTATCCTAACACCTTTGGTATCATTCATTTCATTATGTGCTTCATTTGTGGCTGGCCTCATTCATTCATTGCGAACTTTAAGTTTAATCGACATAGATCATGTGAGCATCATGAAATCCAATGTCTCCCCCACACCGAAAAGAGGTGGAATCACCGGCCAAAGTTACCCAAAAACATGCTAGCGACATGGGAATTTAACCTCGCCAGATCCCTATATTGGCAGTATAGGTTCGAAGACCAGGATATATAAGGAGACCCATACCTGGCAAGCCGGACAGTCTCATCTCACGAGAGTTACGTGAACCTCACCCTTCCCTAAAGAAGGCATCACCACTCAAAGCTAGTCTATCGGTGCTTAGTATAAAGTTCCATTACATTCAACTCATACGTCATGGAAGCTGGCTTCTAGTATGAGGACATCATTGCTCAATAGATGATTTCTCATCTCATCATTAGTATTAAGTGTGTTAATCTCAATACTTTCATTAGAGTGTTCATAGAGACTGGTCTCTTCGTTAACTGTACACTCTCATAGGTGAGTACGTTTTGGTAACACTTACTTAGGCTCATTTGAGATTGTTCTCATCTTTTACATTAGCCTCATATCATGTTGTCACCACATTCATTAACATTAGCACATTTACTCTTCATAATTACTCACCCCATTTTACGTGAATGCTCATTTCATCATATGCCAATATACTTGGCCATTTGTGTGTTTCATACTCTTACTTAACCCTTGTAGGGTTTCGTCATTTCATTACATAATAATCATTTCATCGTATGCCAATGCACTAGGCCATTTAGTGTGTTTTACACTCATACTTAACCCTTCTAGGGTTACATCCTTTCATTAAATACATCTTAGTTTCACTTCTTTAAAACGTATGCCAGACTTATGAGCCTATACACACAAGCCATGAGGCTTCATTCATAATTCGGTAAGTGATTCATACATTCGTAAGATTATGTAGTACAAGACTTATGTATCTTGTATATATGCCAAGATCTTGATATCGATCTAAGTAGGTGGCACTATTCTTGGATATTTTGTTCACGTATGACTTATGTATCAATAAGGAAGTTTGGGCAAGGAAACCCAAGTTCGAATCACTTGGATAACATTTACATCTTTCATTTATTTTATTTTTAATCTCCATGACCTTGGGACTCTAGAATGAACCCCAACATTGCCCCTTTTTGCTCAAACCAAGAGGTTGTGGGATCAAAACCCCACAGCCTCTTTTAATTTGCTCTTTATTTCGCTGGGAAATTGGGAGGTTGTGGGTTCGAACCCCCACAGCCCCCTTATTTTAATTTAAATTCGCTAGGGGCTGTGAGGTTGTGGGATCGAACCCCCACAACCTCCTATTTTTATTTGAAATTAAAACTCCCCTAGGCTAGGCGTTTGGCAGTGAGGTTGTGGGATCGAGCCCCCACAACCTAACTTTGTTTTCTTAATTAATTTCGCTCCTCTCCTTTCTATCCCTGAGGTCATGGGTTCGATTCCCACGCCTCACACTTTCTTTTTCTTTAATTTCTCTTCTCTCCTTCGCAGCCTAGAGGTCCTGGGTTCGATTCCCACTCCTCCCATTTATTTAATTCATTAATTACTCTCTCCTTTCTCTTCCAGCAGCCCGAGTTCGATTCCCCCCAGCCCCATTTTTCACCTCCTTTTCGCAATTTACAGTAGCTATACGGGTGAGGTCACAGGTTCGAATCCTGGTGGCCTCACCCTTTTTAAAAGTCATAAATTTCCAGATTTCCCTATTGAACTTTAGTCTAAATTAACATTGCATAGTTGCTGGAAATTTTGGTCATTTTTCAACTCATTTTTATCAACACTTTCACTTGATTCATAGGGTGTATTCATATACCCTTTTAACTCATTTTTAGGCGCATATTTCATAGGTTTATTTGGCTAAAATATTGTTATTCCATCAACCACATTTCATTACAATGAACATCACGTTGTGTACAACTTTTGCACATAAAATACAAAGATTAAACATGCTAATTCACACTTCCAACTGTGACTAAGTTCACTGCCAAACGTGCACACACACACATCATTTTTTTCGATCACTCATTGCTTGTCATTTTCGTGATTTCACGTACATAAACATATTTAAATTCAATACAAACACATAACACATACCTAAATCTACCAGCAAACCAAACCCAACCTACGAATCATTGGGAGCTAGTGACAAAGAAATGCAACGGGGAACAACCCTAGTTTTCGGAGTGAATATCTAGAATCTTAAGGGGTCTCTTGGGAAAGGTACCAAGAGATAAGAAACCCATACCTTAATTGATGTTAAAACGTAGAAGTTTCTGCCCAAAACCCTCTCCAAAAATCAGTCCAAGCCTCCTCAAGTTTCACCACCAACTCGACGGAATCTTCTCTTTGCCTTAACGTTTTTGGTTTGCTTGATTTCTTAGATTTTTTTGTGAGTTCTTCAAGTGTGAAGAACTTTTGTTCTATTCTCTATTCTTCACGTTAATTTGACAGAGAGAACAAGAGAGTTTTAAACGTGAAAGTATGATAAACGTGACAGAGTGAAACGTGTGAAGTTGTTTAGGATTAGATGATGACTTAGTCAATTTAGAACTCTCCTTAACAAAGAAAAATCTGATTTATTTAATTATACGTGTAAGGACCACTTTTCCCCTACGAAAATCAGATTTTAATCAACAATTAAATCATCAATTTGTTGCTTCCAATGGGGCTCGAACTCGGGTGGAGTGTCCCTTGCGAAATGGACCATTTCGGGTCAACCCGAGCCTAATTGGTTCTTTAATTAAATTAATTAATTAATTAACTAATTCCTTAGGGTAATTATGATATTACCCTTGGCCTGGAAAAGACCATTTTACCCCTGGACCCTCAAAACTTAAAATTTCATCTTTTAAGTCCGGTAAAGACTCTTTCAAGTAAATCTTCATTTTCGAGAGTCCTACATGGTTGGTTCCAACCATTCCCAGCTCAACTAACTCCCCAAGTTAGTTGGCTTGGCCGTAGTAAGGGTTCTGAGGTCTGGTTCTACGCGTATCAGTTCGTGTGAACCTTGGTCTAATCGCAAGCATTCTTGACACCTTAAGCATTTATCTTATTCATTTTTAGGGTTGTTACATTATCCCCCCCTTAGGAACATTCGTCCCCGAATGACACTACCACTACATATAGTAATGCCAGTCAGATCATAACATAATCACTATGCACAGTCAAGCAATAGCAACAAAATACGGAGAGATAAGAAAACTTAGACTTAAGAGTAGGAAGTCTAATTACAAGAGCTGAAAAGATGAGGGTAGCAGGATCTCATGTCGGCCTCAGCCTCCCACGTAGCACCCTCACCAAGATGATTTCTCCACAATACCTTCACTGTGGTAATCTCCTTGTTCCTCAGCCGCTTGACCTGTCTGTCTAAGATCTCAACAGGTACCTCATCATAAGACAAGTCTTCATCAACCCCCAAACCTTCCACAGGTAGAATAGATGGTGGATCACCTAGGAACTTCTTCAACATAGAAACATGAAAGACTGGATGAGCAGAAGCTAGCTCCCACCTCACCCACACGCTTTAGGATCTCATATGGCCCAACATACCTCGGACTCAGCTTCACTTTTTTACCAAATCTCATCACCCCTTTCATAGGTGATATCTTCAGGTAAACCTGGTCACCAACATCAAACTCTAAGGGCCATTTTTGGTTATCTGCATATGACTTCTGCCGACTGTAAGCAGTAGCCAACCTGTCCCTTATCGCTCTGACCTTCTCAAAGGCCTCATTAATGATCTCTTGACCCAAAATGGATGAGTCTCCAACCTCGAACCACCCAACTGGATATCTATACCTCCTACCATACAGTGCCTCAAACGGTGCCATCCCAATGCTGGAGTGATAACTATTATGATACGAGAACTCTATCAAAGGCAGATGGTCATCCCAGCTACCTCTGAAGTCAAACACACACGCTCTCAACATGTCCTCCAATGTCTGAATGGCGCGCTCTGCCTACCCATCAGTCTGAGGATGAAAGGCAGTACAATGCTTTACCTGTGTGCCCAAGCTCTTCTAGAAAGATCTCCAGAAATGAGAAGTAAACTGAGCTCCTCTATCTGAAATGATAGACAAAGGAATCCCATGCCATCTCACAATCTCATCAATACAGAGTCTCGCATAATCCTCGGCTATGCAAGTAGACTTCACAGGGATAAAGTGGGCAGACTTAGTCAATCTGTCCACAATAACCCATATGGAGTCATGCTGCCTCCTAGTCCTTGGAAGACCAACCACGAAGTCCATATTAGTGGCCTCCCACTTCCAAGTCGGAACCTCAATAATCAGAGTCAGACTGCCAGGCTTAAGATTCTCTGCCTTAACCTGCTGACAATTAGGACACTTGGCCATATATTCTGCAATGTCCTTCTTCATGCCGTCCCACCAATAAATCTGCTTAAGATCATGATACATCTTGGTGGAACCTGGATGCATGGAATATCTGGAACCATGGGCCTCTACAACAATCCTGGTCCGCAAATCATCCAGATCTGGTACACACAGCCTGTCCTGATATCTAAGTATGCCATCACCTCCCAAAGCGAAAGACTCGTTCATTTTTATCAACACTGAGTCCTTCAACTCCATCAACACAGGATCTAGATGCTGACTCTTCTTGACTTCAACTACCAAGGATGATGCAGAACTAGGATGAACTGAAACATCCCCACTAGTAGAGTCAACCAATCGCACACCCAGTCTGGCCAGTCTGTGTACATCTTTCACCAACTCCTTCTTCTCATCCTCAACGTGGGCTGTACTTCCCATGCTTATCCTGCTCAAAGCATCAACTACAACATTAGCCTTACCTGGATGGTATTGAACATTCATGTCATAATCCTTCAACAGCTCCAACCATCTCCGCTGACGTAGATTTAACTCCCTCTGTATGAACACGTACTGGAGACTCTTGTGGTCTGTGAATACATCCACATGCACTCCATACAAATAGTGCCTCCACAGCTTCAGTGCAAACACCACAGCTGCCAACTCCAGGTCATGAGTGGGATAATTCTTCTCATGAACCTTGAGCTATCTGGACGCATAGGCTATCACCTTACCAACCTGCATAAGAACACAACCCAAACCAACCCTAGATGCATCACAATAAACAGTGTAATTCTCACCACACTTAGGCAAAGTAAGCACCGGGGCTAAAGTGAGTCTGTCCTTGAGCTCCTGGAAACTCTTCTCACAAGTCTCCGTCCATTCAAACATGGCTTTCTTCTTAGTCAAAGCTGTCAATGGGGAAACAATGGAAGAAAAGCCCTCCACAAACCTGCACTAGTAACCAGCCAATCCCAAAAAGCTACGGATGTCAGTGGGAGTAAGAGGCTTTGGCCAGTTCTTCACATCCTCAGTCTTCCTAAGATCCACCTCCACGCCCTAATCGGACACAACATGACCCAAGAAGGTTACTGATCTAAGACAGAATTCACACTTGATGAATTTGGCATACAACTGATGCTGTCTAAGTACCTGCAAGGTTAGTCTCAAATGTTGTTCATGCTCTTCCTTGGTCCTAGAGTAGATGAGAATGTCATCAATGAATACTATGATGAAATAGTCAAGGTATTCACGAAAGACTCGGTTCATGAGGTCCATAAATGCAGCAGGTGCATTCGTAAGCCAAATGACATGACTAAGAACTCATAGTGACCATAACGGTACGAAAGGCTGTCTTTGGGATATCTCCATCCCTAAACCTAAGCTGATGATGCCCTGAACGAAGATCAATCTTAGAGAAGAAACTAGACCCTTGGAGTTGATCGAACAAATCATCTATTCTGGGAAGTGTATACTTTTTCTTCATAGTGACTTTGTTGAGCTGCCCATAATCGATACACATTCTAAGGGTTTCATCTTTCTTTTTCACAAACAACACTGGAGCGCCCCAAGGGGATATGCTCGGTTGAATGAAAGCCTTGTCAGTGAGATCTTTAAACTGTAGCTTCAACTCTTTGAGATCAGTTGGAGCCATTCTGTAAGGAGGAATTGAAATTGGTTTAGTATCGAGTTCTAAGTCGATACCAAAATCAATCTATCGAGGGGGAGGGACTCCAGGCAAATCATCGGGAAATACATCTAGGAACTCATTCACTACAGGCACTGAGTCTATAGAAGAAATGTCATGATCTAAATCATTAACACTCACAAGATGACACAATAACCCCTTGGACACTATTTTATTGGCCTTAAGGTTAGAAATCAAGAAGTTAGGCCGACTCGAGTTGTACCCCTCCCAGACTAGCTCCTCTTCATTAGGGAAATGAAATCTAACCACTCTACTACGACAGTCCAAGCAATCATAAGAACTGTGAAGCTAGTCCATGCCAAGATTAACATCAAAATCATGCATGGGTAACTCAACCAAGTCTGCACACATAGTCTTACCACTTATCACTATTGGGCAATCCTTGTAGACTTTATCAGTTCTTACATTTTCTCCTAAAGGTGTACTAACCACTATAGGATCATGTAGAACTTCAGGCAACATCTCAAAAGTGAGAGCAAGCAAAGGAGTTACAAAGGAAAGCGTAGACCCTGGATCAAGTAAAGCATAAACAGAAGTTGAGAATACTTGCAACATACCTGTGACCACATCAGCGGACTTCTCCTTCTCCTCCCTACCCTTCAGGGCATAGAACCTATTCCTCTTAGGAGGCTCGGCTGCTGCTGCACCCTGTGGATTAGGCCTAGGCTAAGCATTACCTCCAGCCTGACCTCTGTTCTGTGGGAAGTCTCTAACCATGTGCCCACTCTTACCGCAACCGAAGCAGGCATTAGTGCCCTGTCAGCACTCTCCACTGTAAGCTCGGCCACACTTAGCACAATTCTTTTTAAGACGCTGCATCTCACCTCCATTGCCCCTATTGGACTCAGGTCTGCCTCCTTTAGGTGATATACTCCTCTGAAAGTTAGATTTCCCAGAACTGTGTTGCCCCTTCTTGAACCTGGGCTTCTCACGGACGCCAAAATTATTTTTGTGGCGTCCATGACTGGGACCTGCCTGATCTTGAGGCTTAGGCCTCCTAGCATCACAAATACCCCTCTTTTTACAGTTGTCCTCTACCTGCTGGATATGCACCATCAACCTGGAGAGGTCCATATTATCATGGAGCATCGCAAACCGACACTCCTCCTCCAGATGTCTATTGATTCCTGTGAGGAACCTGCTCATCTCATCCCTGCTGTTAGACACAAGGGAAGTAGCTTACCTGGATAATTTAACGAACTTCAGGGAATACTCCCTGACTATCATAGATCCCTTCTTAAGGTTGATGAATTCCTCAACCTTGGCCTCTCTCATTTCTCTGGGAAAGAATCTCTCTAGAAAAGCTCTCTTAAACAGCTCCCAAGTGACTGGAACTCCGCCCAAATCTTAGCTATCCTGCAACATCTTGCACCAAGTCTGTGCCACATCCTTGAGCTGATTGGAAGCCAGCTCAGCCTTCTCAGCATCTGTGGCCCCCATAGCCACCAAAATATTATGCACCTCATCCACAAACTCTTGGGGTTCCTCTGAAGTCTTAGAACTTGTGAAAATGGGAGGATTCATCCGTGTGAAGTCTCTCAGCCTGTCAGCCATGCTACAAACCGGTGGGTTCTCCCTCTGAACATCCTGACGGTCGACTTGGGCTGTCATAGCCTGGGCTTTCATAGTAATGACCTGTGCCATCTGGGCCAGAGAAGCCCTAACCTCAGCATCAGTCAACCCAACTGGGTTAACTGGTATATCCACTCCTTCAGCTGGAGCCTGGGGTGGAATCTGATTGTTCCCAGCAGCTGCTCCTCTCTCCTCTGACCAATGGTTCTCCCAGTATTCATTCTCTGAAAACAACAAGAATTGATGTTAGACACGCTCATAACACCAAGAAATCAGACATTAGGAAAAGCACGATAAGATCAGAAGAAGGGAAATTTTCCTACGGATCATGCAGTCTCTAATTCAGGATAGTGGTGCACTTCACTACCATGACTTAGAAACTACTCAATGTGGTTGATGTGAACTTATTATTCTTGGAATTTAACCTAGTGCTATGATACCAACTTTGTCATGATCGAAATCTAGACCCCAGATGAGACCGGCGTCGTTGACCTCTCGTAGGTCGCAGACAAGCCTACATAGGTCATTCTTACTTCATCTAGGTTAATTATAGCGGAAAATTTGAAACTTTTTATTTCTTAACTTACTTATTAAACATTCTCATTAATACATAATTGTTCACCATCAACCATCTAATATTAAGATCATCAAATGAAAGAAATAGTATAATATAGTAATAAAGATGTACTTGCCAAAATAGCACCAATACAATATCTGAATAAAACAGGAACGAAACGCTAGTGGAACATGCTCCACTAGCTGAACTCTAAAACTAAGCTAGAATATAAATGGCAGCATCCTCGTAAGCATGAGGACCTACCAAGTCCGGATGAATGCTCGATGTCCGGATAGCTTTAGCGTCAACCTGTAGCTCTAGCGTCCACTTGTGCCTGCACCTAAAATTGTAGAGTTGTATAGGGTTAGTACACACTTGTACTAAGTATGGGTATATGCAAGCACACACCAAGGACATACATGAGAAAAGATAGATCTTTCCTAACAACATGATTATGGAAAGTCAAGTCAGTGGACTTGCCAAATTGAGATTAGGAAAGTTAGTGAACCTTCCAAATTTGGATTGGGAAAGTCAGTGAGCTTTCCAAATTTGGATTAGAAAAGTCAATGAGCTTTCCAAATTTGGATTAGGAAAGTCATGCCATGAGAGTAACATGCATCATCATAATTATCATTCTGCACACAGCACATAACATCTTACACATAGCACATATCATATTGCATATAGCACATAACGTCTTTCATATCATTCATTCATATGCCATGAGACCTTGGAATCATGGACTTAACATTAAGACTTCCCAGAATGAGGGCTCAACAAATGGGACCTCAACTAGGGAGTCTTCATTAGCAAACACAGAGTCTGCTTCATTCATTCATACGTACTTCATTTCATTTCATTCATAAGCCAGTGTAAACACCAGCTATACCTAGGGTGTAGTTTAAGACTTTCATCGGGTTCGCTGTGCAATGATCAAGAATAACTTAGTGTCATTACCTGAGTCTAACTCACCTCTTGATTATCCTATCCTAACACCTTTAGTATCATTCATTTCATTATGTGCTTCATTTGAGGATGGCCTCATTCATTCATTGGGAACTTTAACTTTAACCGACATAGATCATGTGAGCATCATGAAATCCAGTGTCTCCCCCACACCAAAAAGAGGTGGAATCACTGGCCAAAGTTACCCAAAAACATGCTAGCGTACATGGGAATTTAACCCCGCTAGATTCCTATATTGGCAGCATAGGTTCGAAGACCAGGAGATATAAGAAGACCAATACCCGGCAAGCCAGATAGTCTCATCTCATGCGAGTTACGTGAACCTCCGCCCATCCCTAAAGAAAGCATCACCGCTCATAGCTAGTCTATTGGTGCTCAGTATAAAGTTCCATTACATTCAACTCATACGTCATGGAAGATGGCTTCTAGTTTGAGGACATCATAGCTCAATAGATGATTTCTTATCTCATCATTAGTATTAAGTGTGTTAATCTCAATACTTTCATTAGAGTGTTCATAGAGACTAGTCTCTTCGTTAACTTTACACTCTCATAGGTGAGTACGTTTTGTTAACACTTACTTAGGGTCATTTGAGATTGTTCTCATCTTTTACATTAGCCTCATATCATGTTGTCACCACATTCATTAACATTAGCACATTTACTCTTCATAGTTACTCACCCCATTTTACGTGAATGTTCATTTCATCATATGACAATATACTTGGCCATTTGTTTGTTTCATACTCTTACTTAATCCTTCTAGGGTTTCTTCATTTCATTACATAATAATCATTTCATCGTATGCCAATTCACTAGGCCATTTAGTGTGTTTTACACTCATACTTAACCCTTCTAGGGTTAGATCCTTTCATTACATACATCTTAGGTTCACTTCTTTAAAACGTATGCTAGACTTATGAGCCTATAGACACAACCCATGAGGCTTCATTCATAATTCGTTAAGTGATTCATACATTTCTAAGATTATGTAGTAAAATACTTATGTATCTTGTATATATGCCAAGATCTTGATTTCGATCTAAGTAGGTGGCATTATTCTTGGATATTTTGTTCACGTATGACTTATGTATCAATATGGAAGTTTGGGCAAGGAAACCCAAGTTCGAATCACTTCGATAACATTTACATCTTTCATTGATTTTATGTTTAATCTCCATGACCTTGGGACTCTAGATTGAACCCCAACATTAGTATTGTATCTTAAATTTTCTACTTGGTTTTCCCTTTATTTGGCCAAAGGGTTGTGGGTTAGAACCCCCACAACCCCTTTTTATTTTTCATTAACATCACATTGCCCCTTTTTGCCCAAACCAAGAGGTTGTGGGATCAAACCCCCACAGCCTCTTTTAATTTGCTCTTTATTTCGCTGGGAAATTGGGAGGTTGTGGGTTCGAACCCCCACAGCCTCCTTATTTTAATTTAAATTCGCTAGGGGCTGTGAGGTTGTGTGTTCGAACCCCCACAACCTCCTATTTTAATTTTTAATTAAAACTCCCCTAGGCTAGGCGTTTGGCAGTGAGGTTGTGGGATCGAGCCCCCACAAACTCACTTTGTTTTCTTAATTAATTTCGCTCCTCTCCTTTCTATCCCTGAGGTCGTGGGTTCGATTCCCACGCCTCACACTTTCTTTTTTCTTTAATTTCTCTTCTCTCCTTCGTAGCCTGGAGGTGGTGGGTTCGATTCCCACGCCTCCCATTTATTTAATTCATTAATTACTCTCTCCTTTCTCTTCCAGCAGCCCGAGTTCGATTCCCCCAGCCCCATTTTTCACCTCCTTTTCAAGATTTACAGTAGCTATACGGGTGAGGTCACAGGTTCGAATCCTGGTGGCCTCACCCTTTTTAAAACTCATAAATTTCCAGATTTCCCTATTGAACTTTAGTCTAGATTAATATTGCATAGTTGCTGGAAATTTTGGTCATTTTTCTACTCATTTTTATCAACATTTTCACTTGATTCATAGGGTGTATTCATATACCATTTTAACACATTTTTAGGCGCATCTTTCATAGGTTTATTTGTCTAAAATATTGTTATTCAATCAACCACATTTCATTACAATGAACATCACGTTGTGTACAACTTTTGCACATAAAATACAAAGATTAAACATGCTAATTCACACTTCCAATAGTGACTAAGTTCACTGCCAAACGTGCACACACATACATCATTTTTTTCGATCACACATTGCTTGTCATTTTTGTGATTTCACGTACATAAACATATTCACATTCAATACAAACACATAACACATACCTAAATCTACCAGCAAACAAAACCCAACCTACGAATCATTGGGAGCTAGTGACAAGGACATGCAACGTGGAACAACCCTAGTTTTCGGAGTGAATATCTATAATCTTAAGGGGTATCTTGGGAAAGGCACCAAGAGAGAAGAAACCCATACCTTAATTGATGTTCAAACGTAGAAGTTGCTGCCCAAAACCCTCTCCAAAAATCAGTCCAAGCCTCCTCAAGTTTCACCACCAACTTGACAGAATCTTCTCTTTGCCTTAACGTTTTTGGTTTGCTTGCTTTCTTAGATTTTTTTGTGAGTTCTTAAAGTGTGAAGAACTTTTGTTCTATTCTCTATTCTTCACGTTAATTTGGCAGAGATAACAAGAGAGTTTTGAACGTGAAAGTATGATAAACGTTAGAGTGTGAAACGTGTGAAGTTGTTTAGGATTAGATGATGACTTAGTCAATTTAGGACTCTCCTTAACAAACAAAATCTGATTTATTTTATTATACGTGAAAGGACCACTATGACCCTACGAAAATCAGATTTTAATCAACAATTAAATCATCAATTTGTTGCTTCCAATGGGGCTCGAACTCGGGTGGAGTGACCCTTGCGAAATGGACCTTTTCGGGTCAACCCGAGCCTAATTGGTTCTTCAATTAAATTAATTAATTAATTAATTAATTCCTTAGGGTAATACGATATTACCCTTGGCCTGGAAAAGACCATTTTACCCCTGGACCCTCAAAACTTTAAATTTCATCTTTTAAGTCCGGTAAAGACTCTTTCAATGAAATCTTCATTTTCGAGAGCCCTACGTGGTTGGTTCCAATCTTTCCCAGCTCAACTAACTCCCCAAGTTAGTTGGCTTCGCCGTAGTAAGGGTTCTGAGGTCTGGTTCTAGGCGTATCAATTCGTGTGAACCTTGGTCTAATCGCAAGCATTCTTGATACCTTAAGCCTTTATCTTATTCATTTTTAGGGTTGTTATATATATGCCCTCGAGTCAAATGAGGACATACTTCAACTCTTCTTGAACGATCTCCTTGTCCAAGTCTTCTTAAAGCTCTTCACCTATTAAGAACTATAGATAGAAAATAAAGCATGGAATTAGTAAAACCACATGTAATAAGTATGGCATTATGCATAAAAATAATGAAAATGGACTTTATTGGAAATATGCATCTTTTCATTTTATAAATCATATTTTAATCATAACAATATCAATTATCAACAGAGAAACACATAAGATAACATTAAACAAAAAATATCAATTATTCAGAACACGTTATAGTGAACTATATTCACTGTACAGTGAATTATTCACTGTTACAGTGAAATGCTTTCACTTCTCCTTTTAATGACTTCAAGTTTGTAATTTTCTCACTTAAAGTCATCCTAAGATTCAATTAAGTCACACAAAGAGAGACCGTCCATACACCCTCTCTTGATGTGCCTAAACGACCCATAAGATTACTCATAATGAGTCACATACACACTAACAAAGTATCATAATCATCAAGGTAAGATTCTTCTACTAAAGGTGACTCTAAGTCTCACTTGAGTGAGTTGTGAAGCAACCGCCCATACAATCCCTTGCGCACACACTCAAGAGATCCTATAGATTCCATAGGATAGAATCATTCTCACTAAATACAACAACACATAGATGATAGGACACTCTCCTTCCAAAGGCTATCAAAAGACCTACTTAAGTAAATCAAGAAGATAACGTCTATGATTGACCTCTTCAAGATTACCTAAGTAGTCCATATGAATACCTAAGGCTTATATCATGTCAACAACACCAAACATCTTCCCTAACTATAGTCATACTCAAGACTTCCAAAGATAAGACATAAAGAGGTCATCCCATACGCCCTCTTCACACTTTATCTAAGGAGTCCTTAAGTTACTTTAGATTAGGTACTTATTCATTTACATACTTTGTAGCATGAGTCATTAGTTTATTAATTAATTCAGAAGACATATATCACATAAAGGACAATCAAGTAATGGTCTTAGACAAGACCTAGGAACTCCAAATAACACCATCAAAGTCTATTGTGCAATGTCTAAGTAGCGTCCCATACCACCACCTAAACCTTATAAACTTCTCTAATGCTAATAGGTATTCCATATGATGAAAATAAGCAATAACCGACATAGACCATGGTATCAAAACATGGAATCCGAAGTTCTATCCTACTTCGATGAGGTGTTCTACTTGCCAATGGTAGAACATAAAGATCCCATGTAGGCACATGGTTAAGGAATATGAAGGGCTTCTTTGTATTCTAATCTCATACTTAACTAGAACTACTTCCCTTTACCATACTCACTCGGTGGTAGCCTTAGTTCTTATAGATAAATTCACATTAAGGTTCATATAATTGGGTCCCATATCATGTTCATGACCCAATTACATTTTACCCTACCAAAGCAAGGTCCATTTGGTCTATCTCACTATGGCGCCAAGAATCTCATCTCGACTTTCCTAAGGTATGATACAATGCCGTTCCAACCAATCAATCTTAAGTCCATCTCTCATTACATGAAGGATACCATTACGGCTAACTACTTCACAATTCATAACCTTACCACTTAGTTCAAGGTTCCACCTAAATGACCATTTAATCATCATTTAAGGTCTCACCTATATTAATTTATTCAAGACTAAGACCCTTTAGGTTCCTAAGTCAAGACATTACATATTCACATAAGCATCAAGTAAGGCACACAAGTCTACCTAAACAAGACACAACATACTTCCATTTAACACATATAGCCTATCTTTCTTTAGACTCTTAGGAATGACCCTTAACCTTTTTTAGTCAACCTATTCACTACCTTAACATTATCAACTTAACCCTTTTAGACTCATATAGCCAAATTAGGAATAACCATGTAAAAATGCTAAGACTACACAATAACACGTAGTCAAAGCATAATATGATTAACTAGATAATAGCAATAGTGTAGCACATACTTCCACATATAGATAGATATGATTATACATCATCAAATCAACAACACAGATATCCATATAAGTTCAAGTAGTGATGACAAGGCCATGATCACCAATGTACTAGAAAGTAACGCCGACAAGGCCATATCAATTCACAGAACACCGCCACCAAAGGTGGACCAAACCAATATAATAGAATCGAAGTATAAATAACATCAAAATAAAGGAAATGGGGCAGCATACCTCCATTCCATCATCAACACTTCAATTCAAGTCAACTTACTCAATTTGATGACACAAGACCCTTACCCAAGGTCATGAACACCAATTCAATACACAATTATAGAAATAAATGAAATCTAACCCAATTCAATATATATTCAACAATCCAATATCAATTTGATAACAATTGAACACAATTCTTACATAAATAGAAAGCCCATAAGAAACTACACATGAATTCATCAACATTAAGCCAATATCAAGTAACCCATAATTTAGTCATAATCCTAGGTTCATCAATTACATGGGTTCATAGGTAATTTAGGTTAAAATCATAAATACAACATCAATTTAGTCCATAATAGACGTTTGAAAACCTTTAATGCAAGAACCCATGATAGAATTATGAAATTGGACAATTCCTCTTCGAAAACTTTGAAAACATCTTTGAAAGTTGGGCTCCTTGATAAAACGAGTTTGAAGGATCAAAAGTCATACCTCAATGAAGCTAATTCTTCACTTTGATAAAGAATCTCCACTTAAAACGTCACACCAAGCTATTCCTTGATTTTGGACTTCAATGGAGACTTTGGGATTTCTTAAGGACTTTGGGATTTTGTTTTTGGAAGAATGAATTATTCTAAGTGTTTAACCTTTATATACTTGTGTAAAACACCCAAAATACCCTTTATAAACCGCCTAAAGTCTTATTTGGAAGTGGGGTGAATTTACCAATTCACCCATAAGTTGGCAGTGAACTGTGCAGGAAACTTGTCTCCACAGACGGAAGGACCTACGAACCGTCTCCAGACAAACGGACCGTCATGGTTGTCCGGTGGTCTGGAACTGAGGCTGGTCCTTGGTTCCTTAACTCCCCCGGATAAGTCCCTACAGATGATACCCATTGACGGGGCATCGATGGACCCACTCGGCGTCGATGCCTCTGTCGTTTGGGGCCTGCCT